>WBNH01011104.1:360610-398583 GCA_013401255.1 Urocolius indicus | reverse complement strand
CTTGCTAAACCATGACAATCCTATACTCAAATTACACTTTTATTACCGAGATTTTCTTTTCCTCACTGATAAATTTTAAGATTTTCTTCTAGGATTTTTGTCTGAAACTTTTTATTTCTATGCATATTCAGTTTGAACTATTCAATGTGGGATTTTTAAAAGCCAAGGATTCTTGACTTGGATGCAGTAGGAGAAATTTGTTCATTGCAGATCAGTATTTGTATGTAATAATAACAAGGAATGTTATTCTTGTATAGTGTTTCAGAGCTTTTTGTTTGTTTTTTTTTCTTTTTCATCCTGCCTCAGATAAAATAGTTCAACTTTTAAGCTGCCTGTATTATTGGTTAATAGGCATGTTAACAACAGATTAACAAATGTTTAAGATTAGATAAAATGCTGAGCCAAGAAGTCTCTAGGTGGGCCCATAGAATAATTTGAGCTGGAAGGGACGTTTACAGATCATCATCTATTCCTACCCCCCTGCAATGAGCAGAGCCCTGTCCAACCTGACCTGATGATTCCAGAGATGGGTCTTCTACCAGTTCTCTGGGCAACGTATTCCAGTGTTTCACCACCCTCATCGTAGAAAAATTTCTTCCTTATCTCTAGTCTGAATCTACCCTCTTTTAGTTTTAAAAACATAACTCCTTGTCCTATTGCTACAGGTCCTACTAAAAAAATCTATCTTCATCTTTCTTACAAACCCCCTTAAAGTATCAAAAGGCCATAGTGGTAAAGTCTCCTTGGAGACTGCTCTTCTCCAAAAACTGTAACTCTCATCCTGTCTTCAGAAGACTCTGACTCCCATAGAAAAAGAAAAAATAAACATGATGCAGATTTGTTTCTTGATGGGAAGTTTTTTGAAGTGACATACAGAAAGTGTGGAGGATTTTGTTTCATTCTAAGTCTGGTTGTGGATTGTTCTTCGTCAGACTCTAAGCAAAATTCATCTTGTGCTTTTGAAGTCTGTAGCATAGCCGAAGAGCAGGAAAGAGTAGTCATTTACTGCAGCCTTTTGAGTCAGCTCTAGACCACTGTAAGATCTGATAAAAGGGACGATGTTGCTTTTGCTAGAATAGCCAAAAGTTCACTCTCATGTATTTAATGCTGAATGCGAATACCTTCATCTCAAGGTCACTGTATGCTTTGCACTGTTTCATTATATGATGTCAAGCACTGTAGCATTTTACAGTTCTACCTAAAGTGCCTTTCTAATGTGCATTAAAAAGCCTTCAAAGTATCCACTTTAGTACTACCTGTCTGTCTACTGAAAAGAGTATCTGCTCTTAGTATCTTCAACACTGTTTTTTAAATTATAATCTCAGATTAAGTAACTGTTCATTGCAAGTTCAGTTGTCTTGATAGATAATAAAATTTCTAAGTGATTAGTCTTTGTCCTTGTTTGGGCTATGATAGGTTTAACTTTTATAAGAAACTGTGTTTAGCCGGGGTAGGAGTAACTTCTATGAGGAAGCAGGAAGGAGTACAGCGTGAACAGCTGACCCAGGCGGGCCAATGGGTATTTGGTGCCATCCAGACATCATGCTCAGTACATATGAGTTGGGAGCTGCTTGGAACCGTGGGTTCGGCTGCTGGTCCGGAGTGACTGTGTTGGGTCCTGGGTGGTGAGCAACTGTGTCATGCACCATCCCCTTTGTATATCCCCTCATTTATTGTTACAACTGTTTTACATAACTTGCTTTGTTCTGTTAAACTGTTTTTATTTTAATTATGCGGTTTTTTTCCCCTTTTCTCTGATTCCCCTCCCTGTTTCCCCCAGGACAGGGAGGAGTGAGCAAGCAAGCTTGTGGCTCTTTGTCCCTGCTCGGCAAAACCATGACATTAATTGGTGCCCAACATGAGGCCCACAGGATTGAAATAGGATAGAGTGGGCTAAAACAAACTTGTTGTGTACATTTCTGTTACTAGTTAAATAGTTGCTGGTCACAATGTTGGTTTATGTGCTGACATGGTGGCGTTATATATTCTCTGTGATATTGTTTATCACCTTTGGAAAAGGAATAAAGACCATCATTCTGACATACTGGGTGACATTGGCTTATATGGTTGTATCACAGGTTATAAAGTTAGCCCAGTACTTGTACATGGCTTTGTTGTCTATTCTGCACCTTGGACACTTCCTCTCAGAAATCAGTAATGATAATAATGACACTCGATTCATGGGGAAAAATGGAGGCCAACAGCTTGGACTTAAAGGGCAGAGAAGCCAGGCAACTGGGGTCCCTGTCTTGGGAAGGGGCATTGACAAGGCAATTGGAAGAAATACACAAGTCCTCAGCCTCTGGAAACAACTTCTGTCAGGCATGAAGGGAAGATACCCCTTCAAGGAAGATATTATGTGCTACCCGGGCAAGTGGACCACCGTGGAGAAAGGTATCCAGCACACCTGAGGGAGTTAGTTGTCCTGCAAATGATTTATAATGAGCAGTTACCAACAGACCCAGATGAAGTCCAATGCAAACAATTTATGTGGCAAATGTTTCTATGAAGTGCACCTCCATCTTCTGCCAATTCATTGACAGTCATCTCCTGGAAAGAAAGAGAGGGGCAAAGGATAGAGGAAGTGGCTGCTTAACTTTAACATTATGAAGAAAATCTGTCTTCCTCCCTACAGGACTGCATCTCAGCTGTAGAGAAAGTGTCACAAGAGTTCAACCAATTCAAAGAAGACATGTCCCATCCTCTGCATGCCCAAGTCCATAATTCTGCTATTAGGAGTAGGTGCCCCTCTGTTCAAGAGAGGGAGTATAGAGGTTATACACTATGGGATGCTTTGTGGTTTTACCTGCAAGACCAGGGAGTGAACATGAGCAAGTGGGATGGGCAACCTACTTTGGCCCTAAAGGCACAGGCATGGGAGTTACAGGGAAAAGCAGTTACAAGAAGCAATTTTTCTGGAAAGATGCCGCTTCAGTTTCCAGTGAGCAGCCCCCTGGACAGAATAGAAGGGTTGATCTCAATTCTAATCCCCTTGAGGGGACTTCTAGCTCTTTTCCACAAAAAGTAAGCAATGACTACTATGGCCAGTATTAGACGGGCCCTGCTTCCAGCCAGGTAGAGGAGAGGGACAACTGGTTTATTGAACTCTGTGGATCCGATGGCCTGGCACATCAAATCCACAAGAGTACAAGGCTCTAGTGGACACCGGAGCACAATGCACTGTGATGCCATCAAGCTGTAAAGGAGCAGAACCCATTTATATTTTGGATTGACGAGGATCTCAACAGCTAACTGTTAGAAGCTGAGGTGAATAAAACACACATGTAACTTGTTCTGTAAAATTATTTAAATTACAGGTTGTATTACGTGAATTAAAGCTCATGAACTGCACTGGTTAGAAAAAGTGCTACAAAAAATTTTATTCTTAATTAAAATTCCTGTTGTATTTTTATTTAGCTCCTTGAGCAAAACATTA
Source organism: Urocolius indicus (assembly GCA_013401255.1). NCBI lineage: Eukaryota > Metazoa > Chordata > Aves > Coliiformes > Coliidae > Urocolius > Urocolius indicus. The sequence goes on along the minus strand of WBNH01011104.1, from coordinate 395,147 downwards.
TTTGCCCAAATTGTGTGTCTGTAGCAGTAGGATGGTTGTCCTATACACTATTTCTTTTGGGAGAAGAAGACTGAGCTATTTGTTCACCAGGGATGAGAGTGTCTCTTTGGATTTCCTGCTAATGTTCAGTGTGGTGTTAGTGGAAACAATGTCGTCTTTCCTGGTTTGGTTGTCTCTGTCAAGTGGGTCTTTGCTGCAAAGTCTCACCTTGCCTTGGAGAAGGCAAAAGGAATATGTCCCTAAAAGAGGTAGAAGATTTGTTGTGGAGGCTAGGGGCAGGCTGGTTGACAAGGGAATAGGGAGATGGTACACTCATTTCTCTCCTTCTTGTTTTATGAATAGGAGTGTTTGTTTTGAGAGGGACGGAGCTGAGGTAATTGTTTTTTAAACTGGGATGTCAGATGAAAATGTCAGATGCTGCTGAAGAATGTATGATGTACTTAGAAAATACTGAATGACAAAAGAAATGCTGAAGGGGGACGTAAGTTTGCCTCTGTCATGGCCATGATTGATTATGCATGCCCATGATATGCAAGCTTGGCTTTAAACTTACACAGTTGTTTTTGGTGCAGTTTTTGTGCTTGTTGGCAAGATGAAAGTGAGTATTTCTGAACTCTATTAAAATTATGTTGGATAGTATTGTGAACATTACTTTCTGTTATGTTTTGCATGTTTTGTAAAGAAATGGTATTTTCCTTTGAGTAAAATCTAGCTCTATTTCTTCAAATTATTACACAAGGAAGAACAAAGTTAACTAGTGCAGTGAGGAAATAGATTTCTATGGAGACTTATTTGCAGTTGAGAGTATCTTCCGACTTGAAGTTTTGTGTCAAAGGAATGATTAAGCTCCATTTAAAAAAAAAAACCTACAAAAGTGTATAAACTACTGTTTACTTCTTGAAAATATATCTTGTCTTTTCAGGGACGATGAAAAGCATTTTTTTTCCTAACCTGCATTTTTGTGCACAGGCATTTCAGAATATAAATGTATAACATAAGGGTAGTACAATGTCACATTACACATATACAAATACAATATGTGTACATCATGGGAAACCTCTCTTTAGCACAAGTGAAACTATCTGAGGACATGGAACTAACTGGCATCAATATGAACACAGAATTGGATTGATGGATGAGTAGCTGTGAAGAGGTCAGTTTTAAAAACCTTTCATACTTAATCTGGTTAGTCTCAAAATGGATACTAATATATGACAGTCTTAGCAGGTCAACAGGTCTGTTCTTTTTTTAAAAAAATACTCTATTATCCTGTTTGAACTGTAATGTTTTCTATAATAATACATTTTGTAAAGGACCCTGCTTTTTCATTCATCATCCTGCCTACTCAGCCTCTTAACCTTCAGCTTTGAGACAGGTGTCTCATTTTTAACCATTTCAAGTCATCCTTAAAGTGCTTAATGTTTCACTCTTACTGAGTTTAAAGGTAGACAATTGAAAAAAAGAAACTGTATGTTTTTAGTATGGTCAGGCTAGGAAGGTGGACTACTTGGAGAAGAATCTCATGTCTTAATCCTATCCCATTTTGTCAGCTGTGGAATGCATACAGGAAGAAGAGAAGGGGTAATGGACTAGGCAGAGGAATTGATCATATAGGGAAAAACAGCATCAGAGGAGTTTTGCTTTGAATTTCCTGATGCTTTTCTGAAAGCAGGCTGCTGCTCTTTACCCACACAGAATAAATGTTTTGTCTTTGTCTATCCTTCTTTTGAAACCGATCTGTTGTTACCGTGGTTTTGGTCTTGTGTTGTTTCTTCTTTCATGATAATACCAATGGATTTTTCCNGGTTTTGGTCTTGTGTTGTTTCTTTCTTCTTCTCCTATTTTGTTCTTTTTTTTTTTTTTTTTTATCTTCTGCATTTTACCCTCTTACTGTGTTACCGAAGCCTTTGATCATCTCCCCTTCCCTCAGCCCCAAATTGTGCAGCTTGAGGTAGCAAAAACAGCTTTCACATCCTGCACTAAAAATGCTAAAAGGCTAAAATACATGCTTCAGCTGTTTAAAAACAATGGATTTTTTTAAGAAAAATATCTTATGTAGCATTAAGAATTTCCTCATCTTATTAGCATATAATACTGGTTTATCAAAATTGCAAATGATAAAAATACCAAATTAAGAGTATAATCTCCTGTAGATTTGACTCGAAGTAACATTGAACTGATGTGTAAGATGTAGGAAAATCCTGCTTAAAGTTTTAATGAAATTATTGATGATTATTGCATCATCATTTTAACATGACAAACAGATCTGACAGATCTGTGAACAATAGCACAGAAACATACCCGACGTGTATTGTTTCAGTAGTAACATACCAGATAATGAGAGAACACTTCAGTGCTTAAGAGGCAATTTGGATCCTAGACAAAAGTTGACATAATGTACTTATTGTGACGGATACATTTCGTTTTTTATGAGTGATCTCGTAGTAAACGCTGGAACAGAAATTATTAGTATGTGCACAACCTGCCTTTTTTTTTTTCTCTCCCCCTGCTTTCTTAGAGGGTGCTGCTTTGGGTTAGAAAAGTACATGTGAAGGAAGATAGCCCCATTTGACATCTGATGGTATTTTTAGTGAGCTAAAGAAAAAAAAATAGTAACAATTAAAGGCTTATCAGGTGGTTGGAGGTGTCAGTAGTATCACTGTTTGTACCGATACCTCTTGTTATGTGTGGTGGTACATTAAGCAAGTATGTTTTTATGCATGTGTATTTTTTTAATCTAAAACTTGAGATTGATCATGTTTTGGCTCAGGTGATTTTTTCGTTGTTTGTTTTAGCTTTGTTTTTTTATTTTACTTTTTAAGTTAAATGCTTAGTAAAATAGTATAGAATGGTGATTTCTGTGCTATGGACTGTACAGTGTTTAACAGTGCTCCTTAAACATAGGTTTAAACTTCAGTTTTGCCATTGCCATGAGTTATTTTAACTTGTTTTACACAAAATTACCCTCTTTACTGATATCCTGCACACACTTTCTTCCATACATAATGATACAAATAATTTAGAGTTTGAGATTAAGATATTTGTCAAAAACTGAGGCTTTTTGTTCTACAGTCTTTCCTGAGGATTCAGGGAATATCTGAAAATTATCAGTAAACCGACTCCCATAGAATTTTTGGTGTTTACAGCAGCAAGAGGAGAGAGGAGATGTAGAAAATAAACTGGCTTTAAGAGGGTAAGAATTTAGGTTAGAGGAGTTTGAGTTTGTACAACGTGAGGTGCTTTCTTTGTGCTGGTTAGCTTTTAACTCAACACTGCTGCTTGAGCAACAGTCTAAAACTAAAACTGTCATTTCTGAGCTGTGCTGTTGATTGTTATCTCTCTGCATTATTATTAATTTAGTGTTGGTAGTGAAAATAGATGACTGAGTCCAGAGCCTGCTAAACCAGAAAATTATAACTTGGCACTAGCAGATCTGCTTTAGTGCTTAATATAAAATAGTTCTTGTTCACAGTGAAATTATTTGATATTTTGATGGACAGGAGACAAGAAAGAGGAAAATGTTTATGTTTAGCTGATAGTATTTTTAACTTTTTAGTCTCTACTTTGGCTAAACACCTGTACTTAATTAATTAAGGTTGAGTACCCAGAGTCTAATGATGAGCGTTAGCTCAGTCTCCACGCCTTGGTTTTTCTGTCTGGAATGCCTGATCTAGGGCCACAGCCTATACCAAGCACTGAGTTTTTCAGTAACGTGAAGAGGCACAAACAATCTTTATACTTGGATAAATTGGAGGTCTCTGTGTCATGCCCTGACAAGTAGCATGAGTGCACCAGAGAGCTCACATACCTTTCTTGGAGGACTGTCATTCTTCCTGCCTCGTCTCCCAAGCCTCTGTGCATGTACCTTTGTCCCATCACTTGCCAAAGTACATTTTCATTTCCTTTCTTATGTGTTACCCTGGATGTGTTATTTTCTCCGTGTAATCTTTACCAGCTTCTCCTTGCTTCAGGGGTGAGGGAGTTGAAGGCATCAGCTGCCCTGCCGGGATGTAGCTTTTTTTTTCTTCCAGCAGCCAAAACCCATCCTTGGGAGCTGCCTTATTCCTGCCCCCCAGCCTCTTACAGCTTCTGTGTGTCATGCTTGGCTGGACATATATCTGTGAAATGCTTCAGCCTTGGAGGAAATAATCCGCCCCTTCCTGCCACCAGCCCTAGTCTGAGGGCTGAATCTGTCTTTTCTTGTTTAGACCAGCATCTAAAACTGTTTGTGAATGTTCCTTATGGGTAAACTATTTTTTTTCCTAAATGTTTGTCTCACTCCAAAGTAGAACTTTAAAAATAATTATAGAAGCTTTTTTTTCTTTCATTCTACAAGTGTTTGAAGATACTTGAGCCTTTCTGAGAGTGAGACCTCAGTGGGTGAGCCACGTAGTAAAATGACCCTGTAAAACTCATGGTAGAATAGACAGAACAAAAATCAAAAAATGAAAGATAAAATTCCAACCCTCCTAATTGAGAGGGGGTCGTGGAATGAGAAATTTAGATTTCTGAAAGACCACTAGTTTGTCACAGAGCAAGAGCTAAACCTAAATATTATTTCTCATCCAGTATTAAAAAAGAAATGTTTTTTTGTTGCTCTCATAAGTAACTTTTTAAAGACATAAATATGGGGGAAAAAACACAGAAAATAGATTAAATTTTTAGTGAAAGTACTTCCAGTTTCTAACATCAAGGTTTATTTCCTCAGTTTCAGAGCATGTCTAACATGCTGATTTTGCAGCCTCTTCTAATACAATGTTCTAATTGCTCAATATGTTGCAAATTTCTGTGGTTCTTTATGGATGAGCTAGTACTGATACTCATAGGAAACTTAAATAGAAATAAATACACCACTATTCTTAGTTTTCTTCTTTCAGGAGATTTGTGTCCTTGAAAAGCAGTAAGGTTCATCTAGGCTTTAGGTTCATCCATAAAAATATGTTCTGCTTATTTGTTACAGGATTTTGGATATGTGTTTTGTGGAGCTTTTTTGGAGAGTATTTGATTTGGGGTTTTGTAAAGGTGGGTTTATTTTGGTTTTGTGTTTTTAGGTTTTTTTAAGTAAATAATCCTTCATTAGCATAGTACCTTCCCACTGAAGTGGAAGCTAATAACACTTTCTTAAAATGCATCCTCCTTATTGCTTGTCCTGCTCACTTTTAGGTATTTTCTTTTTACTGGATGTTTTTAATGGTGCCCATACATTTCCAAAAATGAAGATTAGCACTCTTTATTCCAAAACTACATTTTTTTTCTAAAATGTACTTTCATGTAGCTTCCAAGCTGAAAATCTGTCACTACTTTTGATTTTTTTTTTCCCCCAATCTAGTAAATAGTTCTGGTGTTGCTTTATCTCCAAATTTTTATCTTTCTTGAAACATTTACTTTTGCATTTTGCAGGTGTGTGTGTCTGTATTTTCATTATATGCACTTGTATAATAATTTAAAGGTTTAAACCACTTTCTCTAAATGTTTATTTGCACAAAGAGTCTGTAATAAGTTAATTCATGATTATTGCCTGACTACTCAACCTAAACTCTGAAACTGTTCAAAGCTTGAAGGTCACTATCTGCTTTACAGACAAATAATCTGCTCATGCTTCTTGCATACTTTTTATTCTTCCTCAAGTTAGTCAATGTATGTCTGCAATCCCAAGACACAAGTGCTTCTCTCTTTTAAAAACCCTCTTCCTTCATCAGTGATTTCTTCTGGTCATGGCAGTCCACTGTGGCACTGTGCACCACCGACATTCTCCTGATGTTTCTTGTCAACCACCGTGCGCTTTCAGAAATGCCATTTTTAATGGAAAATCCTGTAAAATGTTTCTGCAGGCTTCTCACCACAGCAAACCACTGACTCTACAGCCTCTCAGGAGCCAATAGTCTAGAGCAGTACATTTGAGTAGATAATTGTTCTTTAAGATCCATTTGTTTTCTTTGAACATTTTTTTTTTTTGCAAGGTGCCTCTTACTTCTCTTTGTTTCACTGCTTGTCTGTGTCTAATTGAGATTTCAAAGGCATAAATCATTCTAATTTTGAGCTGAGTGCCTGTAGCCTTTTATACCTTCTCCTTGAATATTCTCTTTGTTTGGCAGTAGTCTTTGTGAGTAGCTTATGTCCTAGAATAAATGAGTTATCTAAAGGCAGTCTCTTACATAGAGTTGACTATACATAGAGTGACTCTTACATAGAGTAAGAGTCATGGGAGGGAAAGATGCACATATCTGTCTTTCTAACCCTGAGTATTTTGGGGACTGTATTGTAAAGAACATTTGAGTTGAACATTCAGGGCTGTTTGAAGGGAGAACATGCTTAGTAGAGAACATGCTTAGATGTTATAAAGAAAATGGAAAAAAACCCCAAACCAAACACATGAAATCTTCCAAGGGGCATCTAACCTTGGGGACTTCCCAGAAAGTGAATCTAGCAGCCCTAGCCAGTCTCTTCTAAGAATCTCAGCTACTCTGCATTCCTAGAAGGCAGCAACAATGGCCAGAAAAATACCTACTGTGTAACCAGACACCTGTAACAGACCATAAAGTAGACACAACACAAGGAATGCTTTCTGTTAAACTCAGTCATAATTACACTAAAATGAGGTAACTGGCCAGAGTTAATAAGCACTTCAAAACTCTGCTAATAATATAATCCTTAACAGCATAAAAGCATTTTATACCACAGATAAGCATAAGTACATAAATAATATGTAGCTGCAAAGGGAAACATATGTTTAATTGCACAAAACTAAGGCCATCGAGGACCATAGCCATCAATATTTAACTGCATGGCATCAGCTCACTGATACTCTGTACTCAAAGTGAATTTGGGATAAAACTGTTAGAGCTGAACTGTTTCAATATGTAGTGATAATGGCTGATAATGTCATTAAGGACTTAGAGTTGGCAATGTGTGTTGTTAATGGACATCAATCTAGTTAAGTTTAGTTGCCAAGTTTCATCTCATTTATCAGGTTTCCAGATCTTCCCATCACAGCTACCTTACCCTTAGCTGTGTTAAGCAGTAACTGCTTATAAGGACAGGGACAAGTGAAACATCTCCATGGAGTTTTCTATTCAAACCCTATAATGTTTTTTATCATAGATAAGAAATTATAGGAATTGTAGGCTAGAGATGTGATTACCTGTTTTGAGGCAAAGAATTTGTGCACCACTTCCTCAGAACCTCATTCTGGTGCATGTGTGCATGTATTTTGTGTGAATCTAGCTAGGAATCTGTAATGTGCTTACTGTAACTTGGCACTTGCATGCATAATTTATGTTCTGTAAGCTCTGCATGGAGTCGCTTGTGAACCTTTCTATTCTGTGATCTTAAGTCACAACAGTTTATTATATATCCTTTATTATATATCCTTTTCTCTGCCCATTCCCATGCACTGGGAAAGAAAGTATGCTATAGCTACAATAGGCTTTCCAGAAATCTGAAATCCACATAAAATGTGTTTCCGGTCTGTGTTTTAAACAGACCTCAGAGAAATACTATAATAAGTTACAAAGCTTAATACGACATTTGTCTTTATGCAGGGGGGAAATGGCTGTGTGAGGACAATTCAGGCCTTTTTTACCTGTCTTGTAGCTATGACTCATTTCACCTTTTGTCTGCTGAAGTCCTCATGTGTTTGAGTAACACAGGGAATTTGTGTGAGAAGTTCTCAAAATAACCAATTGAAATTTATGTTTTGTCTCCAGCTGGGAGGGAAGAGTCCCATAGAATCCAGTTTGCACAAACAGGAGTGCGTAGCTTAGCATCACCTGTGTGGTCAAAAGTCACTATCTTGAATGAAGGTACTAGTAACTGCAGTAATCACACGAGAAGTGGGAAGGGGCTGTTCTGATAGAACTGTGGTAAAAAGATGCAGACAGCTTTTTCATTTTCCTGTGAGACTGTGGGGGGTGGTGTCTGATTTTTTGAGCCTGTTGTTGCCCTGTGATTTATATACAGCAATACTCAAAAAACCTGTCTTTTGTACTGGAATTGTTGGTGGGGGAAATCTTCATCCATGAGGGAAATGTGACATCTCAATGTAAATAGACTTTCTAGTGTAACCCTTGGGTAGGTAAGGACCTTGAGCCAGCAGTGCTGCCCAAGGCACCAGCACGTGTACAACACAGTGTGTATGTGCCTTTGCTTCTGAGTGATGTCGTTATGCTTTTGGGAGACCTCAGTGTGTACATGGCATTTTCATAGCCCAGTTATCCTAAATTAAGCATTTCAGGTTTTGATTGTGAAGCTCTAGAAGTAGCTTGTTTCTATAGTTTGTGGCCTGGGGCTGTTATGGCATGAATATAACCGTGTGAGACTATGGTCAGCGGCAGAGAGATTAGTATGACAACATTGGACACCCTTACAGAGGTTTCCTGTAAAATGCCATATTTTTAAACACTGTGGCCAGAAATGAGTCTCACGTGTACAGGAGTATAACTTACAGAATACGTTTCATGTATATGTGTGCATGTACATTCATGCAGTGGATGGATGAGGATGTAGCGTGAGTCACAGGTATATCCAATAAGATACAGAAGCAATGCTTGGAGTCTGGATTTTGTCAAAGATGAACCAGGTCTCTGTGTGTAGACATGGATTTGCCCACAATATTGAGTAAACACTGGGGGTTGGTTTGGGTTTTTTTGATAATACACAGAATTGGTTATATCTCAAAGAAAAAACCTACAAAACAATCTGCAGAACATTTAGTGTGTGTTTTCAGTTCATCTTTACTGAAGTTATTTGACATATGTTAATCAACTTTGTCTTCTGATTGATTTTTTTTTTATTTTACTTTTACTCTAGATGGTGCAAAAGAAGCACAGTTGCCCAATCAAGATGAACAGAATGGCTTCTCTCAACAATAAAATAGAACATTCATTTATTAGGATTAAATCTACAACATGAAACATTTAACAGTAGCTGTATTTGAGAACATTCACCTGTGACCTGAAATGTCCTGAACCTGGGGAAGAAAATGAGATTCCATGAATTAGTCTATAATTTCTAAATGCATTTTTATGACTCAGCATATTTGCTTATGCACAACACGGATCCAGAATTCATAAAGCAGGGATTATTTTAACACAGACGCGCATTTGTGTTTGTGCATTCAGAATATGAGATACATCATTTAAATCAAATTTTAAATATTCTTTTAAATTATCTATATTTATTAATAAATGAAGAGTTGGCAAGAAGAATTTGTCATCCATGGACAAGAGTAAAGCAGGTTCCCTCAGAATGGATGATAATTTTGTGTTGAGTAAAATCAATAACTTAAAAGAAGAGCAAGAGGAAGATGGCATTAACTGTACTCTAGAAAGAATGGATATAAAGGCAGAACAAGATGATTTCAAACACGCAGACAGCAGTGATGAACAGGAAGACAAAGAAAAGAACTTCATTACCAATAACCCTGGCAAATATTTATCTGCAGAAAATGAAGATGATTATGGATCTCTTTTTTCTCAGTATAGTAGTACGCTGTGTGATGTAGCGATGGAAGCCGTGACACAAAGCCTCCTTTCTAGCAGAAACATAAGCTCCAGAAAAAAATCTCCTGCTTGGAACCATTTTTTTATATCTCCTAGAGATAGCACTAAAGCAATATGTATGTACTGTATGAAAGAATTTAGCAGGGGTAAAAATGAAAAGGACCTGAGTACAAGTTGTCTCATGAGACATGTGAGAAGAGCCCATCCCACTGTACTAATTCAAGAAAATGGAAGTATGCCAGGTATATCCTCCTTTTCTTCACCTACGTTGTTACTGCCACCTCAGTCTGCAGATGTTGGAGATCTGAGTTCTATGTTATCCCCCATAAAACTGGTCAAGAAAATGGCTTCTAAAATACCATCTCCAGATCGAATAATTGAGGAATCCGTTTCTATTGTTTCTTCTGAAGAAATATCAGATCTCTCAGTTTCTGAAAAGTGCAGCAAAGAAGAAGTCATGGTTGGGTCATCTCCACAGCTACCCAACAGCCAGTATGATGACCCTGTGGAGAATGTAGCAGAAAAAACTGTTGTAATTCCAAAGAGCACATCAGGTTCCAGAAGGAGATCTGCTGTCTGGAAACACTTTTATTTGTCGCCTCTAGATAATTCTAAAGCTGTTTGTATCCACTGCATGAATGAATTCAGTAGAGGGAAAAATGGAAAAGACCTGGGAACGAGCTGTTTAATAAGACACATGTGGAGAGCCCATCGGTCCATTGTCCTGCAAGAGAATGGGGGTGGTACCAGCATACCACCTCTCTACACTGCACCTCCAACTCTGTTGCCTTCTTTACTACCCTCAGACAGCGATCTGAACTCAATGTCATCTTCTCCTGGAAAGCTAATGAAAGAATCAACTTCTGTTTCTTCTTCTCCAGACAGAATCTCTGAGGAGATCCATACTAATATGTCCTCTGGAGATGCTCTGGTGGAAGATTCGATGCTGTCATCTTCTGATGATATAGGTGAAGTCTCCTTTGTTTCATCTCCTGAGAAACAGTGCGAGGGCTTAGGTCCACTAATATTTGAGCCCACTGCTGTATTTCAGCAAAATAAAAGGATTATGAAAAGGCTTAAATCAGAAGTTTGGCACCACTTTTCACTGTCACCTGCAGACAGTTTAAAAGCAGTGTGTAGATACTGCAGTTGTATGATAAGTCGCGGTAAGAAAGGAGATGTGGGCACAAGCTGCTTGATGAGGCATCTGTATAGACGCCATCCCGATGTAATTGGAAACCAAAAGAGCTTTCTTGATGTGAGTTTGGCAAATTCTCCTTACGCCACTTTAGCTTCTGCAGAATGCTCATCCTCAAAGTTGACTGACTTGCCTACAATGGTTACACATGATAATCAAATCATATTTCCTGTTAATAGTAAGAAGACCTCAAAACTGTGGAATCACTTTTCGATTTGTTCTGCAGATTCAACAAAAGTAATATGTATGCACTGTGGACGTACAATAAGCAGGGGGAAAAAGCCAACAAATCTGGGCACAAGTTGCCTTCTAAGACATTTGCAGCGGTTTCATAACCATGTGTTGAAAACTGATGTCTCAGAGACAGTATTATCCTCGTCTACGGATAATCACGTGCCACTGAGCACAGAATTACTAGGATCTTCAAATTTTGATGAAACCAATGACAAGTTTTGTGACTCTCACCCAGTTGCCAAAAAAATCACAAGTCTTGTAGCAGAAATGATTGCACTTGACCTTCAGCCATATTCTTTTGTAGACAACGTTGGCTTTAACAGGCTGCTTGAATATTTGCAACCTCAATATTCTTTACCTTCTCCATCTTACTTTTCTAGGACAGCAATTCCAGATATGTATGATAATGTAAAACAGATCATTATTTCACATCTTAAAGAAGCTGAAAGCGGAGTGATTCATTTTACGTCCGGGATATGGATGAGCAACCAAACACGTGAATATCTAACTCTGACAGCTCATTGGGTAACATTTGAGTCTTCATTTCGACCACAGTGTGAGGATTACCATTGTTCAGCGCTGCTAAACGTGTCACAGATTGATTGCGACTACAATGGCATCAGTATTCAAAAGCAGTTAGAGTACTGGTGGGAAACATGGATTACTTCCATTGGCCTTCAGATTGGGATTACTGTTACAGATAATCAGAGTATAGAGAAAACTTTAAATGAAGGTGATCATTCAAGTGTACAATGTTTTAGTCACACTGTTAATGTCATTGTAAACGAGGCTATTAAAAGCCAGAGAATGGTTCAGAATTTGCTTAGTATTGCAAGAAAGATCTGCGAACGCGTCCATCGGTCAGCGAAGGCAAAAGAGAAGTTGGCCGAGTTGCAAAAAGAGTACGAGCTGCCTCAGCATCAGCTGATACAAGATGTTCCATCCAAGTGGAATACATCGTTTCATATGCTTGAACGTCTTATCGAACAGAAGAGAGCAATCGATGAAATGTCCATAGAGTGCAGCTTCCGGGAGCTCATAAGCTGTGACCAGTGGGAAGTCATGCAGTCCGTGTGTCACGCTCTCAAACCTTTTGAAGCCGCCAGCAGGGAGATGAGTACACACATGTCTACTCTCAGCCAGGTGATTCCAATGATTCATATACTGAACAGGAAAATAGAAATGCTGTTTGAGGAAACAATGGGCATAGACACTATGCTGAAATCTTTGAAAGAAGCTATGGTGAGTAGGTTGTCCTCCACGCTTCATGATCCAAGGTACATTTTCGCTACACTGCTGGATCCCCGGTATAAGACATCCTTATTTACGGAAGAGGAGGCCGAACAATATAAACAAGACTTAATCAGGGAGCTGGAAATAATGAGTTCTACCTCAGATGATGATAAACCTGTTTCCAATGGGTGTGATATAGGTTCACCATCTACAAATTCATATGGGGAAGATAGTCTTTGGTCACTAATGGGTGACATGAAGAAAACAAAAGACCTGAAAGAGAGAGCAAAGTTACCAGAGGAAATGGTGCTTTCTTATTTGGAGGAAGAAGTGCTTGAGCATAACTGTGATCCTCTAACTTACTGGAACTTTAAGAAGTCATCTTGGCCAGTACTGTCAAAATTGGCTGTCAGGTTCTTGGGTTGTCCACCAAGTATTGTTCCTTCAGAGAGATTGTTCAATACATCCAATGAAAGCAACAACTTTAGTCAGTCAAGGTTAATGATTGAACACTTTGAAAAGCTTATCTTTTTGAAAGTGAATCTTCCTTTGATATACTTCCAGTATTGAAACTAATGAACAAACTGCTAGACTAAATCTATTGTTGCTCACTGGATATTAACTATCTATAACTCAGATTTCTAAATTGCTCCAGTAGGGGCCATGTATGACATCTAATCAGTGACTATAATTCCAAATTTTAGTTTCCTTTTTTTTCAGCTTTCGATATGTCTACATGTGCCTTATTCATAGTACTTCAGGCCAGATATTGTATATATGTTTTTTTAAAAGTTCACACTAGAGATAGCCTGTCTTGTCAAATTACACGAAATTATGTAGGTTTTAATCCATAATTGTAAATGAACTTTAAAAAGCTCAGTCATTTGTTTTAATGGCAAAAAAAAAGAAAAAAAAAAAAGATGTAAACAGTTCTATTCTGTAGTTTTTTATTCAATTATTATGTAAAAACCATAAACCAGGTACTGTATTTTAGTTGAACATTGCTTTAATTGCAGCGAAACAGCTTTTGTAGTTGTCAAAAGAAAGCTGTACATGAAAGATGAGGTTCAAGAAGTTTTTTTAATCATGTGGTGTTTTTAACTGCAAGCCCTAAAGTGCTTAAATGATTAAGAAGAATTACTGAGGAAGCTGTGTTTACAGGAGACTATTGACTGTCTGGAAATGAATCTTAAATTTGAGATGATATGGAATGTCAGTTACACAGCAATCGGTAGTGAAACTTCCCATTCTCGGTTCTCCTGTTCAGGTTTCATGTTTTGACTGAACTGCAGAAATATTCTGGGTATTTATAAAAGCTCTTTGGAAGTTCTTTTCAAAGTTTGTGAATTTAAGCTTGTTATTTAATGGCATGTACAAAAAAAAAAAAAGCAGGAAACTTACCATGAAGACTCTAATGTAATTCTAAAGCCTCTTCTAATCTGTAGTGCATCGAAACTGTAAGGTCCCCTATTGTAAAAATTGAGCCCTTACTCCTAATGTAATTTCAGTTGTGTAGAACAGCCTGTCTTGAAGCCTCTAGTACAGAAATAACCGAACTTCTGATTTTCAGTAATAGCCTTATGGATATGGTGCACTGCTTAGGATTTTATGTGGTAGGGTTGACTCTTAACTGTCAGTGTCCACCAGGCAAATGGGATGTAGAGCCCTCAAAACTTCCAAGTAAGATTGAAAAAACAAAAAACCAACATAGCCAGCATTTTAATTTCAAAGGAACGTTCTCCGTGTTTTTTTAACCGTAGAAAGATTTATCTTCTCATTTCAGTTTTCATGGAATACTTTTTGGGAAACAAGTCATCATTTGCCTATGACCTTTTAGAAAAGTTGTAGCTTTGTTAAAATACTGTACCTATGCCTAATCTAATTTTGCATTTACTATGTTTTAGTGTATTTATAAATGGTGAACTCAGTTTCTGAAATTAAACATTTTATTTGCAATTTTCTAGTGGTAGTCAACACTGCCTTTTATTTTCAGATGGATTTAAGACAGCTATTGAATAAAAATTGATACAATTGTAAATATACCACAGAACATGCTATGTGAAAAGATTGTTTCTCCGTTTAGCTCTTTGGAGTTAAGCCTGGAATCTGGTTCTTTTCATTTCACTCAGGCTATTCAACCTCAGGAAAACTTGTTGAATTCTTTCCCAGGTGCCTTTTCATTTCCACGTGATGTTTCTCTAAGCATTTATTGTTTCAGATATTTCAATTGTTATTCCATCAGTTATGTTTACACCTGTACTATTTAAGTAAATTGTTATGCAGTGTACTTGGGAAAAACTAATTCTGCGTTTTGTCTCCAATATTTTAAAAGGTAACTTTTTATCAACAGTCAGCATTTCGTTGTTCTTTAAGGTTAAATGAGAACACTTGTGTTTTGGGTTTTTTCTTCCTGCGGTAATAAAACAATTTGTTCTAGTTTGTGTATCACTGGAACTAGGTGAGTTTGAAGCAGCCTATTGGGAAACATGTTTAAATGGATATTGGTTAATTATTATCTCATTTTTTCCCTCTACATTTTAACTGTGAATATAACTTTGACCTTTGTAAAGGAGATGTTTAGTCTCAGAACCAGTAGAGAGGGAGGTAGGGGATGAGGAAGCGTTGTTCCTTTTTTTTTTAAAAGGTGATACAATTTTTAAGCAAGACTCCACATTCCAAATGTAAATAGAGCCTTTGGCTTAAAGGGCTGTAGAGACAGACACATTGTAGCAGTGGGAGTGCCAGCAGCGAACAAGCTTACCTCGAAGTCCCAGTACTCTGGAAACAAAGAGTCTTGGCTCCTCCAAATCCAGTCTTTCTTGTAGCTTTTGGGTAACTCTCACGTGGAAAGTTGATGTTATGGCATTTTGTAGCTCCCAATTTGGATATTATTTATAAGGATGCTTAATTGTATAGTCATGCTTTTTGTCAAAACTTTTCCAGAGAGCACAAGAACTAGTCACTATTTTTAAAAGCGAAATCTTACCAATTAAAGTTAGTCTACTTCATATTTTATTTGTACCTGCAATTTCTTTTGTTTTTTGAATGGCTCCACTCTTAAGTCTTCACCGTTTCAGTGTCGGCTTCATTAAGCATGAATAACGGGCTTATGTTAGAAACTTTTGTAAATAGTATGCAGACCCAAAAGACCTTCAAATCAAATCACAAAGTTCTTAAAGACTTAAATAAAAATCAGAGAGAATGAAAGCACAGAGTTGCTTTTTTCAGTTGTAAAGCTTGATCTTTCTGTAGGAGGTATGGGAACATTTCTATCTCCAGTTCAGGTACTGCTGCCTTTGAGAAAACAGTGACTTCAAAAAGGACTGAAAGCTTTCACTCAAATAGTGAGATAAATTATTGAGTTGGGGGGCTTTTGTGTTGGGTTTACTTCATTATTTTTAATGTAAATTCTTAGTGATTGCTAAAACGTTCTTTCCAACCCTGCTCATATTTGTAATGTGTAGGAAACCACTGTTTTTGCCTGACCCTCTCTCAGACTGAAAAAGTAGAAGCTGTTAACAGTGGGAGTTTTCATCAAGCCATGTTTGTGTTGCACCACCTCTGCAACAGCAGACAGTTCCCTAATGCATAATGATGGTGTGAACCTGCAACAGTGATACTTATTTTATTTAAACAGTTAATTTCAGTGCATTGGCAACTCTAAATTTGGTAAGCTCAAAAAGTAAAATGTAGATGGTATTAAAAATGGTACTTTGTCATTGTAAGAATTTTAAGAGCTCTTGCTTATTTGAAGAGTTGTGAGGTGTAACAACCAACTACACAGTGCAGCAAGGAATACTTTGTAGTGCCAAAAGTGGGAGCACAATGAAGCAGAGAACTCCCAACAGCATTTTCAAAGAACTTAAATCTTGTGAAGGGTATATAAAGAAAAGTATCTTATAAATGTTGTATTGTGCTCTGGAACCCTGTGATAATGCCTCACTCACATTGTTCCTTTCTGTTTGGCCTCTTTCCCTGCCCACCAAGGAAAAGGGAAGGAAATGTGTTTGACTGCAGAATTTGGCCAGTGAGCGTTTACTAGCAATACTCACAGCTGCTTCTTCCCCAAGAGGAGATTCTGAACTTACAAAGAAACCAAATCTCAATCTAGAGCACATTAAATGTAGATATAGCTAGCAAACTTGAAGTAGATGTCTACAGTTGAGAGATCTGTCCCTTAAAGTAGCATTTTTCCTCCACCACTATACAGAACTGACTGTGACAGACTTGCATTTAGGTCTCTCCAAGCACAGGAAAAAGCAAACATATAATTAGCAGTTAACACTTTCTAGTTGCTTCTTATTTAGCTTTTACAAACTGAGCATTTTAGTGTTCCACAAACACATTCACTTTATTCTTAGTGACAAAAGTGATTTTTACCTTCTTAGTTTCCTGCAAAACTAACCCTGTAGTGGTTCATTTTGTGAAATGTGTTACAACCAGAAATAGCAACCACAGTGATGTCCCCAACTTGAAGATCAGCTTGGGTTCTGGGGCTACACCCATGCTCTACCTCTGGGTTGGTGGGTTTCTTTATTCCCTCTGGCAAAAGAAAAGATGGACTCCATTTCAGACAGTATTTTTACCTTACATTTGACCTAACTGGACACAAATCAAGCCTTGGTACAAAACCAAGGGCAGTTGCAGCTGAAATAAAGCTGAATTGGTCAAAATGCCTCTTACAGTAAGATGCAGAATTTCAGATGAAACATGGGCTGATCTTGCTATCATAAGCAAAGGTCTGAAATGAGCAACCAAAAATGGTTGTAGTTTCTCATACGTGGTTGCAAATAAAATGCATTAATTACATTTAAGAATCATAGATATGTAAGTAAAAAAGGAGGAGAACCTTAATGGAGGTATCCTTTAGTTATCTGATTTCAGTAATTTTTGCAAACACCTTTTTAATGTTCTGTGTGATGTTAGGCAGATAGCAATGCATCTCACTGGAGACATGTCTGAGAATAACGTTAAGCAGCTAACAGAGAAGGCTGCGGCTAAACAGCCTTGCTTACATTACTGATAAACTCAGCTTGTTGGTTTTGTTCTTGCAAATAGTGAATTCATTTGTACAACAAATACTTTGAATACTAAGATTCAAGGAAAGTTGGGGGAGTGTTGCAGAAAAGGAGTATTTAAGAGTGAGCAGAGGTAATAAAACGAGGAAAGCAGCACTAGACTTGGGTATGATTTCTGTTACATGCGGAAAAGTGCTCTTGGATGCATGGGAAATGCAAACTCTTGCACTGAAATTGAGGTACAGCGAACAAGTGCTTATATCTTGTGTCTCTTTTCAAGCTCCTTAGAGTTATGGAAGGAACTAGAAGTATTCTTGACTCTCATCAAGGGGGGATGTGTGAAGTGTCAAGGGAGTGAGAAAAAGTGGGGGTGATGGATGTTTCAAAATGCATTGTGTAGACACATTGTACTGAGGTGGTGTTCTGCAGGCTGAGGCGAAAGGGACTGCGAAGGGAAGAACCCCAGACAGCTGGCTTTTCTCTTTTACCTGATAAGTGTATTATACGTTGGATCCAATGTAACCGTTCTCCAAATCCTCTCACCTCAAATTTATTTGAGAGAGATGATCCATAGCAAGTGCTTGGGGCAGGTACAAGGTAAATGCAGTCTGTTTTGGTTTTTTTTTTTCCCAGCTCTGAAGACGTTCTTACTTGGAGACTTTGTCAATGGCAAGTTATTCCTTGATCCACAACTTTTTTCATGTGATTACTTTAGTGTTGGAAACTCAGGGTGTCCTTTATCTCAGGCTGTAAGACAGCGATTAGTCGCCATCTCTGCATGAAATCACGTGGTAGCATGTTTGTGTCCAAACAATATGCAAGCTTTGCTCTTTACAGGAGCAAACACTGCTTGTAACAAATTAAACTTCAAAAGGCGGTGCATGATGCTATGCAACATTTGACCTTTGGGGAGGCTAATGAGACATCCCAACATAAGTCTCATTGCTCAGCATCATTATACATGCTGAGTGTATTTTATTTACAACTCCATTCTGTATTTAAATGTCATAGATGTAACATAATTTATAGATGGACCGTGTTTTATTGCGAGTAATTAATCCCTCGGTTGTTTGGGTTTGTTCACCCTATTTGTGCTTTCATGAAGAAAATCTATGCTCTAATTTAGGGGGGTTTGTGGGTCAACACAAACAGAATTCTTCTTTTAAGAACTTGAATAGTCATGACAAATATATTAAGCCCCTTAAAAAATTCCACCAAGTAAGCTCGGAGAGTCTGTGTTACCTGCACCGTTTAGGCAGTAACTTGAGGCTTCCCCCATGCCCCTAAACACAGAATTTGTAATGCCTCACTGCAGGTTTGTAGAAGGGGTGAGAAGCCCTCTTTTATCTGTGGGAACTTAAACCCACACCTCCTTTCTTCCATCCAAGCCAAATGAATACTAATCTGTATTGAGAAAATAAGCTCTGTGTTTCTTGGGGAGCTGAAGAGAGACCATGCAGGACTTGGAGATGAAAGGATTCATTTAAGAAAATGGAGAGACAGCTTTAGTTTCTATCCCAAGGACTGAGTGTTTATTGAAAGGAGCTTTCAGGTAAAAACTATAGTTGTCTTCATCCCAGTTTGACAGCTGGGAGTGGGCTACCCTGACATTCCTGGACTGTGCTGGAGGGGATTGTCCCCACTGTCCCAAAGGTCACAGCCCCTGGTGCTGCATGCACTGCACGGAGCATGATCTTGCCCCTTGTGTACAATACCAGACAGGTCATAAAACTAAGCTGTGTACAAGACCCACACAGGCAAAGCAAGATGCAACAAGACCTAAATGAACCTCATACACTTCACAACTGAAATCCTGTATTTCTTTCCCATCTCCCTGTGTGGTTTTACCTTTCTCTACACCTAACCAGTGCACTAAACCCGCCCATTTGAGCCAAGAGCTTGTTCTGTGTGTAGTAGCACACACTATTACCACAGCTGGACACCCTTCCTGGTGTCACTCAGGCATAGAACCAAGGTCGATGAAGGTCCCTATCAGCTGTGTCTGATGCTCAGGAAGCTGAAGCTTGGGGTGCCTGATGCCCATGTACTCTATGCCACCCACACTGCCTGTGTTACAAGTGCCGAAGCCCCAGGTTTTTCCGTAGGGAACAGCAACAAGTGGCTGCAGAGGGATCCTGACAGGCAGGACTGGGAAAGCTGGAGTAAGTATACATTGAATTTCAGCAGCGCAGACATTTGTCTGTTCTGGGGCATGATAAATGTAGTTTTGGATTACAGTGTGGAGGAGTTACATAAAGTCAGTTATTAGGCTTAACATAAGGGCCTACACATCCTTACTCAAATGTTTTCCTTTGTCCTGTTCCAAATTCTCAGCTATTTGCACATAGACTTCCTTCTGTCTCATGTGAATTGTTTGATGTTCAAACTGGCTGTGGAGGAAGTGGAGTTTTCCTCCAAAGATGAGTCACATAGATAATACTTGAGTGATTTCAGTTTCAAGAGCAGCCTGAGACTGGACGAGCAAGTTGTGCAGGTTTCCTGTGCCAGATCTGCTGGGCCTGAGGAAAGCTGTGCAACAGCCCCAGGAGAGTGGCCTCCACCCCACCACAGTGGCTGCTCCATACATAATCTTGACCCCACAAAGAAAATGTCACCTGACCCGCAGCTGGGGACAGCTAGTTCCTGAGTGAAGCACCCTTTAAGAGTAAAAAAAAAAAAAAGCCCCAAAACAAAAACAACACACTTTCTTCAATAAGACTTTTTTACTCTAGTTTTCAATCAATCAGCAAGGAATAGTTTTCTGCCAATAATTACTTTTTTCTTTACACTAACGGAGCTCCTCTCATACTTCAAGTGGCCCTAACTAAAATTACAAATTTTTAGTTTAACTTGTTCCTTTTGGCAATCTTAAGCAGACATCCTTAACATATAATAAAGGAGAGACTACAGAGCATGCTCTCTTATTCTAGTTTATAGAATGTAACACATGGCACAGTGGATTATTCCCTTCCAAAAGGACTACTTAATTAAAAAAAAAAAAGGAAGACAGCACCTATCTTCTTAAAAGGATATTCAAGTAAATATTTTCATAGGTAAATTCTTGCAAATGAAGATAATATCATTACAACAGAACAGAGAAGTGTTATTTTAAAAATTCGTTTTCCTGTGAAATCCAGGTTGCTGCTTATTCTTGAGGTGTTGTCAAAGCTATAGCCATCCTTTAATACTCAAATCTGTTATGAGACAGTGCTCGTCAAGAGGCCCAACTACTTTAAGTGACTCTTTCATTTCCATTAGCTCAGTAGCCTACAGGGCACAATTAGGTATTGTGGTGAAGCTACAATGAATATGGCTTTCCTATGTCGACAGCATCATTAAGGTTCACACGGGCACTCTGACAACGGAGGGGGTTACAATCCTGCAGATACATCAAGTAATACATCTTTGCACACGTAGATTACATAATCAAATTATTGCCGTAGCACAAACCTGTTCCATTATGTATCTTGTATAGTACAATTAGGACATACCTGTGCTACGTTATGAAACAGACAGCTACTCGAACCACGTAGGACAGGTTTGACTTAATACCACTACACTTGTAGGTAGCCTCTCTCAAAAATATCTAACGATACAAGTCAGTATTGGAGTACATACTGATGAGGAATGCACTGCAGTATTCACGTAAGAAACTGGACGGCATGAAATACCAATGGGTGCAGGGGCTTTCTGTGCCCTTCCACAGAACTCGCCTGCGGTGCTGGAACCACACCTTGCTGCCGTCTTACATTATTCAGCCATCAGCAAGGTTACATCAAAAAGCTTACTTAAAATTCAGAGTCAAGATGATAGAGGAAGTTTTTCCAACAGTACTAATTTTGGTTTCAAGTTTAAAGTAAAAGGAGGTAGTGCAGTAAGGTTCAACCCAATTTTACTGATGCCGGGTATATTTGCAAGTGGCCTGTGGGTTGTCTTGTAATGTGATATTTGAAGAGGGTTTGTTTCCATTAGTATGTGCGTGTAAGAAAACATCAGCTGGTCTCCTGGTTTAACATCTTCTCTTTTGTCATATCTGTAAAGAATAAAGACGGCTTATTTACATTCCTCTCTTTACATATTAAACATTTCCATTGCTGCAAGATGAAACACAGAAGGAACTGTAACATTCTCCCTTAAACCTCCCGATTAACTAGTACTTGTATTTGGGCAGGTCACTTTGGGTCAGCTTTTATGAACCTGTTTAGGTACCTAAATATAAATTACATTAAAATATAGGTATAAATATAAAGTAACTAGTGAGGTCTAAAAGTAGTTAGCATGTACACTTACATTTTTTTTCCTAAAAGGAGATATAATCAATCTAGCCCTAAAGAGAGTTTACAGCATAAGAAAATGAGGGACTTAAACATTTTGTCAGGGATGTGAAAGATGTAGGCTCAGCCACACTCTGTCTGATCTAGGCCCACAGCTGAAGTTCATTATCTCACAGAGCTGTACAAACCTCTCTAATTTTATAGAAATTGAGTGAGATCTCCCTCGTTGTCTCCTGAGGATACAGTTCTACTTTGTAACAGTTATTTGTTCATTCCTAAAGGGTGTCAAGTGGAATCTATAGCCCAAGGGTAAGGATGCTTATATTGGACATGGCAATCTGATTGAATCTTCAAGCCAGCAACTTCAGAGGGGAAGTATGAGAAGTCCACTCAGAACCACTCTGTAGTCCACTGTTAAGCATACTTCCAAAAGTGGGAGACCTGGATGCAAATCTTATGTCTATATCCCAGAAAAACATACTACGATAATGCTGGGTAACAGTCCCTAAGTCTGAGGTTAAGGTGGAGGTTACTTACCTTCAGTTTGTTTATGACAAGACAGTCTTACGCATCTAACTGTAAATGAGCAGTGTCCAGTGTTCACTCTTTCTGTTGCCCTTTTCTGTGAACCATTTTCTACCAGCTTTTGGAGTCCCTATTCTTAAGACATGTGATTTTTCCCCACACATTTCACAAGCAACCTGTTCAAAGCTGTGGCTTTTCTTATAAACATGGACACTGGTAGGGAAGTGGTGCAATCCCAACCCTAAATCCTCTTAAATGCACCTAGGAGTAAATCTAGGCTGCATCTTTTACCATGTGTGTGTCTACAGGCCTGGCCTCTCATCTGCCTACATCCTCTGTGGAAAAAGCTGGAAACAATCTCAATTTATATAGCAGCCCTTAACATTTAAAATATTTATAGCAAGTACTCTACAGCAAACTAGAGGATTTGTGTGGATCGTTAACTAAAATGTTGTCAACCCAGACCATGCCTCAGGCTGATAGAATCCAGAGGTGGAGTAAAAAAACCATATAATGTAATGTATATAATGTAGAATTAGACTTTGCACACTGAACAAGAGCTTTCTTCTATTAAAAAAAGCCAAAACATTGATTTCATCTGATGTTTCCAAAAAGACCACAATCCCACTTAGGATGGTACATGTGTCCAAACTGGCAGAGGGAACCACATACTGTCTAACAACTTCACTAACTACTGACTTTGCATTTTCTTCATCAGAAAGTAAGGAGCCCTTTCATCTGGCTGCAAGCACTTCTGAATTTTATTATTTTTAAATACTTGAAGCTTATACAGCATCTTTATTCCTGTTTCAAAGAGACTGCACTAATTGAAGACAAGATCGTAACACCTGTCCCTGTGTAAGAATTTGCATCAAGCTTCTTTCAGTCACCCTTTGAAGAAAAATAATGGATCACTTGCATTTTTCTGGAGGCAAATAGACGTAATCTGAGCACACCACTGAAAGATCTTAATATTAACATGCTTTTATTTATGGATTGTAGCTACCCTGATGAATCATCAGCCTTCATAACTGCTCTATCCACAAATCTGTCTTCACCTGAGGTACACAGTCTATGAAGATGGTAGTTTTCACCCATCTGAAAGTCTGTCACTTCCTTGGATAAAAGGGACAGCTGGTGCCACTAAACTTTGCATTATTGTGCGGTCAGACAAAGCGTTAAGTCCTGGGTATGATGCTCAGTTGTGGATTTTTCCTGATTTTTTTTCATGTGAAACTTTATTTGAATCGGCCTTCCCTTGATGCTTTTTTAAAACAAATAAAGATAAAAAGAGAGATGTAAAGTGCTCTAGGGTAGCAATTCAGCCTTAAACTGTCCACTCCATCACAATATTATGAGGGAGAATGGAAATAAAATAAGGAATAGGAAGCTCAATGATGTTTGTAATTACCCCAGGAGCCCCTTGTCACTTCCTCCTCTTTACTTCAAAAATACTTTTATCTCTAAACATATACAAAATTGTATTTGTTCATCTGAGCCTGAAGAGCGTGACTAAAGATGAACCCCATGCTCAGAGTACGTAAACCAAAATCTGCTTGAATTGCTTTTGTTTCGTGCAAGTATGAAGTGAGGCTTTGTGTCACTTTCCAATGAGCCGTTTTTGCTAAGATGACATTTTAAGTTAAACCTACACTTCATCTGAAGGTGCAGGCCTATGAATCAGAAAGGTGCCTTCTTTTTGATCTGCATCCTGAAAAGCAAGTAACGTCATCCCACAAATGTCTCCTACTCTTCATTTCAGTATTCCGATGGTTAAAACTGTTTGTCCATCCCCGCTGGTCACTTAACGAAGCACCCAACTGCTTTCTCTCATAGCTAATGAATGTGACCAATCGTCCACAATGGAAGCTTCAATGCCCTCTGTTTGAAGGACGTGCCACATAAAAATAGACTTGGAATATTACTACACAGATATGCCTCACACTGACACACATCATTAAAAAACAAAAAATGAGAAGAAAACCCAACTATTACATACACTGTTCTGCCAAGGGCAGAAAAGTATTCACCTACATTTGTGTTTTACAAGATCTAATGAGATATCAAACATATCTTACTAAAACATCAGTATCTTTAATGCAGCTAACACATTCTTGACCCAGCTTAATAAACATGCTGTACCAGAAACCGTATCTGTGATGCTTGCTCCTGTGCACATACAAGAAAGAAAAAAGCAAGAGTCCTGTCTTCAGGTCACAACCTCATTCATAACGTACCTCCAATCTGAATTGATTTCTAGAAACCGAGAAACTCCTGTCTGTGCTGCAGCCACATCAATGTGAACAGAGACGTCTACATAAATAAGGAAAACAAAACACAGTTTCAAAATTCTTCCAAGACAACTCTGATTTTAACAAAACAGTCACAGAAAAGGTACATGTCAATAGCGTGAAGAAGTAATATCCAATACATGTAAAGATATACTAGCAAAAAAACCCTGCAATTGAAATCAGGCAAACATACCTCAAACCAGCTTTACCTACCTGCTGTTGAAGGTACCAACTCGTGCAACTTCTGAATTGCCACTCCACCAGGATAATTGAAATGTGAAACATATAAAGATGTTCCTGAATAAGCAGCGTTAACTAGAAGGTGCATTACAACAAAGAAAGATCCGAGTTTGTACAGCCAGGATTTCCGGTAGCTATTCAGGCTGTTGCGGAAGGAACAAAAGGAGTGAGAATAAACTATTATTTTTCCTTCATGCTGGTTATTGACTATCGTGGCAGAACTTTTATGAAAACTCCACTGCTAGATAATAAAGATTAATTCCAATTCTATTACAATCTGGTGTATGGAATGCATTTATTATGCATTTCTAAATGCTTCTATTGACTTTTAAATCAGAATAATCTCATTAATAAAGCTAACACAAGCTTATGAATAAACGTAAATATTTCTGTTTAAAACCTTAAGCCATGAATGTATTCTCTTTCAAAGTAGTCCAGAGCTGACTTGTTTTTTCAACATACCTAAGTTTAACTATTTAATACAAACTCTATGTTTCAAGAGCCCCGCCTGTGAATTAACTGTCACTCCCTAAGGTAAGTTACACTACCACAGAGCAGTACACTGAAATCTGTCTTCTTCTCTGGTGGATAAAATAAAATTAATTGTAACAGCGTAACAGTAAAATCAGGGCTCTGTTCTCAAGTCTGCCCCAGACTTGCCAAATGATCCCATCAAATCATTCAAACTTTTCTTTGTCCCCATTCTCCTCATTATTTGAATGGGTACAATGATACAGACCTCCTTTCTAACGCACAGGAAGATCTCGAGATGATCCCGATTCCAGAGTGAAGTGCATAAAAATAGTTTTGCTTTTCTTTTGCAGTTTTCAGAGAAAAAAAAAACAACCCAAACAAGACAGAAACCAGGATTTTGAACTTACATTCGTGAGCACATTTTAGCAGCTACTATGTTGAAGACAGGGAAAGTGTATATGATAAAACGCAGCTCTTTGTGTGGGAGAAACGAATACACGAATATGAAGCCCAGTGCTGGCAAAAGTAATATCCGAGTTCTCTTTTCCACTACACCTAAAGGTACAAATATAATGCTGCATCCCAAAGCACGAGGCAGGGCTGAATAAAAATACCACAAGAAAGGGGAAGTCTTCAAGGTGAAAAGGAGAGTTAAGGATACTTTCACTGATAACAAGTAACTATTCTTTACAGCAGTGCACACAAATTTTGCAAGCATGCGGTATATTTTTTGTGCACCATATTCTTCCAGGCATTTAGTTTCCTGCCTTACCTGTTGAGAAATAAAAGCAGTTGCCCAACTACATTCACAATGCACACCAAATGGCACTAACAAAGGGCAGTATGAAAACCCACGGGGAAGACAACGTGGCTTTCCACCGGTATGAATCATCAAGGAGCAGTCATGAGGGAAGTTAACATTTATGGAAAGATCTGAGAAACAGACACTGCCTCCTAAGCTTCAAATAATGCAATACTAGACAAAAAGCAGAATCTAACACCACAGCGGAGTCAAAATTAAACTTTTTGTTTGTCTGGTAGCGTTCAACTGATTTTTTTCCCCTGTATGTTTCAAAGGATACTCCCCAGTTAGAACTTTTGTTCAAAACTGTGTTATACCAGAGCACTTTCCCCTCAGGCCACACAAGTTGCCTCCAAAACAGGGAATCCACAGCAACTGTTAGCCCTGAAAGAATTAAAGAAATAAAAATCAGCATGAATTAAAAACTAGTGAAACGGAAACTAGCACATTTACTGATGAGATCAACATAAACTAGAACATGCACTGTAAGCCTCACCCGAAGCCACAATCTGTCTGTCTTGCAAAGGAAATTCAGAGGAGGGAGGCACTTATTAATAGAAGTCTTAATATAAACACATTAGATAAGAATCTGATTGAGATGCACCCCACTCCCATCCCAGGTGTGAAAGGCAGTGGTTTAATTAAAGTTAATTTTAACAGAATGTGAGAGCGTTACATTTAATGAATGGGTTGAGAGCAGGTTAACTTCAAATGGCACTAAATGGATTTTTATTGTAAAGCTATTAAGTTTGCTAAGAGCTGTTAGTTGGGGGGCAAGAAGGAAGATAAGGGCTAAAAGGCAAAAAGAAGAGAAGCAAATATGTCAGCCCCATCTCCTCCACTCAGATATGTGAAAACTGCTCTGGTATTTATAAAGTTTGCCCAGAGGGGCAGGGAGTACCAGTGACTAATTCCTGCAGGACCTCTGAACTCTTATGCTGTGAGGTGCCTCCAAATGCACAAAGCATGATCTTTTATTGTTTCTACTGTCACGCTGTGGAAGGGATGGCATACTACCAGAGGCCATATCATTAGGCATCTGACAACGGTGGTTTTAATTACGTAGGCTGGCAGAGGAGCTTACAGTATTTACGTGCATATGCACGAACCTTCCACGCGTGGGAAGAGACAAGGAGATTTTTCAGCCTCTCTGGCATGGATAATCACGCTATTAAAGTGATAAAGAAACAGCTGAACTGTTGACTGTCTTCACAACCCTCTTGCTCGGTATTCCTGTCTGTCACAATGTTGTATTTAATCTTAGGATTCAGCTGATCATCACGGCAATGGATACTACAACTAATGATGCATGTGTAGCTACAGTCAAGTACTAATTATACTAACATCAACTTGCACATCTAAGTCTTTTTAAGGCCAAGACATACTGTAAGCATCTATAGGCAGGGGTCACAGTATCTTTCTACTGCTCTAATCACACCTATTTCCTAACACTGACATTTTCAGTCAGGCAAAAATAGACAGATAGACAGACAGACAGACAGATAAAACCAGCCCCCAGAAAAGCTCTAGGGGTCAAGTCACCAAAGAAATCAGTCATATCTCCCGATTTCTGTTGAATTTATCACGTGGCATTTGTTTTGTTCCAAGTAAACACTTACCCAACCAAAACAATCCAGCAGGAACAGCATGGGAAAGCACCTTGAAAATCGAGATTCTTTTAGTTAATAATGTCACCAGGAGCATGAGGCCCAAGAATATGCAGAGCTCTGATCTGAAGACTATAATTGCCAAAGCTGAGAACCAAATGAATGGCCTTTGCTTTTGCTGTATCCAAAATGTCAATGCCAGGAGCACTGCAAAAATAAAGCAAGCACACCATCTGACACATTGAACTCTTCATTTTCTAAAGGGCAACATTTTTTTTTGAACATCTGCGCCTTGTTCCTCTAATTTAATCTCTTGGTCTTCCTATCATTTTTAGTCCAGAAATTCTTATGCGATTAGAGAAACACAATCTAGAATAACACATAAACTTGCTACTGTTGACACTTAAATAATTAGGTATAGTTACAGAAGGAACACGTGAGAACTCTTCTTGCAAGGCATACTGAGATAGCCTCAAGGAAAAAAAAAACCACAACAAAGCTGAATCTTGAGGGAGTACTAAAAGCCTTTCAAACTAAGATTCCTAATTATTGTTGTTCAGTATCAGCTGAAGAGTTGGTTTATTCTCTTGTCTGAGTACATCTCTATTCATGATAACAGCACTGGATTTCAAGTATGAAAAAGAGACCATAGACTACTGCTCAGGGAGAAGGAACTATAAATATCCATTTGCACAGTTAGCTGGAGACACACTGTATCTCTAACACATGAGGTTGCCTCTACTTTTTCCACAGTTTAAATCACATGATAGCACTGACTTACACAATAAAGCAGTTATGGCCCTAAAGGAAAAGTGTGAAATATCAATAGTACAGAACCATGGAACTACTTGTAATTTTTAGTATCGGCAGAAATCATCTGAGGAGTTTGTCACTACACAGTGTTTATCTGACAATTCAACTGCCTCTTGTTTTGTTTTTCAGTTCTGATCTACACCGGTTCTCACGCCAACCTCATGATTTTATTAACTTAAAAACTTGCACTTGAAGCATGAAGTGAGTCAGCTAATATCTGTCACACATGGTTAACCTTCTCTCTCGTCATCTCTGGGGAAAAACCGCATGTGCAGATTAAGGTTTTAACTGACTTTTTTGTTCCCCTTTACCTTAAGTGTACAAACTGCTACAATTTGTAGTTAACTCCGCAACAGGAAGGTGGGGATGTTGCAGTGGGAGTTTTTTAAGTTCACCGAGTTTTTGGAACTGCAAGTGTACCTACTGCCTTTTCAATGTTTTATGCATCAGATATATGTACTCAAAACTCTATTTAATAAAAGCCATCTGAAAAACTTTATGTGTACTCAGATTCAATAAAGCTTGATTCAACAGCCCTTGTAAACATTTATGGTAAAAGCAGTAGAAAGTACACATAAGTTTTTTCTACTCTTGTTATCATACAACTTAATCAAGAACATATACTAACTTGGCCTGACCACACATTTTCTGTGCTTTACCTATTGATATATTTGAGAATAATTAGTATATTTTAAAGTTATTGCTATGCAAAAACTTACCAAAAGGAAGCGCAAACACGTTAGGGAGGGTTCGTGTACAGTAAAACATCAAATGAAACTGAGTAACGGTGATGAGACAGAACACTGTTGAAGTAGTTGCTCCAAACTGCTTTCTAACCTCTTTCTGCAACCTCCATAAAGTGTAGATCACACTGAGCCCCAAGCTTCCTCGGACTATTAGAAGAAAAATAATGGGAAATAAGAGCAAATAAGAGTAACATCTGACAGATCACCGACAGACAATAACGTTACATAATATAATGGGAAGAAGTTATGAAGAATATTACTGAAGATACCACAATATATCGTACTTTAAAGAAAAAATAAAACCCTCACCCAAACTTCCCCATTAGTTTATCTATTTTAATCCACCTTTAACCTGTCTGATACTTTTGCACAAAGGTCAATACTTCTATGCCAAAACTAATATTTTCTGAATCTCAGACAAAGTCCTGAAGACACTGTTTTTTCTACACTGCCTGATGTTTGTTAGCATATACATTCTCTGTGCTGTTAATTACCCCAAAGAGGGGGTGGAATTGCCATGCTGGCTCTAAGTACCCATAATTTGCAAAATAATAGAATCATAGAATGTTAGGATTGGAAGGGGCCTTTAGAGATCACCTAGTCCAACTGCCTTGCAGAAGCAGGTCCACTTAGGTCAGGTCACACAGGAGCAGGTCCAGGTAGGTCTTGAAGACCTCCAAGGAAGGAGACTGCACACCCTCCCTGAGCAGCCTGTTCCAGGGCTCCCTCACCCTCACAGTGAAATAGTTTTTTCTTATGTTTAAATCCAACTTTTTATGTTCCAGCTTCATCCCATTACCCCCTGTCCTGTTGTTAGATACCATTGAAAAAAGGGATTTCCCAACCTCCTGACACCCACCCTTTAGATATTTGTAAATATTAATAAGATCTCCCTCAGTCTCCTCTTCTCTAGACTAAACAGCCCCAGTTCTCGCAGCCCTTCCTTATATGCAAGATGCTCCAGTCCCCCGATCATCTTGGTGGCCCTGCGCTGGACTATTCAGAAGTTCCCTCATTAAGAAAAAGAATATCACATTTTAACCACTGATCCAAACACTGACTGTTACAACAATGTCACCCATTAGACCAGTAGTAAAACCATCTCTAGTCTGACAATTTGAAGTTCTCATACCTATCAGCTGGGAGTAAAACTTGGACATTCTTAGCACAGAGAGTACATATATAGCTGGACTGGAAAGAGCAGCAATAAAAATTGGTCCAAGGAACGTTCTTGGGACGACTCCAGGAAATTCATGATGGTCATACTGCGAGAAGAAAAATCAGAAACAAAAGAAAACTCAGATAAATCACATTTC
The DNA here is from genome assembly GCA_013401255.1 of Urocolius indicus. NCBI lineage: Eukaryota > Metazoa > Chordata > Aves > Coliiformes > Coliidae > Urocolius > Urocolius indicus. Next base: position 364,876 of record WBNH01011104.1, on the reverse strand, counting down.
CATTGCATTTATCCTATTCATGTAGCAGGGAACTGCCATCTTTAACACTGTTCAAGAAAAAAGCACTTTCTTTCCAATTTACCTTATCCAAGTCTAGTTGGTGGTACACCACATCATGGATAGCTTGTAGGTTGAAGCTTTCCTCCACTTTTGTAAAAGGACAGACAGTCAAATGAACAAAGGCCACAACAATAGTCAGCAGCAGCAATGGGAATGACCGTCCACTCGAGCTCCTCTTCTGAGCCATACTGGGTTCGAAATTCACATATATTCTATTATTAATAAAAATAAAATTACAATACATTAATAACATGGAATGAAGCGTACAAACAGAGAAAGAGAGACTGATGATACAAAGAAAATATACTACGGAAGTGTAAACATTTAAACAAAAACTAATAAATCCATCCTTTTTTATTTTTTAATACTTTCAACAAATTCATTAAGTAGCCAAAAATATATTCAGGCAGCACTTCAGGTTTTATGCCACCTTCTGTAAATGTAAAGGTTTTAGTTTTCTCCGAAAGAAACACAGACGACACAGACCCTACTTCAGAAAACACGTCCCTTTGCCTCCTGTACTGCCAGCCCGGCTCAGAGCAACACCTCAGTCAAGACCACGTTCCATGGCAGAGTCAGCTTTGTAATTCGCTCTGGCTTTAACCACACGCTGGTTTCACACATCATCTCTCCTTTGCCTGGGACTCCAGAACTATGGTGAGAGCAATTTTAAGGATGAGAAAGTGCAAAGAACAGAATACTTTGATCTTGTGAGTCTGCCAGCAGCTCGGAGTAGAACCGCTGAATCCCCTGCAGCCCTCACACCACGTGTTGCTCCAGTGTGAGATGGTCTGGATCCTGTCATTCCGCTCCGACCCAGCAGCGAGGGGCCACCCTCTCCCTAGCACTGCATTTCACAATACCGTCCGGAGCCACTCTTGTGGTAGTGCTGATGAGATGCTTTACTGTGATGACAAAATCATACGTCCAGGTGGTGCCAGAGCAAATAAAGCATAGGTATTGTCATGGGTCATGTCTCATCTTTTCCAGTTTGATTATAAACCAGTTAAAAAAAAAAAAAAAGTGCCTTTTCGTGACCATTTCCAGGAAAAACACAGTAATCTATTTCATGTTCTTTAAATCTAAGCTTCCCCTTTTTTGCAAGTTTAGAATTTAATAAAAGACAAGAGATTTTGGTTATTGTTCTGTTCTCACAGAAACAAAGCTTTTAAAACAGCACCTTTAAGGTACAACTTTACAACTTGGGTTTTGGTTAAGAGACGTTTTCTCCCGTGTTTTGGCCTAAATATGTCCATCAAACAGATGTTCAGATAGTTGGCAGATTTGCTAGGGTCACTTAGAAACTGTCTTTAAGAGTTACGTTTTCTGCAACTGACCTTTGTCTTGCTCATAAATAGCAAGTGAGCTAACGTTCCTTATTTTGCTGAGTATGTGCCTAAAGGCAATTGACAGGAAATGTCTGAATATTATGTATCTCAATGATTGCATCTTTTTCTCACGACCGCTGCTGTTACAAACTTTAAACTCAAACACAGAGAGTTCTGTGGTAAGTCCCTACAGTTTCTGGCTTGTTTGGCAACGTTAAGAGCCTAAATAAACACAATACCTCAAGAAGCAGGAAGAAGTCTTTTAAACTTGTGCTTAGTATTACTTTTACAAGGATGGATAAAAATGCTACGACAGAACTCTCTTTCCACAGCAGCTGTAAAAGACGTATGGGACTGATATCAGGAGTACTTCAAGAAGTATTTGGCAGGAATTAAGCCTCGCACAAATTCTTGTCTCTTTCTGAATTCTTCCAATAAATAGAGGCATTTTATTTTGGCCAAACTTACTCAAGGATCAATCCAGTGCTGCCTATAAGCAACACGGGCATGTGAGTAGCTCTCGTGTTGTGTGAAGCAGCATGTAACACACAGCATGGTGGGTATTTCTGTCTCCCAGTTGGCAGCTTCTTAATATTTCAGATACTGTAAGACCAAGAAAATCCTTGTAAAAGGACCTGAGTGCCAAGAAGCAGTATTTTTTTCCTTCATAATAGTATTAGTTGTGTACTAAAAAGATGTTACCCTCACCAGTAAATACTGCATTCATTATACTCTGATCACTCTACAACACAGCCTGATCCTGATCTCTCTAGCTGATCCCCATGTGAATAACGAGCTCCCAACTTCCTAAATCATCACAATGACAGATAGGCTATATCCCACACACAGTTTATCACAAGGCTTTTTTATTATTATCTTGTTGACTCCAGCCCTCTTGTATGCCTGAAGAAAGTAAGCTTGCCAGCATACTCATGCTTTTTTTAAGATAATTATATGCGTTATCTACAACGAGATTCCCTGAAGGGAAGCATGCTAGAAGATAAGGGAAAAAAAAAAAAACAAAACAAAGCATGAAGACAACACCTAGGCTTGTGAGATAAGGCCTAATGAATTTAGTGGTCTTGTCAAGACTCGAGAGAACTTCCTCCGTTGAAAATTGATGCCGACAAACCTCGAAATTCGAGCGGAATTTATCAAGACGTACACATGTCAAATTTGATGTTTAAAATAAATTTGTCCTGTAAAGACAAAAATACTTGCAACTACAGCTTTTACTTTCTAATGCTCAAACCAGCATAAACAGATTTTCACTTCATAAAAATATTTTAATAAGGAAGGCCAGAGAACTACTGTAAGCAAACAGAAATATTTTTTATTTATCATTAACATTTTAAGAAATATTTTTGCCATTAACACTTTAAGAACTTCAAAGGAATCTTCCTCAGACCTGTACAACACGGCCACATTGATTTGCACCCCAATGCCCTCCACCTCCAGATAGCCACCTCAAAACTGAATCACAGAAGAGCAGAGATTTCCAACAAAAATAATTTGTGTTCTCTTGGGATGAAAATAGTTATCATTATAATTAATAAGCTGAAGCACTTCCACCAAAAAAAACCCGGTTTATTATTTTTCTATACTTTTTCCTGTGGAAGTATCATTAGTTCCAATAATGGACTTGTCACTATTCCCACTAAAAATGTACTCTAGTTAGCTTACTTGTGTTTTCCAGACACTCTTTGGCATAAATACGTTATTTGGCAGCCGACCCGTACGTTGGATACACCTACAGAACCTGCTTTTCAGTCCCTCCCGTGCTCTGTAGGGAGGTATCTAAGCACAATCACCACGACGTCCTCTCTCTCGGGCTCCATCTCGCTTTGGGTAACACCGACGCTGCGTTATTTTCCACAAAGAGAAGAGCAAGTCGACCCCAGGCACTGAAGCCTGGGGTACGACGATTCCGCGTAGGAAACGTCACTGCTCCGCACCGGGCACGAACGACACGGACCGCTCCCGTCTCAAAAACCCCCACCAGCGCCGTCAGCCCGCGCCCCGCGCCCTCAGCGTGTGCGCGGCCCCCTCTAGCGGCGGCCCCGCGACACACACACACACACACGGACAGGACACACACGCACACACACACACACACGTCTCCCCCCGCCCCGCCACCAGCCGGCGGGTCCCGCGCGCCGCGCAGCGCCCCCCCCTGGCTCGCCCCCGCCGCCGGACCCACCGTCGGTGTCGTCTGACGGCCGTGCGGCGCGGGGCCCACACGGCTCAGAGCCGCTCTCCTCAGCTGGCTCCTGCGCGGCCCCGGCGCGGCGCGTCAGGACGAGACCACAGCGTCAGGCGCCGCCACGGAGCGGCCGCCCCGCCCCGCCCGGCCCCTCCCGCCGCGCCGCGCCGCGCCCAAGAGGCGGAGGGGCCGCTTGCAGCCGCATCCCGGTGGGACGGGGCTGCCGGGGGCTGCCCCGCTGGCCCCGCCGCAGCCGGGCTGCGCTGAACAAACGGGCTCGTGAGCGGCCTCCCCGCTCATCCTTACACATGCTCACGCGACCGTTACCTCCCGCCGCTCGGTCGCTCGCTCCCTGCCCAGCCCGCCGGCACAGCAGCGCGCTCGGCTCGGCTCGGCTCGCACTCACCGCCCGGGCGTCCACGTGGCTGCCCCGCAGAGGGCGCCGGCAGGAGGGAGCTGACAGCGGGGAGGGGAGCGGGCAGAGGCGGCCTCGCGCCCACGTGACGGCCTCGCCGCCCAGCCATATTAGGCGAGGGCAGGGCACACGCCCCCGACGGGGATCGGACTGCGAGCGGGCCGCCGAGCGCCAATGGCGGGCGGAGCCGAAGCGCTCGGCCCGCCCGTTGCCATGATGGCGGCGGCGCGCCGGCCGCGGGGCGGGGCGGGGCTGCCCCT
>WBNH01011104.1:205161-360522 GCA_013401255.1 Urocolius indicus | reverse complement strand
CCCTGCTGGTGCTGCCGCTCGCCCCGGGCGCCGCCGAGCGCCGGCGCCTCGCGTGCTCCACCTGCCGCGGCATCGTGGACAGGTTCAACCAGGTGGGCTGAGGGGCCGCGCGGAGCCCGGGGGCGGCGCGGCGAGGGCTTCTGTCGAGGGGCGGATGGCACGCGGTGGCAGCGGCGGGTGCGGCACGGGGGCTGCCCGGCGCGCGGCTCCTGTAGCGCCCCGGCCGCAGCCTGGGAGCGCCTCCAGCAGGTGCGTCGCTGCAGGCGGCGGCTGCGCGGGCGGCTGGGCGGCAGCACGGCGCTCTCGGCCTCGGTAACCGCTGTAGTCCTGCGGGGCCGCACTTCGGTGTTTCGGCGCTGGCCGTAGCGTGCTTGGGAGGCTCGGGAGGTGCCGGTGGAAAGCATCAGCTCCCGAAATGCGCCGTCTGTTGCCGCTGTGACGGTCCCGTATTGCGGCACAGTAAATTCAGTGTTGGCGGCAAGGGGCCGCTTGTGACAGGCGCTTAGTGCTCTGTACGTGTGGGCACTGGTGTAGGCTTGGTAGATCGCTTTAACGGTGCAGACTTTTTGCGGGGTGTGAATTGACGGGCATCGGCTGTGACTCAAAGTGTTTCCCCCGTCGTGGAGAAGTACTTCGTTGTATACCTGTGCGTTTAAGTTGCGACGTGGTGAAGGCTGGATTAAGTGCTATCAAAGCTGAATGAAGTAGAGGTCCTGTTCAGCCGACTAATAAATTAATGAGAACTTAAAGGAGATGGGCATAAGGTTTCATACGTGTATGTTTTTGACATAAGTGAAGACTGTAACAAAGCCCTGTTTATATGACATTATGCTATAACGTATGCTTTCTCGTGTTTCATGTTGTCACTGGCTGTTCCTTTCGCTTAGCTATTTGATTATCAGCTTCAGGGCTTTACTGAAGTTTCTTCGTGGGACTTTTTTGTAATCTCCGTGTAAGCATTTACTCTTGCCCCTAGTTTTAGTTAGAAACAGACCCTATGTAACTTACATTCTTTTGGTACTTGTCATGTGTAGGGATTAGCAGATACAGCTAAAAAGAACTTTGGTGGTGGAAACACTGCTTGGGAAGAGAAGACACTATCAAAGTATGAGTCCAGGTAAACTGTCTCAGTACTTGTTTTTTGGCTGTATTTCATGTCCACTGTGTGAAACTTCACCATACTGGAGTTTGTCTGAAACTTAACTGCAGCTAAAGTTTTGTGTGTCCAAGCCCTAAGTTCTTATTGATCCAAGATTACAAGAAAGACTGAACCCCTCTTATTAATGCCTTTATTTCTCTTGTTTCTGGAAACAACAAAAGTTCATTCCCTCATTGGTTGTGGTTTTTTTTTTTTTTTACTTTGCCCATTGAAGTCCTAAAATAATAGTGGATAGTTAATTGATAGTTATAAAAGGTTTGGAGCACTGAAATACTTGCTCTGGAATCATAATAAATGCAAGCAAGCCAACACGGCTCTTGTGGTCTTTCTGTTTTCTAGTCAAAGTAATGTTCATTAGTTCTTTATTCTTATATTTACTTTGTTTTGGAACTAACTCAGAACACACAGTAAACTAATAAAGTATCCTGGTCTGCAGTCTAGCTTCCCTGTCACGTCTTGAGTGGTGTCAAATAAACTGTGACTTTCTTTCTCTGCTTATAGTGAAATTCGTCTTGTAGAGATCATAGAGAAACTGTGCGACAGTAGTAACTTTGAATGTAACAACATGGTAGAAGAGCATGAAGAACATATAGAGAAATGGTGGTTCAAACTGTAAGTATCATGTTTTTTGGTGGAGATCTTTATATGAATAAGTTATCTAAGAGAATGAACTACTAATGTTAAATCTTGTGCCTGAGCAATGGCAGTGTGGGTAATTCTTCATTATACCTCCAGAGTTGCCATTGGTACTGACTTTAATTCTGGATGTGTTGCACCAAAATGTGCACTCTGGCTTTCCATATGCTATCTGCTTAATTACCAGTGGGGTGTTGAGGCAAACTAACATTGGAAAACTTTGAGGTTTATTGCCTTTTCTGTTTTCTTTTGTCTTAAAACAAAATTTTGTCCTGGCAATCAGGAAAATAGTTGATACTAATAAATCTAGATGTTGGATCTCTTGAGTGTTGTAATGTAGGAGCTGGCTTCTCTATCTGCCTTTTAAGCTAGCCTATGATTTTTGTTACAATGAAGCTTATACCATTACAAAATGGTACATAATGTGTACCATTATAAAATGTAATTAGTGCAAGGATGGCATTGTAGCATTTAAATACTTTAAGACACTTTTGAAAGTCATGTTTCTTTTAGACAAATTTTTACTACTTTAGACTGTCAGTGCTCCCAATCTGCAAGAATTCAGTAGAATAAGCTGCCATTATAACATTTCATAACAGAATAAGGATTTTTGATAACCCACTTGACTGCTTTGTTGCTTTATGCTTTTATCTAAGTGTACAGGAATGTATATCAGTAACATGCCAGTTGAAGGGAGCAGCGTAGCATAGGGTAGAATATTTCAGTTGCAAGGGACCTACAGAGGTCGCCTAGTCCAACTGCCTGATCAAATCCAGGCTCATCAAAAGTTAAAGCATGTTGTTAATGGCATTGTTCAAATGCCTCTTAAACACTGATGGACTTGGATCATCAACCACCTCTCTAGGAAGCCTATTCCAGTGTTTGATCACTGTCTTGGTAAACCAATGCCTCCAAATGTCCAGTCTAAACCTGCCCTAGAGTGGCTTTGAACCATTCCCATGTGTCCTATCACTGAATCCTAGAAAGAAGAGATCAGCACATCCCTCTCCACTTCTCAGGAAGCTGTAGAGCACAATGAGGTCCCTCCTCCGCCTTCTTTTCTCCAAACTAGATAAAGGCCAAGTCTTTATTCCCTGCTCATAGGACATGCTTTCCAGAGAGGTGAGCTATGCAACCTAGTGTCTTAAATTTGTCTTGAATATTTAGAGCAGAAAGAAATGTGTCTTAAACTAGAGAATCTGGCAAGGTAGACTTCCTAAAAGAAACATAACCGTTAATGAAATACATTGGGGTTTTTTTTTTTAAAGCTTCTGTATTTAATAGACTTGTTGAGTGCCAGTGATTAACTTTGCATTCTGTCCTTTAACCTGCAATAACCAAGTGTCATTCAGTTCCTGTGGTAGTTTCCAAAGACAGTTTATTTGTCTACAGATATCTTAGGTCTTTTTCCCCCAAGTTTTTACATTACATGTGGTACTCGGTGAACTTATTTCTCAGGGCCTGAGCCTTGGACTCAATATGGTCAGTCATAATAGTTAGAAAGAGAAACTGTACGTGCCTCAGGAGCTGCTGAGGACTTCTGTCAAGCTACAGAATATCTAAGCTTTTCCTTTACTAAAGCTTTTGAGACTTCATCAGTGTGACACTGAGATCTCTGAATTGTCATTTGGAATAGTAGTAATTCCTATGCTTGCTTGAAAAATAACATCTAGTGATTTCATTGTTAATTGGGGGGCTATGCTAGTGCTAGAGTAGCACACAACGGACCTCTTAATATTATCTTGGAGGGATAATACTTGGTTCATGCTAAAAAACAGGAGAAATTTTAGTGGTCACTCCTTCATCTCATTGGTTTTCTTCTGCATAGTTGAGATAAAGGCACCGCAATTTTCTTTGAGACATAAAGACATAAATAAGACTATCTAAACTATATATATAAACATTTCTTAAAAATAATATGTTTGAAAAAAGGTTTGTGTGTGTATCAAGATGAGCTGATGTTTATTGGTTGTTGTTATTTCACACCTTAAATACAATGTGTAAATTAATCTCCAGTTGGATGATTTCTACTTGAGGTAAGATTGTCATCGTAAACAGGTTTCTAATCTCTCATGTGCACTCAGTTACTGTGTTGGCCAGGTTTAGGTGTACAACTTCACTTCTAAAAAATCTTCATTCTTTTTATTGATAAATGTATGTGTTTCATACATAGAAAGAAGAAGTATCCTGATTTATTTAAGTGGTTTTGCATAGAGACAATAGAAGTTTGCTGCCCTCCTGGAACTTATGGACCAGACTGCCTTGGTAATTCTTCTTTTGAAAAATACAGATACCTTCTTCTTACTTGTTCATTCCAGTCTTTCCTAACACGAACAAATACATGAAGCATGATGTGAAGCATGAGACACCAGCTGCTGTGTGTTATGTACCTTGCGGCTAACTGATAGGTAGCTCCCTTGTAACCATTCCACCTGAAGAAAAGTCTTCTGGGCATGAATAAATGTACAAAGCTATCAAGGGTACTTAGATGTGCTGAATCTGATCCAATGCCCACATCCATAGCTGACCCATGCTTAAAGTCTCTATGTGACATCGAGTCTATTCCTTTCAGAAGCTACGTAGACAACAGTCCTTGACCAGTTTTAAGAATAAAATGGCCGAAGCTCTGCTGGACATTAAATATTTAGTTGTTAAATTTCTTCATTTAAAGAGGCAATGGGAGAAACTGGATAGAAGTAGGTGGAAGACGGTGGGATGTTGTAGAAGTCGTAAAGGGAGATACTTTGACCTCTGAATAAATTGTATAAACTGTAATTCTCTAAAATCTTACACCTTGTTTTGGATTCCTCTTGTACATGACTGTATTACTGAGCATTCCTCATTGAAAGCCTTTTGGTTGCTTTCAAGGGGAAACAAAGATTTTGAAAATTACATCTTGGTTTATTGTGGTGATTTGTTGGTTTTGGAAGGTGGGTAGGGTTTGTTGTTTGGCTGCTTTTTTTTAATTTTATTTTAACTATCTGTGAAGAGGGAAGGACTTCAAGTGCTTGTGGCTGACAAGAGGAAGTTATTTCCTTTAACATCTGATTTTAAAGTGTTTTGGGTGCTTTTTCAGCTTGTCGTGGTGGATCAGAAAGACCTTGCCATGGAAATGGCCACTGTGATGGGGATGGTACCCGAGGTGGAGATGGCTCATGTAGCTGTAACAAGGAGTATACAGGAGACTTTTGTTTGGACTGTTCCAATGGTTACTTCAGTACCATGAGAAATGAAACTCATTCTGTTTGTACAGGTAACAAAGTTTCTGACACATGCTTAGATCTTTGTCTTCTTCCTCCATTTTTTTGTAAACAAAGCTAGGAACAATTTAACCATTGACAATATGTCGGTCAGTTTGGTGGAATTCTAAGGTTTTATTATGTCATCCTTCCAGACTGCCCTTGATTTTTAATGGGGTTATTTGGTTTTTTGTTGTTGTTGTTGTTGTTTTTTTTCTGCTTTAAATTGAGAAGCAGAATTCATTTATGTCATAAGGGAGGAGAGAAGGAAGAAAAAGCTTTGCCTCCAGTCCCCCAAGTACTGTAGGAAAATCTTGAGCTGAAATTGTTGACAAGTGGGCTACTTTGGAAACTAGATTTTCCTTGTGCTTCAGGTAATCTGGGCATGGAAACAAATGATCTGTACCGTAGACTACATAGATTCCAGTTAAGTATGTCTAAGCCTAATTTTGAAACCAAGTCAGTATTTAGGAATAAACTTTTTCAATTTAATAGATTTTCATTTGTTTTTACATCTTGAATGAGATTCTGCAGCAACTAAATCCTGACTGAGGTATAATAAGATTGTTTTTCTACATGATCTATGTTGGTTTCTTATCTGGCTGTAGTAGTTCTTCTGTATTATTTGTTTTATATGACAATACAGAACGTTAATGTTACATATGCATGTAATATATAAAGAGATATATGCACATATAACTGTATTCTAACATATTTCTTTGAAGTTCTTCAGACTACTATCACTTCACACATTGCTCTCCTAGCTAGTTACAAATGAAGTAGTCTAAGGATTCATTAGGTAGGAGTGCTAAGTGTGCTGTTTAGACTGCAGTCCCAAACCTGAGGGACTGAGCAAAGCTTATCTTTTTGATCTCATCTTCCCAAATATTTTGGAAATTGAACCTGACACTTGTGGTCATTAGAATTTCATGGTACTATTTTAAAAGGTGCAGATGACTGTAATTGCCTGGCCCAGCTTCCTGGGTTTTTGGGGTATCATTCTGTACAGGTTTTTTTTGTGGTTTGGTTTATTTGTTTTGTTTGTACATTTTTATCTATCTCCACAAAGATTTAATCTTGTAAATGGGGAGGGTCAAGCTACTAAAATATGATAGCTTCCAGTGATTCCTAAACAAGGCTTTCTCAATGAAACTCAGACTGTAGTTTTCTCTTACCTCAGCCTGCCACACTGCCTGTAAAACTTGTTCTGGTCCAAGTAACAAGGACTGCAAAGACTGTAAAGAAGGCTGGATTAAAAATGAAGAAGCAGCTTGTGTGGGTGAGTAATGTTTGGTAGATTTCAAACAGGTTTTGTAGCCGTGTTGAGTAGTGAAACATCACATGGACTTCTATTACATTTTATGGAAGTATTCCATCAGATCTCTGCATCTTGTAGTCTCATCTCTTCCTAACTTGTTTCACGTTGCAGGGAAGCAGCATTTCTTCTCCACCAAGCTGCGAGGTGATTGTAGTTGTCTTTATCAAACTTCACATCTTAGCTTTTTAATTTAGAGGAATACAGATAGCAGCAAGTGTTCATTTCAAGACATACTTTATGTGTATTTGAATGCTCAGCAATACCCTGCTCTTGATTAAAATTATTTTTGTCAACTGCTGGAAGATTTCTATTAGATTATATCCATATTTTGTAGCAATTGCACACTTATCTTTACATTACTGTATGTTTATAAATGCTGAACCATAATAGAGTTAAAGCCTTTCACTGAAAGCCAGACACACTAACTTTTGTTTTGATTTGAGAGATGTCAAGCCCTGTGCTTCCATTAATCTCATATCTGTTTCTAGGTTAGCATCTCTTTTGGTTTATGGGGAGATACGTATGAAATGCTTAATGGAAAACCCAATTACTAAAAATACTACCAATGCATTAATGCACAAGATGGAGAGTAACAGATTCTGTTTAACTAGTTGAATTTGACCAATTAAAGACCTCTAGACTATTTCTAGAAACAGTATCCTAAAAATGATGTGAACACTGCTGCTTTTTAGAAATGCTAATGAGAACTGGGATTTGAATTACAGCTCCCGTGATAACTGCTTAGGCAACTGTTGGATGCTCTAAGAGCATTTTTAGATCTTCCAGTATTGTTTTCTGTACAACTGTTTTTTTTTTTTCCAAAGAATCATTGCAATTGGTAAAGTATAAATTGAGTAAGGAATGATGTCTGCAGCAAGAGGATGAGACAGACAGTAGACAGGCTGAAATAAAAATGCAGGCAGAGAAAGACTAAGTTGCGAGTACCACTGTACCTGTTCCTTGAAATGACAAGACTAGCATGTTTTAGTGTCCCAAGTAGAACTAGTTTTTAGCTTGACAGGTCCTAAACATAACTTGGCTTTATCAAGTTTGCTTTGTGTAGACAAATAAGCAGATTATGTCCATGTATTTGCATAACTTTTTTAACACTTTAAAAAGTTCTAAAGCTTGGTAATATAGGACTAGAGGTGCATTCAGAAGAGTAATCTCTCTGCTTTTTTGTAGTGCTTTTTGCATAAAAGCATAAATACATGCAAAACACTGACTTGAAAATTACAAGGATGGCAGGTATTCTGGAAGTTTTATTTAATTTGAGCTTTTGAATTTCTGGTAGTTTTGTTGCTGTTGTCACAAAACATCTTCTGAGGATCACTTTTGGTTTATTAACATAAGTTTAAGCTGAATGAAACAGTATATGTTACCATATTATTTTTATGTCTAACATTGTTTATTTGATGCTGAGCTCATTGTAAAATTACTCTCTGCACTTGGATCTTAAGTTTTTAGCTTCTGTGTGCCAGTTCTTACCGAATCTCAAGTATTAATCTGACTAATCATGACTACTCGTTTAGGTAACTTGTCACATCTCATTTTTCAGATTTAGATGAGTGCGCTACTTCTCCTTGCAAAGATCACCAGTATTGTTTGAACACAGATGGATCTTTCTCATGCAAAGGTTTCTTTTTAATCTGCTGTTTTACTTTTTTGTCTGGAATTCTAATGTAATGCTAGACAGAGCATGATACCAGGCATTTAGCACAAGATGGTCCAGTCCTGACAGAGCATGGGGAGCATAAGGCTTTAGACATCTTGTACAAGGAAAGCAAGAGATTTCTGGTTACTTCTACTCCACTCTTGTGGTAACTCGCCTCCAGCATAAGGACACGGACTTGCTTGAGTTGGTCCAGGGGAGGGCCACAAAAATGATTGGGGACTGGAGCATCTCTATCTGTGAGGACAGGCTGAGAGAGCTGGAGTCATGCAGCCTGGAGAAGAGAAGGCTCTGGGGGAACCTTAGAGCAGCCCGCCAGTGCTTTAGAGGGGCCTACAGAGGAGTAATGGAGAAGGACTTTTTACAAGGGCATGTAAAGTGATAGGATGAGGGATAATGGTTTTAAAATTAGAGTAGATTTAGGTTAGGTATAAGAAAGAACTTCATTGTGAGGATGGTAAGACACTGGAACAGGTTGCCCAGAGAAGTTGTGGCTGCCCCATCCTGAAGGTGTTCAGGGCCAGGTTGGCTGAGGGGGCTTTGAGCAATCTAATGCAGTAGAAACATGGATTTCCAAGGTGGGCTTGGACTAGTTGATCATCAAAGATCTTCCAACATAAACCATTCTATGACTCCTTGTGTGGGTAATCTGAATTTAAGAGTGGTATTCAAACCTCAGATATATGATTTTTTTTAATGCTTATTATTTATGCTTATTTTTAGCATGTGATGCCAGCTGTGTAGGTTGCACAGGAGAAGGTTCTGACAAGTGTAAGACCTGTGCATCTGGATACATGAAGGAAGATGAAAAGTGTACAGGTTGGTGGATTTAGCTGTAGAAGACTGGTAGAAGACCAGTTAACTCACTCTGGGTTAGCCACACTGATAAGCTGTAAAGTATGTTTGCATCTTTCTGCTTCAGTTTTCAAGCCTATCAAAATGAAACCAATTATTCTGGTATTAGCAGCAAAGGTTTTGGTGTGATTGAGCTAATATGCATGACAAAGCTTAAAGGTGAAACACTGCTAACAAAATATTTATAGCAGATTTGGGAAACATACAGGAGTCTTCTGTCAGTTATCTCCCACTTCTAATGAAGTGTACATCTGTATTCATTTTGTAACAGAATGCAGGAATGTAATGTGAATTCTCTTGTCTTTCTGTTCACCCATTGATGTCCAAATTCAAATTATATTGATAGTGAATTATAATGTGAAATGATAGTAGAAAGAGTGAAATTAGAGTTTCTCTATGGGGAAGAGCAGAAGATACATATGCTACCTATGATGATGTAATATTTACAGGCTCCTTTTAGTTCTGCTTTGGAATCAATAGAAAACGGCTCTGAGGAAATCTTCAGTAGGTTAAGACCACTGCCATCACTTAATTTACTTCCCTGCGTATAGGTCTGCAAAACAGAAAACTCAGTACCATCTGAATAAATTTGAAAAGCGGTCTAAAGCATGAAGAACCTTAACAGATTGTTTTAACAAATGTTAAATCTGTTGCAGCAGCATTTTGCTCCTCAGTGTTTTCTATATGTGAATAGAATTGTGTTATATGACTGAGACTTGTGACAAAATAATAGCAGTAGACTCTTTGTTTTCTCTATCATATCTCTAGATATAGATGAATGTAACCTTCCTGAAAAGGTCTGCGTGCAAGAGAATCAAGACTGTGTTAATACTTCAGGTGGTTACAAGTGTGTATGTTCAGAAGGATTTGAAGATAAGGATGGAACATGTGTTCAAATTGTAAAAACAGGCAAGTAGTTTTTTAGTCACAGGCTCAAAAAAAAATGCTACATCAACAACTTGGAGGTGTATTTCTGTCTAAGAGTCTAGTTGCTTTTAAACTCTTCTGTACATTTTCTCATCATCTTACAGCTCCGATCTGTGTGATCAGGAAGTTTGTGGTGTAGGCCACATTCTGGCATGCATATTTTCTTGCTTTAAGACAGTTGATTTTTTAAAGATCTTGTTCCTGTGATGATTTTTTTTTCCCTTAACTCACCATTGTGTTTGTAAGTCACTTAAACATGTGGCTTCATTACATCAAGTGAAATAGCAAATTACTGCTCATAAGAAGGTCTTCTTCCTCCATACTTTTTTTAACTTTGCCATTAATTATAATGACCTAAAGATTTGTGTGATGACATTCAAGCTGCTTCAGCTCACTGTAATCCATCAAAAATAATTCTGCTTGATCTTCTGTGATGAGCAAGCTGAATTTGTTTTGTAATCACAGAAGTGCCAGAGTTGGTGTAAAGGTGAATATGGAGAAAACATCCATCTTTAAGTCAAGCTAAACAGTTCCCTACTACTGAAACTATACTTGCAGTCAAGAAATTCAAATGTACTTTGCTCTAGGATGTGTGGCATGTTATGGACAGAATTACAGAATCATGGAACGGTAGGGCGTGGAAGGGACCTCTAGAGATCATCCAGTCCAACCCCCTGCTGAAGTAGGTTCACCTAGGTCAGGTCACACAGGGACATGGCCAGGTGGGTTTTGAGAGCCTCCAGAGAAGGAGACTCCACAACCTCCCTGGGCAGCCTGTGTTCCCTTACCCTCACTAGAAAGAAGTTTCTCCTCATGTTCAAGTGGAACTTCCTGTGTTCCAGCTTGTTACCCTTTGTCCTGTCAATGGGCACTACAGAAAAAAGACTTTCCACATCCTCTTGACACCTTCCCTTTAGTTCTCTGTAAATGATAAGGTCCCCTCTCAGTCCTTTCCAGGCTAAACAGCTCCAGGCCTTGCAGACTTTCCTTGTAAGACAGATGTCCCAGTCTCCTCATCATCTCGCTGTCCCTTGACTGGACTGTCTCTAGAAGTTCCCTGTCTCTCTTGACCTTGGGAGTCCAGCACTGGATGCAGTATTACATTGATTAGTGTTTCATTAGTCCATTTAAGCTTTTTTTATGATTCCAAAGTGAAAGACAGTATTTTACAATAAAAGTTACAAGAGGACAGATGACAGTCAATTTCACACCTTTATTTTCTTTCTACTTGGCTTGTTTGAGGGTTCTTTTTTTTTCATCTCTCCCTGCCCTCCACTCCAAGATTGCTTTTTCATCTTGTAATAATAAGTTATAAAGTTGCATATAGTATTTTTACTCAGGATCATTCAGATCAGGTCTTACACTCTCAGTTACTGTTATTAGTCCATTAAAATCAGTTAGTTAGGTATGGTGCAAGTGGCTTTTCTATGGTGCTTTATTGCTTCTCTGATGTGGACAAACATGTTGGTTCGGAGTTTCTCTTTGAAAAGACTCTGAATGTAAAAAAAATAGTGTAATCAGTACATTTATATTCTAATTATGGTATTTAATTTCACAGGAGAGGACACAGACAGTGAAGCAACTGAGCCTTCACCTGTTGGACATGATGACTTATGATCTGGATACAGAACCAAAAGAGACATTCCTATCTAAACTTTCAAATTGTTGGACTAAGCCCCTCTGCTAGCTGACATACTGTGGTATTAAATATGCAGGTTGCCATTAAGACTTTTTAAAAATGGTGATAAACTGCTGTTTAAGCTGCATTTCTTTATTCTCAAATGACACTTTTTATATCATTCTTCAAGAACAACACTTTAGATGGGTTAGTATAAAATTGTAATTGACATGACATTGTACCCAGCAATTGTAAACAATTTGCAGGTTTCTTGTTCTAGTGCCTACTGAAAACTGTCATGATTTGGGAGGACTTAGTTACACTTCGTAAAACAAGAATTGGGACTGAGGTTTGGTGTTTATTGACATAAGAATTATTTCTGTAACTGAAATACAGCTTTTAGAAATTGTCAAAGGGATTCTCTTGCTGGCAGGGAAGCACTGTTCCCTTAAACAAAATAGAATGCCTAATACTGCATTCAATAAAAGTCTATTTTGTTGGAATGTGCCTTAAAAATTTTTAAGATGTTAATACCTTGCTGTGTTGTCATGTCTATTTTTCATTTAGGCAGTGGGGGATGGGGGGGGGGAAGGGAAAAAACCCAAACAAAACAAAACCCAAGAACCTTGTGAGCACTCTGTTTCAGTTCAGCACCACATTCCAGCACTTGGTTGTGCTGGAATATATATGGGGGGGGGTGAAAAAAAAAAAGAAAAACCTATTACACTGCAGCCCCCACCCCACCACATACACACGCACACTTTCCTCTAAAGGAAGAATTATTTCAAACAGCTTTACAAAGCTGGATATACAAGTATTTCTTCCAGGTGTGAAGTAGTTTATAGAGTGATGAAAAGTCGGTTTGGCTAATGCCTACATTTAGTGACTTGGTTGTTGGAAGTACTCTCTAGACTTGATGAATATATGATTTTACTACAGCTTCCTTTCTTTCACAGCAAGCAGACTACAATCAGCTTATCTTGTCTTTTGCACCATTGCAGAGGAAAGGCTACTTATCATAGCATAAACAGAACTTACTGTGCATTGTCCCTGAGCTTAAAGGCAAGTGTAAGAGCTGAAATTGGTATATTCTGCAGGATTAACACAGCTGTAAATAAGGTAAGGACCATCCAGGTGCAGTACTCAAAGCTCAGATGGAAGGGAGTAAATTTGGAATATATTGTGGCAGTGGATATAGGGAGCATAAGGGGGTATTAGAGAATCCAACTAAAAAGAGCATAGTTTAGGCTTGACTATGAGGAAGCTATGAACAGTACCCTGAGGTAAGTGAGACTAAAAAGGGTATGAATAGGATAGACCTGTTGAGCAGTGATGGCCAAACACTTTCTCTGTGTACTTCTGAAGACTTCTTTGTTAAGACTAAGCCACAGTTGAGTTTTTGAACAGTGTGTGTAGGATTTGTATGTGCAATAGATACATAGGAATATTGTACAAAAAGGGATCCTTTGGATTCACATGTTAAAAGCTGTTTAAGTTGGTCTTGTGTGCTGTAGTTTAAATACCAAATGGTACTAAAGTATCCGTGACAGGTTTTTTTTGAAGTTATTTTCTTTTAGCTATTATATCTAGATGCTTCTTAATTTGCCTGTCTTGAGAATGAAAACTTTGGTGCTTTCTCAGCTGTAATTGTCAGAAATGAGCCCACAGGCCACATTTTTCAAATTGTAGGATAAGTGTTGCATTTAAGTTCTTAATTAAAAGGAGGAATAAGTTAGGCAGTTTGTGGAGCACAAGGAGTACTATTCCAGGACCTTTAGGGGGTTTTAATACAGGTGTAGCCAGTGATGATAACATTAGGCATAAGGATCTTACAGGAGTGTGGCTTGTCTTTGGTGCTCAGTCATTGACACTTAGCTTCCAAGTGTTCCAGATGACGCTTTGAATGCTCCTTGTTAGTAGTAACATGAAATACCCATTCTATTTAGAAACTACTGTCAACCCATACTCAATGGAATTCTCTCTCCAATACATACTCTTCTAATGTTTCAAATCTGAAATAATGCATCCTCATATGAAGAACAACTTGCTGTTCTAAGGTTCTCTTCAAGTTATTGGGGACTTGGAGGCAGGGATATCTGGTGAGGTTCTTAACAGCACTGTGGAAGCACTTGATTTCTGTTTCCTCTCCCACCAGTCTCTGGACAGGAAGCCCTAACTGATTTGCTCCTAGGTGAGCTCAACTCTGAGGTAAGGTAACAAAAATTTTAAAATTCCAATAATTTGGGGTTGGGTTTATTTTTTTGGTTATGAGAGGATAAACTCTTCCTAGCCTGGCCTGCAAAAGTAATGAGAGTAGTCAGAGCTAACCAAACTGTTGTTCAGTTTTGGAAAATAAGTGTTTTCAGTTTTGCATTGCCATAGTAGAACCATCAGAGTGTTACTCCGTAGGAAACATATGAATGTGACACCTGGGTATTAGGAGTCATTATTGTCTTTTTTTTTTTTTTTCCCTCAATCCTCCCATACCCCGATGCCCAGATTATTAGCACCTGTTGCTCTGCATTGTTACTGTGGACAAACCTCATAAGTCAGAAGTCCAGAAAGGTGTATTCAAATACTTTTAAGCTTTCTTTAAAAGGATATTGACTAATTTATGTACTTGATAATACTTAACACTATACTACTGTCTCATGCTCTCTCAATGTTGAGTTTCTAAAGAGTCTTCTTTATGCATCCTCATTTTGCTACTTCAATCTGTTATTACTGTGCTGTTTTAGAGGTTGGAACAAAAATTATTTTGAGTGAATTTATTCTTCTTCTTTCCTTCTGCCTTGAATACGGTGGGAGTTCAGACTCAGTGTCTTGGGTTTTGCCCTTCATAATCAGAATGGAGTGGAGGAGCAGGATTTAACCTGATAATGAGAAACTGTCAATGAAGGTCATGTACTTGGTGTTAACTACACCAGTCCAAGGTAAGAGTGCTTTCTAATGTATGTGTTAATAGCTTAGTGCTAAAAAACCCCGAGTCAATCACATGATTTTTTTTTTTTTTTTTTTATTACACTGTAAAGAGCTCTGGTTATGTAGTAAAAGACTTTGTACTTAAGGTTGCCTGGAGTTACAAGCCTCATGTCAAACTATGTGAATATGTTCGTGAATACTTCAGGATAGATCAGAGATAGCTAAACCCAAGATTTGGGCGTCAGTGAAGTTTTTGTTAGGTACTTGTGTCATAAATACCAAGGTGCACGATGAACTTCTAGATTAACACCTGTTATTTTGGAAACTTCATACTCTGTGTTATCCAAACTAAAAATGTCATCCCTTTTGTTAATTTCGCTACTTCTTTGGGGTTTCTTAAGACTGAGCGCTTTTTACAATGGGAAATAGTCTATACAGTACCATCTAGGCACTTTAAAGGTTCTCTAGTGTGTTAACAGCTGAACACAGAAGGTCCAGGAACACTTTCGAGAAAAAAGCAAACTTACAGACCTCCATAAATGATAGAATTGTTATGATTGGAAAAGACCTTTAAGATAGACCTTGGTCTATCCACTGACCTCACACTGCCAGGCCCATCACTAAACTAAACATGTCCTTCAGCACCTCATCTATGTGTCTTTTGGCTAAGGATGGTGACTGCACCACCTCTCTGGGCAGCCGATTCCAATGCTTAATAACCCTCTTGGTGAAAAAGTTATTCCTAATATCCAATCTAAACCTCTCCTGGTGCAACTGGAGCCCATTTCCTTGTGTCCTGTGATTCATTACTGGAGAGACAAGATTAACTACCACCTCACCACAACTCCCCTTCGGGTAGTTGCAGAGTGATGAAGGTCTCCTCTCAGCATCCTCTTCTCTAGGCTAAACATCCTCAGCTCCCTCAGCTGTTCCTCATCAGTCTTGTTCTCTAGGCCCTTCACCAGTGTCATTGCCCATATCTGGACACACCTCAGCACCTCAATGTGCTTCTAGTAGTAATGTGCCCAGAACTGAACAAAGTATATGAGATGCAGCCTCACCAGGGCGGAGTACAGGGAGATAATCACCACATTGGTCCTGCTGGTCACAATGTTTCTGATACAGGCCAAAGATACCATGGCCTTGGCCATGTGGGCACACTGCTGACCCAGGTCCTTTTCTGGTGAACAGCAGGACCCAGTACTTGGCCTTGTTGAACTTCATACAACTAGCCTCAGCCCATCTATCCAGAACTGTCTAGGTCCCTCTGCAGAGCCTTCCTTGTCTCAAGCAGGTCTAGGCACCCACCCAGCTCGGTGTCATAGGCAAATTTGCTGAGAGTGCACTCGATCCCCTTATGCAGATCATTGATGTTAAACAAAACATTCCCCAGCACTGAGCCCTGGGGAATGCCACTGATGACCAGTCGCCAACTGGATTTATCTGGGCCTGGCCATCAGCCAGTTTTTCACCCATGTCAGAGTAGGTCCAAGCCATGGGCAGCCAGTATCTTCAGGACTATGCTGTAGAAGACTATGTCAAAGGCTTTGCTAAAGTCCAGAAAGACCACATCCACAGCCTTTCTCTCATCCACTTCATAAAGCTATGTTGGCTGGGCCTGAGCCCTTGGTTATCCTGTGTGTGCCTCAGTATGGCACTCAGTATTAGCTGTACCATAACCTTCCCCAGCACCAAGGTCAAGCTGACAGGCCTGTAGTTCCCAGGTTCCTCCTGGCTCTTCCTTAGTGTCACATTTGCCATCCTTCCATACTCTGGGACCACCTCGGTGAATCAGGACTGCCGGGAGATGATGGAGAGTGGCTTGGCAAGCACTTCTACCAGCTCCCTCAGTACCATCAGGTGGATTCCATCGGCCTCATAGCCTTGTGTGAGTCAAGATAGAGCAGCAGGTTGCACATCATTTCCTCTTGCCCTAAGGCAGCTTCAGTTTGTCCCCTGTCCCTGTCTTCTAGTTCAGAGGGCCAGGTGCTGGTTTTACTTTTGAAGACTGAGGCAAAGAAGGCATTAATTATCTCAGCCATTTCCTCATCCTTGGTCACTAAGCTTCCTCTTGTATCCATTAAAGGAGGAAGGTTCCCTTTAGCCCTCCTTTTGTTGCTAATATATTTATAGAAACCTTCCTTATTGTCTTTTACAGTAGTGGCCAGCTTAAGTTCTATTGATGCCGTGGCCCTTCTAATTTTCTCCCTGACAACGTCCTGTAGTCATCTTGAGCTGCCTGACCTTTATTCCAAAGGTGATAATTTCTCTTTTTCATCCTGAGCTCCAGCAAAATCTCCCTGTTCATCCAGCATGGTCTTCTGTCCCACCGGCTCATCTTCTTGCACATGTTTCAATTAAAAATCTAAATAAGGGCCAGGAAAGGTGTCTGAAGTATTCAGCATGTATACCAGACACTTCCTGCAGTGTATAAACTTAGGAATCAAAGTACATGCTGAAATATTTTCATCTGAGCAGTGGGACATAATATTGAATTTATTCTTTGGTGTGAATTGTCAGCATAGTATGTCTGTCATAGAAGCTGAGTTCTCCGTGAAGTATAATACCATCAATTCATAAATGGGAGAAAAGAAGTCTGTTTTGTAGAATAACTTGATGATTCAGGTAATTTAGGAAATCAATGATCACCTGCAGGCATTCAAATAACTTCTTTCTCAGGAGAGATGCCAAAACCCATAGGTTATAAACAAGATCAGGGCACGGGTCACTGTAAAATATACAGTATATATGGTACAAGCACAATGTTATTTTTCCTTTTATGAATGACAAGGACTGTTCACACATACTCCTAGTATGTATAGGAAAGGTACTCTTCAGTCAGGCAGTTAGCCTTTGAACTGACATTTCCAAGTTTAAAAAGCACCATGAATTGTAAAAAGCACTAAATCACATTTTGAATGCTAATCTCTCATTGTGTACTGCACTATGTGCATATGTTGAGACGATTTTCCCTGCCAAACAGGTGCACTCTGACCTTCAAATTGCTTTCAGATCATTCTTAATATAGTGCAAGGTTGGGCATGCAAATAATTCCAGCTTGTCTAAATATGTGACTAGTTGAAAAGAATGCAGAGGGAAGATAAAAAAAAAAAGCCTTTAATCCTCTCCCCCTGAGCAGTTCTGGATCATATATACCAAAAATATCGTAGAATGGTAGAGGTTGGAAGGGACCTTCAGAGATCATCTAGTCCAACCCCCTGCTAAAGCAGGTCCACCTAAATCAGGTCACACAGGTACTTGTCCTGGCTGGTTTTGAGAACCTCCAGAGGAGACTCCACACCCTGTCTGGGCAGCCTGTGCCAAGACTTCCTCACCCTCACAGTCAAACAGTTTTTCCTAATGTTGAAGTGGAACTCTTTGTGTTCCAGCTTTTGTCCATTACCCCTTATCCTGTCATTGCATACGACAGAAAAAAAGAGATGCCCCAACCTCTTGACATTCACCATTTAGATCTTTGTATATATTAATGAGATCCTCTCTCAGTCTCAGTCAGCAAGTTCACTGGTGACACCAAACTGGGAGGACTGGCTGATTCCCCAGAAGGCTGTGCTGCCATTCAGTGGGATCTCGACCGGTTTGAGAGTTGGGCAGAGAGGAACCTCATGAGGTTCAACAAGGACAAGTGCAGAGTCCTACATCTGGGGGAGAACAACCCCATGCAAGATGAGTGACACCAAACTGTTTTTGGAAAATCTATAATGGCCGTGTAGCACAATCTGTCATTTTGGTAGATTACATATACCGTTACTTTATAAACCCAGTACTTTGTGTCCTCTCTTTGACAGATATCGTACCTGGACTAGGCATTTTTATCTTCCTGAGGAAAAAAAGAGAGGACACCTTAAATTAAATCAGTTCTTCACATTATTTTTTTCAGTGTCTTCTAGGAATCTAGTCTGGATCTTGATATTCTTGCCCATTCTGTGTTACCTGTAAGAAGTTATTTCTAATTTTTTAAAAAACAACATTATTTTTCTTTAACATTTCTTAGTTTAAAAAAAAAAAAGAGGCTTGGCTTTTTGTTTGTTTGTTTGTTTTTAATAAGGGAAAAGGTGGGAGAACACGTAATTTAAAAACAAAACATGAAGTGGCCCACATTCTGGGTTTGGTTTGCTTTCTAGATAAGACAGATTTCCCTAAAAAAGGATGTGGGAATAAATTATTCTGTATTCTAATAAGAGACACCTTGTTGCTCATCTTATTCTTCCCTTGACAGTATGAAATTGTTCTCTCTGTGCCATTTGAAAATGCAGTCTCTAATTACAGAATTGGTGAGGTAATATCTTTTCCATCACTCCCTATTATTTTTGCTATCAGAATATATTGTCAAGTGCTCATTTTATGGTAGTTCTCTTTAATGACTAGCACAGTAAATAAGAACAGACACAAAAGATGGTCCTATGTCAGATCTTTGCTTTGCAAAAGGTAGAAGAGGAACAAATTGAGGGAACCGAGACTTACCTTTGACATTTAACATAAATAGTACGTTGGGTTTTTTTAGTCCACTTTCAAATTTTGTGTTTTCTGGAATAGGTAGTGTCACATTTTCAAGCACTGAAGGAAAGAAGGCGAGAAACTAGCATTTAGAGAAGCATAACAATGGCTAATGTCTTCATATGAAATGCAGTTATGTAAAGGAAATGGCCAGCTGTAACGCTTGGCACCCTTATTTCAATTCTAAGGTCACCTTGAACTTGCCCTATTAGTGTGTCCCTTCAGTGACTTTGTAACATGATTTAAGAAAGTTACTGTTCCATTTATTTATCAAGTAACAGAAAGGATAGCTCAGCATTGGCAAATAGAAAATCCCACATCACTGGGAATGTAGAAGAGAGAATATGAGAAGTTATCAGGTGTATGAAACAGCCACTAGAAAGGGGTGGTTTAGCATCTATCATCAATGGCAATCTCTTGGACCTCTTCAATAACATTGTCCAGCAGCTTCTCTTTAGCAATCAAGGTTGGCAAATTAAGAATTGTCTGAACTGCATTTTTACATTTATTAATCTATAAATCTAAGTTTTTATATTTATGAAGAAACATTTTAATAGATGGCTATGTATAAACCTATGTCCCATAGTATACAAGTTTCAATTTGAGTACTTCACAGCTTTGGCTTTTTTCCTATTGTACATTTTAATATATATGAGTGGTTAAAATAAATTCTTCCTACCTGATGTCAGCTTTGCAACAATAAATTTGGTTGCAATGTGAGCTGCAGAAGGTGGATAAAGTCTTCCCATGAGCTCGCCAGGGACAAAGACAAGCTCATTCTGTATTTTAGGACATAGTTCTGTTATCAATTCATTGCATGCTGTTCGTGTTCAAAACAAACAGAGTGTCCCCAGAATAAGTTTTATTTTATATTAAAGCTCTTCACACAGATGGTGTTTGACAGGCGATTTGACAAGACAAGCATCCTGATGGGATGACAGCTCTGGAATTCCTGTTGTTTGGGAAAGAGAGCTCTGTGGCAGGCGGAGTGTAGTGTTGCTTCAGGCATTCCCTTTGTAGATGATAAACGTTCCTGCACAGCTGTGTGCCCCATGCAGAGATGCACAGCTGTGCTACTCTGGGAAAGGAGTGCACCTCTGCGATGCTGTTTCAGTGGATTGTGCTGCAGATTTTGACAGTTTTCTTGTGAAGCCAGCAGAGGGTACTCTTAAGCTTCCCAGAAGTTTGTTACAACGATTGCTTCAGGAGGGGGCTGTCTCGGTCAGAGCTACGGTACTGAGGGAAGGGCCAAAATGTCATCTCTTCAATTAAATGGACATGATTGCTCTTAAGTAAAACTAATTAATAGGTCATATGCTTTGAATAAATCTTCTACATGGCATTCATTCCAAAAGCACAATTAACTGACATCTTCTCAGTCATATAAAATAACATGATCTTAGAAACTAGAAAATTCAGGTTGGAAAGGACCTCAGGATGTCTGTTATCCAACTATCTGCTGAAGCAGGATCAGCCATGTCTGAGTCTCTACCTTACCTGCTCTTGAAAACCCCCAAGGATGGAGACCACACAACCTCCCTTGGCAACTGTCCTTACAGACAAAGTATTTTGCTGTATATTCAGGCTGAGCCTGTTCTGACTTACATCTATTGGCCCTCCTGCCACACACTGCTGTGACTCCTCAGTCTTCTGTCTCTGCTCCGGCTAAGGCAGCCCAGGTGGTGGTGGCCACGCACTGCCCTCTGCCAGTGTCTGAGGGCTCACCCTCATCTTCTTGCTCACCCTCATGTCCCTCCCCTTCAGCACCCTTGGAGCTTTTTCCACAGCGCTCAGCTCCTCAGCCTGTGTCATTGCAAGGGGGTCTTTAATCTCAAACAGGAATTTGGGTTTGTCATTACTGAGTTTCATAAGGCTCCTATCAGTCCATTCCTGTGATTGAATAGATGCCCATTTTCTGTGAATTCTTGTATTTACACTTCATGTTAATTCAAATTAACAGTTCCAGTACCTTTAATAGACACAGATATATATGTATAAAACCTAAAAGTTTGTAGGCTTGTGCATGAAAGATTTATATGTAAACTTGCTACAAACAAACTACAAAACTAGGTTATGGACTTCTATTCAGCAAATAACAGAAGAACAGGGTTTTATCTTTTCTTTGAAAAATAACACTTCAAGAAGAAAAATAGTCTTTCTTACATAGCTTACATATCTCTTGTGTGATATGATAGTCAAAGTACAAGGCACAAATGCACACTTCACTATACTTGACAAGATGATGTAAACCTCAGTATAAGTAGGACCTTTAAAGGCTTGTAATCTTTCTCTAAAAAACACATGTATTTATGTCATTATTCATCTGTACAAATACAGTTTATTTAAAGCACAACTGTTGCTCCCTCACTGGTTTTCAGTCTTTCCCTCTTCAAGTCAGCTCTATCACCAGCTGTTCCTATTGCCTACAGCTATATGTTCTCGGCAGTTTAGAAGCAGAGCAGTGATGTAGACAGAAACAACTGGAGTCTCTTCAGATTTCTTGCTGATACATCTGGAGCTCCCAGGATCGTGAAAGCTCTGAGGCTAATGGAACCACTTTTATGATCAATTTACAACCTGGCACCACCTGAACCAGATGAGTGTTAATGAAAGCTGATGACTCATTAGGCACAGTATAGCAGTGTTTGGTACAAGACCCTTGACTTGACACTAGAGCCAATTAAACTCTACCACTTTCATCCCAAAACCTGGTGGAAACCTATTGGGGCAATAAAAATATATGGGTTTGTGAAGGTCACAATCTAGTGTACTTCCCATTTCATTTTTTATGGTTTGATAGAAAGAGATCAGCAAGGAGGGAATTACATACTGAAACATATATGGACCAGACAGCATTCTTGTTCCCTGAAGAAGGATGAGGTCAGTCTTCTGCTTCATAGAGCTCTTTTGTTTTTCCAATCATCATCACTTTAAATATGCAATATTATTACTTTTTAACTCTCCTTTGTCACCACTATGAAGACCATTTAAACAGTATGATAGAAATGCCAAATATAATAATTAGAAATATCATTTCATTTCGGCATGTACATCCTTATTTGAGAAAGTGTGTAAAGTTTAAGTAGAAAGTACTTAAATCCAAACATATCTATAGTCCTTTTCCCATGAAGTTGATGGGATTTAGGTAGAGGTTTAACCATTTTTTTGTTGAATCAAGTAGATCATCATGGATGTGTGCCTGATGCTCTTTAAACAGTAGTAACATGTACACCTCATTTTAAAGTTATAAATAATCTCACAGTCTCCAATGTGACTGATGTAATTAAAATGTAAGGCACATATGAGATGATTCAGTACTGGCCTGGAGGATTCAAGCAGCACATTGTGTTATTGAAGTGAGAGACCTCTGCATGATGACTGGAATGTTTCATTCTTTGGCAAGGGTCAGCAACATGGTGTAAGTGACAAAGATGGAGGAGAGGCAGATCCTGAATGTCACTCAGATATAAAGAGCAGGGGCTACTGAGTCCTGACAAGACAGTTGTTGGCTCTCATAACTCTTTCCGAGTTCAGGGCTCGGATGTCACTGCCTCACAAAGAGAAATTATTAGCTGCATCGTTCCTCCAGAGGCTGTATTTCCTGTCTCACATTGAGCTCCTTCCTGTGCACTCATCTTCTCATTTCAGATTTAAAAAAGTAGTCAATCACACTGCACTTGAAAAGATACTGACCCCTGTTCTACCTCTCACACTTCCACAGGAAACATCCATGGTTGTTGAGTTTAGCTACATCACAGCATGTGTTCCAAATCCTGTGAACTTGTGTGTCTGTTAACAGCAATTTAAAAACCTGCCAGTTTTTGTAGTATTCTGTAAACAAGAATATGTAGTACTTCTGAAGATTTATCTGCTATTTCTCTGCAAATAGTATAATATTTACCAGGGAAGTCATCACCAGTGGTAGCACATGCTCTCTATTGGCTTGCATTCTTTATTGTAATAATATTTGGGCTTCCCACAATGTGAAGTAAGAACACGGTGTTTACATGAGCTAGAAGCACAGTACTGGAAAGAAGCAGCCATATGAGTTAATGTTCTTTGACTAGCAGTTGAATAAACTTCCATGGGAAATTTATTTATTTATGAACTTAAAAATGATTCCAGGAAATACTCATGCTTTGACAAAGTTTCGCTGTTTTCTGGGGTAGAGGGATTTTATCACAGGATCGTGGCCTTCTGAGTTTGACAGTGAAAAAATTGGTGTACTATACTTTTTATTCTGAGCCCTCGTATTTATAAATATAAAGAAAGAGAAAAAAAAATCACAATTCTGCAAACTAAGTTGGCAGCTGTATTTAAGATCCCAGGAAAGCCTTAAAAACCTTAAAATTCCTGGTAGCAGGTTGAAGGAGGAGATAATGGGGATTTCAAAAAACAAGCATTTGTTGGAAGCAGTCACTTCTGAGCATTGTCATTGCAAAAATTCCTTCTTCTAATGCTGCTGTCCTCTATAAATAAGCAGTAAATGTAAGCTTCACCTCAACAATTACTATTAGACTACAGGAAAAAATAAACGTGATGGCTTGTAGAACAAAATATAGAATATTCTGACAACTAGAATAATCCTGAATATGCACTGGAGATGATGACAGTGAATATACCTTTTTGAGGGGGTAGGAGGTTCAGATATCATGTTCACAAACATGATGGGAAAGGACGGTCTGATGGAGTGCAGGCTGGGATGAGATTTCCAAGTTCTAGGTCTAGCCTTGCTGTAAATTACCTGCATGGTGTTTGGATAATTTGCTTCATTGAGCTTTGTTCTTTGGGCAAGTCTATACTTGATAGGCTGGCTTGGGGAGTGTTATCCCAGTGTGAGGTAAGAACATATCTCAATGTAGACCGTGAAATGGCTCCAGTGCCTCCCAACGAACTTGGAGGCCAGTCTCAGGTACGGAAAGCTTTGACCTTAACGAGGAAACTTAATGGGCTCAGGAGTCACCCATAGTCACTGTTGTATAGAGCATCCTTCTGGTTTCCTGATGTGCTCTGAAGAATCTGACAGGTCCATGACAGCCTGGGCTTTGGATGAACACAGTGGTATTTGCTGTGCAACGAGCACTTTTAGTGAACACATAGATCAAAGCAATTTTGTGCTGTCTAGTTCTTCTGTGAAATTCCTATCATCACAGAAGTGGGAGAAGCACTCAAACATCCCAATGAGAAGTGGTCCAAAATGACAAAATAACTACACGGTTTGGGCTATGGAGCGTATCTCACATCAGTTAAAACAGAGAATTAATGTAGATTTTGTAAGGGCAGGCAGCTGCATTTTTGGCAAGAACTCAAGGAAAATACAGGCATGGAGAAAAAGTTGCTTTTGATTATACAAGGATTGGTCGTATGGTCATAACTGGAATTTACACAGCCTCTTGTTCAGGAAATCAGCACTTTGCTGCATTCCCACAGCAATAATAAAATAGATGTACAGAGAAAGCGACAAAATGCAACATGAGGAATACACACTGTCTCCAATCCTTCTCTTTTCCAAATGGAAACTTCTGAATTTTTCCTTTTTTTCCCTAAAAACTACCAGTTCTAATAAAAATAAAACTCATTAGGGGATGGCATTAACAGCAGGAAAAAATGTTTCTTCCTAGCAAAATCACCTTTTCTTTTGAGGATGTGTCTAGAAATGTTAAACTTCATGACATTTCTTTAACTGTTCTCTCATTCTTTCCTAATGAGTCATGTATCTCCTTGTGACAAATGATAAATGGTTTCGTAGAAGACTTTTTTTCTGCTAGCAGGAGTCACTCCATATTTTCCAGGATAAAAGCTTCTAGTTGTTGTGATTCCTGTTTAAAGTAGAAACTGATTTTCAAAATCTCTACTGTAGTGGAAATCACTGAAACTAGACAAAGGAATTTTTATTCTTTTCCAGAGGCAAATGCAGCTTAAATTATTTTACTTGGATGGCGCCCTCCAATCTCAAAGTTCTGTACAAGTATTTAGTTAATTAGTAGAGTTGTGCATGCAAGGAGGCAGGAGAAAAGTTGAAGAATGCTTTCCAACAACCAAATGATTTTTGGAGATGACTGCTGATAGTGATTAAGCAATGCTGAGGATCATTTTTACTGGCCAGCTCCTTGTCTTTTCTGCACCTTTCCCTTCCCCATCTGCCTCATTCCTCCCAATTGCCTCCTTGCTTTTATCTGCAGCCTCTCTCTTTCCTCAGAACACAGCTGTCCATAGGCCTTTGCTTGCTGCTTACATTTTTTCTGCTCTCAGTCTCAGCTTACCACACTTCTGTTGACATCTAAAGAGATGTATCAGCTGCTTTTCCTTACCAGTAAAATCCTGGATGATCCCCAGGGATCTGGCACCACAGAAGGGATGGGGCCAGTCGGCACACCGACTAGCCTGAATTGTGTAGCCAACCATCTAATTTTGGTCTATCACTGCAAGTAAGGTGTGACCATTGCTGTGATCAGAATGAGGTTTGCCCACAGCTTTTCACTGCAATGTGACTGAAAACTTAGAGCACTGAAAATGAATGAGAAAAACTAGAAACTTTCCCGCCAGTGTTTTAAATAGGTGTGTTGCAAGGAAAATATCCCAGTCAGTGGGGATGCCTCTGTATTGGAACAAATGAGCTTTCAGAAATGAAAAAAAAGCTCAAAAAATAAAGAAGATAAATAAGTTTTATAAAAATAATTGATTTAGAGTATCAGAGCACAGAGTAACAGAGAAAAGTTTATTTAGTCTGGCTCAGTCACAAAGAAAAATCTCAAATTCCAAGGAAATCATAGGATAGAATGGTAGGGATTGGAAGGGTCATCTAGAGGTCAGCCAGTCCAACTGCCCTGCTAAAGCAGATTCACCTGGATCAAGTCACACAGAAATGAGTCCAGTCTGTTTTTGAGAATGTCCAGAGAAGGAGACTCCACAAACTCCCTGGGCAGCCTGTGTCAGGGCTCCCTCACCCTCACAGTAATATAGTTTTTCCTTGTGTTAAATGGAACTTTTTGTATTCCAGCTTCATCTCATTACCCCTTGTACTGTCACTAGGTACAACAGAAAAAAGGGATGCCCCAACCTCCTGACACCCACTATTTAGATATTTATAAATGTTAACGAGAGGCCTTCTCAGTCTCCTCTTCTCTAGACTAAACAGCCCCAGTTCCTGCAGCCTTTCCTCGTATGAAAGATGTCCCAGTCCCCTGATCATCTTGGTGGCCCTGTGCTGGACTCTCTCCAGAAGTTCTCTGTCCCTCTTGAGCTGAGGAACCCAGAGCTGGACACAGGACTCTATATGAGGCCTCACCAGGGCAGAGTAGAGAGGGAGAAGAACCTCCCTTTACCTGCTGGCCACACTCTTCTTGATGCATCCCAGGATGCCATTGGCCTTCTTGGCCTCAAGGGCACATTGCTGGCTCATGTTTAGCTTATTATCAACCAGCACTCCCAGGTCTCTCTCTCCAGAACTGCTCTGCAGGTCAACCCTCATCTTGCATGGGGTTGTTCTTCCCCAGATGTAGGACTCTGCACTTGTCCTTGTTGAACCTCATGAGGTTCCTCTCTGCCCAACTCTTTAACCGGTCAAGATCCCGCTGAATGGCAGCCCAGCCTTCTGGGGAATCAGCCAGTCCTCCCAGTTTGGTGTCGTCAGGGAACGTGCTGAGAGTACACTCTGTCCCCTCATCCTGGTCATTGATGAAGATGTTGAACAAGACTGGCCCCAGAACTGATCCCTGTGGAACTCCACTGGCTATAGGCCTCCAACTCATTTCTGTGCTCTGTGTTCTGTCATTCAGCCAGCTCTTGATCCCCCTCACTGTCCGCTCATCCAATCCACACTGCCTGAGCTTTCTGATGAGGCAGTTATAGGAGACAATGTCAAAAGCCTTGCTGAAGTCAAGGTAGATGATAGCTACTGCTCTCTCCGTATCTAGCCAACCAGTTACACTGTCATAGAAGGCTATCAGGTTGGGCAAACAGGATTGTCCCTTGGTGAATCCGTGTTGACTTTCCCTGACAACCATTTTTTCCTCTGTGTATTTAGAGATGACATCCAGGATGAGTTGTTCCATCACCTTTACAGGGATGGAGGTGAGGCTGACTGCCCTATAGTTCCTCTGGGTCACCCTTCTTGCCCTTTTTGAAGACTGGAGTGACATTGGCCTTTCTCCAGTCCTCAGGCACCTTGTCTGTCCTCCACAATTGATCAAAAATGTTGGAGCGTGGCTTAGCAACCACATCAGCCATCTCCCTCAGTACTTGTCAGTGTATCCCACCAGGAACCATGGATTTATCCAGCTTGCCTAACAGGTCTCTAACCCCATCCTCATCCAGCAAGGGAAGGTACTCCATTCTCCATACTATCTCACTATCCCACCGGGACTGTGCATTGGCTGTAAAGACTGAAGCAAAGAAGGCATTCAGTGGCTCTGCCACTCTCTGTCACCAGAGCACTCTCCTCATCCAACAGTGGGCTCATATTCTCCCTACTGTACTTTTGGTACTGATGTGCTTGAAAAAGCCTTTCTTGTTTTGCAAGAATAGGTGTTAAACAAAGGAATAAATATCAGCTGTTGAATAACAAATGAGTTTGCTTGACTAGGTGTAAGGAAAAGCCAAGTATTGTCTTAAGCTAAACACTCACATATGAAGTCCTTGCACATAAAGACCCATTGTGACAAGTGGCAGGAATCTGAATGGTGTTAGTAACTTCATCAGTGGGCCTGCAGGTGCTGAATGCCTCTGAAAAACACACTTATCCCAAAGCATCAGGCTACAGTGGCTGAATATCTCTTGGTACAGTCCCAGCCCACATTAGGTGTTTCTCAGAGATATTGCAAATTGTTTGCTATGATTTTAACCTTTCTTTACAAGGGTTAAGTAGTACTAAACAAGACTGGCAGCACGTTTATACATCTTAACCAAAGCCTGGTATTCTGCTGAGTAAAACTGCAAATAAAAATATTTAGGAAACTGTTGTTCAGGTAAAATATAGAGAATATTTTTGAACATAAAGGTTACTACCCAGTAGTGAATAAAATGCTGCTATCTTGATGATGATTTTTGGTTTTGGATGTGTCACTGGATTAATGCAAAGTCAGACCATTACACACTCAATGAAGCTGAGGAAACAGAATATGTATCACACCGCAAACAAAATCAGTCCCTTCTATTTTATAAATTTATAGACCTCTGTCTTGCAGAGAGGCTTAATTTGGCTTGAATTAGCAAAAATGTCATTGTAATGGGTATGCAATGATGGAAATCAAGTCTGGCTCTGGAGTACTGCACCACTTTGAATGCAGGTTATCACCGACCAAGGTTACGAATAAGGATTGGATGCAAAAGCACTAAGACTTCAGAATCAGCACATATTTTTCAAGGCAGATCTGCATTGCAGTTTCCCCATGGAAAAGAACAGGAAAATGTGTCCTTTTTTTATTGGAAATAGTTCTTCTGGCAGACTGAACACCTCTCAGTCAACAGACAGACATATTTTATAAACTCCATTTTATCACATAGGTAAGAATTTATGTCTGCAGAAGTGTTATGGGACAGACTAATGATGATTAATACTAAACCCTCTCAGTTGTGTAGTGGTTTTAGTGCTATGCTATATTACTAAGAAATATCATGTCATTTCTCTAGGATGAGGCTTCTCATTCAGGGGATATATTTTTAATGTAAGATTCTATTGTTTTCTGGTTGAGCATGTCTACCAATTCAGTAAATTATGTTTCTCAACTAAATTTTCTATTGCTAATAATGAAATAATTTGCTATTCAATTATCATTGATAATGATTGTGAAAGTCTGCTTTCTGTACCAACTCTATAGTTTATCCAAAAATAACAAAAAATGTAATTATAGGGGACAGTTTATGGTAAATCATCAGATACCATAGGTTCCAATCAGGACTAGACTTGTATGTTGCAGTTAAATTATTTGGCATTTGTGTAAATACCTGCTCAGTATTTTCCAAATATTCCAAAAGATATTGTGAATTTTTGTTGAGTCCAGCTTTGTAGGTATGGAATTTGTAATGTCCAGCAGTGGTAGCTTTTAGTGCTACTTGAGAATACTACTCTATCAAATCTCTCTAAAAATCCTTGCATGTGTTGATATCGTATGTACTTTACAACACTTAGTGTGCACAGTGCAATGAGCTAGCTTTGCTGGAAGGGCTGTTTAAAAGAGCTGAGAGATGCTAGGCATAATGTATTCAGGGACTCCTCAGTGCAGATGTAGTGCCTCTGGATCAGCACTCATGTACAACACTGACCCACCTGCATGCTGCCTGTGGGCAGAGCATAGGGACCCCAAGACAGCTTTGTCTGTGGGCAGAAGTAGAGTTTGAGTAATCTTCCTCTGGATGTTTAAGAACCTCATTGAAAAGTAAAATCTTCAGATTCAGAAGCTCTAGGCAATACCCATGGTCTGGATTACACTTAGCTCCAGGCTAAGTGGGTGTTAATTTACTCATCAGGGCAGCCAGTGGTTCCCTTGGCATAAAAGCCACCAAGGTGGATTTAGTACAGCATAGCAGCAGGAGAAATTTCTTCCCTAATTAGAAACACAGCTCTTAGGAACAAGTCTCAGCTTGCTGAATTTGAAGCAACCTGTGTGCTGTTATAAATAAGAGTCACTTTAGCCTCTTGTTGAGCTGAAGGTGATGGAAGAAGAAAGTTACATTGCTATTTCCCATATATTCCCCACCGTGGAAAGGCTGCTCACTCTTTAACTCATGGCAAACTGAACATTTGCTCATGAGGTCCCTGATACTAAATGTGTCAGTCAAACCCCATAAATGGCCCCTACCCACTGCTATATGAGCGTCTTCAGTCAGAAACTGACTTTTGTATTCCAGAGATGGTTTATGGGGTAGGGTTAGGAAAAGCATAACAAAAAGCACCTGTGAAATGCCAGAGACTCAATGTTTATACCCAATCAGAGCAGGAAATTACATTCTTCTTAGAATATACTCCTTTCCTGCACTTACAACCAGGCAAAACTATGGTATGAGTTGAAACAAGAACTTGCTGAACTACAGGAAAAAAAAAAGATTTAGTTCTCTTTGAGGTCACAGTATTCACACTGGAAAAACGTTGTCTGTGTTCATATCACCCAATACTTATGAGCTTTTATCTAAAAACTCCCTAAAAAACACAGAAAGATAAAAAAGACAATTGGATTCCTGCAGAATATAGCAACTCATCAAACATAACCCACAAAAGTAACTGAAACCACCTGTTTCTACTTCCTCTCTAGAAAAGTGAGTACCACAACGTGCAAAGCATGGGGCAGTGAATGTAGCAAGTCCTGAAGATGAATCATGGCAAACACAGCCACATAGAACTTGTTGACCAGGGAAATGGTGTGTCCCCTTCTTTTTCACTTTAAATTCAAGCATTTGGTATTCCTTCAGATGGGTAGATGTTATGAACTACCATCAACCACTAGAAACCTGTACTCAGATTATCTATGCTATATAAACTCTTTTTTTTTTTTTTTTTTTCAGTTTTAGAATTCTTTCCAGGCTTAATATTAATTGAGCTACGTTTAGTTCAGAATCTAATGACAAAAAACATAATGAATTCTCACTGAAGGGCACAAAAGGCATATTATTCTCACTCTGGCTGAGGAGGTAATGAAAGCTACCATTACAAAAAACAGTTTCTTGTGGTCTCCTGCTTAGGTACAAATTTAATACTGATGTTAAATGGTGCTTTACTCTGTGAGTGTCCTGTCAGTTCATGGTGACTTCATCTGTATGCTTACTGAGTAATTTGTACCTCTGTCCAGCAGATGATGCATTCGTTCTGTGTGGTCTCTTCTGTTGCTGACTAATACTGAGATGTTTTGATGTTTTACTCTCCTTGCATCTTTTGAAACACTATAAAGATCATTTTCAGACATCACATACATGGGTCTCATTATCACGACTGCCTTCATCAAGCCAAATACCAAGTTCTGGTGTTTCACATTACATACAGTCTTTGCCTTGTATAAAATAAGAGTCTTTAGTGTGCTCCTAAAACTGTAGTTAATTGTTGCACTAATATTTGAAGCTAGTATGTCTCCAAATATCAAGACTTCATTACTTGGAACCTTTTTTTATTTTAATTGAGTTAATGGAATAAGTAAAATAAAAATAAATAAAAAAACCCTGTCATTGCAATTGGCCAGACTCTCAGGTGGCAGACAGCAAAGTTGCATGAATTTATGAGGTGAGGTTTTCAAACACTGGAGAAATTACCTCTGAGAAATCTGTATGTTATATGTATTACATATATAATGGTTTACTATACAACAACTGCTAATAGATCATTAAAAAGCATAGTTAGCAACTCAGATAATGTAAAGTATATTATACATTTGCACTTACTGATATTCCCTTCAGATGCAAGTACAATGTCCTGTGATTAACATCTACGTTGTCAATGCTTACTCTGCAACATGCATAGTTTAAGCATTAATGTTACTAACTCTGGGTTTAATATCTGCTCAAACCTCACAGTTATCCAGCCTGCTTTGTTACTGTAGTGCTGGCTTGAAGTAAAGATGCATGAGCTTGTTCTAGATGGTGAGATGAATTTGTGATTTGATTCCCCAGAGCCAGTTTCCCTTCTGTTGTGGTTTGGCCCAGCCAGCACAGCAGCACGACAGTCTCTCGCTCGGTGCCCCCATTCACCCCCACCCGCGTTAGGATGGTGAAGGCCCCAGTGAAAGGAGAGTAAAAAGATAAGCAAGGTTGCTGTGGATTAAGACAAAGGCGGGGAGAGCTTGNTCTGGTGTGGGTTCTTCACCATGGTTGCAATTTCTGCAGATACAGGGTCTCTCTCTCGGGACAAGGCCTCTTCTGGGCACCAGTTTAATTAGCTTGTTTGTCGTGGGTTCCTCCCCATAGTTATAGCTTCTGTGAATCCCTCCCTCAGGCCATGGCCTCTTCCAGCCATAGTTTTAATGAAGAAAATCACTGCCCCTGGCTCGGGGTCTGTAGTGAAGTGATTGGGTCCCTCCCAGTATGGCCTGCTCCAGCCATAGTCACTGTCCCTGGCGTGGGGCCTTTAATGAAGTGAATCGTTGCCCCTGGTCCAGGGCCAGCTTTAGCAAAACGAGTCTCTGCCCCTGATAGAGGGTCATTATCAAAATGAGTCTCTACCGTTCATGCAGGGTCTTTAAAGATTTAAAACTAAATCTCAGCTTCACCAGTCCTCTCTGTAGAATGCAGGGGAGTCTCTGCTCCAGCACATCTCCTCCTCTCTTTCATCACTGACCTTGGAGTCCGCATGGTTGCTATTCTCACTGTTCCTACTCCTTGCACCACCACCAGCCAGAAGAAGTGACAGAAGAAGGAAGAAGCAGGAAGAAGAAGGAGGAAGAAACCTCCTCTTCCTGTTTCTTAAAAAGTGATCGTGGAGGCATCTATTTGGCTCAGCCCCAGACGTGGATCTGGCTCAGAGCTGGGGAGAGTTGCAAACAACTTCTTACAGGCGCCATCTTTACAGCCCCTTCCCCCTTACTAGAAATAACTGTCATGTCAAACCATGACACCTTCAGTCCTTCTGTAACATGAAGGGGATTTAACAGTGTTAGTAGCCAAAGCAGCTATGCAGAGTGTATTTGTTTGGTGTCTCTTTGCAGTTCTGTTCAGGTTTCCCTAGGGAGACAAAGCGGTTCAGGAACAATAGTGAAATGACATGTTCTTGAACTAGGAGTACATGGCATCTGTAAAACTTCCATCCTCAATGGCTTGGTAGTGTATCATTTGGGAATTAGGGATGAAAGCAACAGATGTTATGCATTCAAGCACCTGGATAAAGATATGAAAACCTGAGAACTACATGTATTATTTTGACAAAGCAAAACAGTGAAACTTGCATTTGCCTGTGATGTCCCATCCTATTCAGATAAGGTGCTGTTTGTTTTTAAATGGAAATATGGCTTGGCTTGACATGACAAAACTGTAAAGGCCCTCATGGCCATGTTACATCTGGGGCAGATGTATTTGATGTTCTTACTTTGATCTCCTGTGTAATCAGTATGTTTTCAGCTTAGATCTTGAATCCACCTCTCTTGTAAACAAGAACAATTCCCAGACCTTTTGATCTTCAAAATGACTCATTCTTCCACTACTCTACTCCAGGACAGCAGAGAAAAGTGATTCCCATTCCTAGAGGTTGCTTTAGCATGCTCCTTTGAGACACATAAAGCTCTCTCCTAAAAAATTAAAGGGGCTAAACAAAGCCCCTTTTACTAGATCTCTTGGATCTTTGACGTTCTTCCCATGGCTTTCCTTATGACTTTAAAAAGTTGGATGAAGTTCCCTATGATGACCACATTGATAGGAAACCTGGGACAGTAAAGTAAGAAAGGAAATAATGGATGGTATGGAGGCTAATGGATTGTGAAGAAAACAAAGAAACTGTGGACAAGGACCAAGAAAGTGCAAGATAAGATTGGACAGAGGGGGAACAGAGATAATAGAGCCAACAAGGACTTAATGA
The DNA here is from genome assembly GCA_013401255.1 of Urocolius indicus. NCBI lineage: Eukaryota > Metazoa > Chordata > Aves > Coliiformes > Coliidae > Urocolius > Urocolius indicus. Next base: position 327,173 of record WBNH01011104.1, on the reverse strand, counting down.
TAGGTGAAGCTTTGAGACAAGTTAAGCAACAACATGAGGACAAGGACTGGGGTGCCCAGGGCAAGAGCACTGTGACTGACTTAGAAAGGAGATATTAGAAATCTGAACTCCCTGGATCAAGACCTGTGGGTGGGAAGAAGTGATGGAAGGTGGGTGAGAGGGGAACCTGGTTGTATGAGTGATTCAAGGCAGGGAAAAACATGTATGACTTGGAGGAAAGACTATGAGCAAGCCTCAGAGGCAGGGATGTGGAGAAGAAGACTGAGGCTAGTCGAGAGGGACCCCAGCAAAAATGACTGAGGAGTGTTGATCACTAAAACCATACTCTTTACCATATGGCCACTCTCCCACCCCTTGCCATTCATCCACACTTACCACTTTTTATGGGACAAACTGGCAAAATGTCCTGTTCGTTTTGGAGCTGGTGAAAATCTCTCAGTCTTTTCTATGAATTCAGAGGGTTAGGTTTTGTATTAAAATGACCCCACATTAGCCATCTTAAAGGTGTGAGGGTTCATTTCATTTCAAAATTTTTTTTTTCTTTGAAAGCTTACAGCCATTTTGGAAAAACATAATTTCCCACCTGTCTCTCTCCTGTTCAATCTGCAAGTACTAAATAAGATTTAAATGTGGCTAAAAATAGGATCAGATCATGTAAGGAAAAACTATGTCAATGCATTTACAGAAGTCTGAATTATAATAATCCTTTTTGCTGGTGCATTTTGACTTTTCAAATCAGCCTTAACAATACTCTTTTAAAACACACTTTTCCATTATCAGATAGCAACATTTCTACCTAATATACTGAGACATGACCCCATGTTTTCTCTTTCTGTTTGTGTCCTTCATTGTGCTTTTTTGTGATATTCTCAGAATGTGGGTTGTAGCTGTGAGCTATTTTTGGTATGTAATACTATAGACATGAGCAATGGATCATGTGCTAGGGATGGAGGAGGATTCCGCAGCAGATATCTCATTAGGTGCTATTAAAAGTATATAACTCACAAATAATGTGAAACACAGCAGCCTCCTGAGACAGGAGAGCACGAGACCCGTTTGCATGTAAGCAAACAGAAAAAGAAAGCAGTGGTGCATTTTTCTAATTGATATGTGCCGTCAACCTTATATGTGCCGTCAACCTTATAAATTTCTTATTGATATATAAAGTCACTATATAGGCACAAATCATATTTTTACTTTAGTTTTCCAGTTAAGTACTTTTCTGATTCTTATCTTTTCTCAACTAGAGGGAAAGTAAGTGTCTATTTGTCTTTATATCACTTGTTTTTTTTCAACCTGAAAACCCCTTACTGAGAGTCCAGCTGGAAAGCTTGTGACCTGTCACCTTAGAGCATTTTAGAGGCTGCATATCAGGGACCCGTGGGGTCCAAGGCAGGTCTTAGAAATCCAGACTGATGAGATTCCCTGGCATGGCTTTCATATCATGCACAAACACTTGCTTAAAATCCACAGTGTGGGCCGTATTGAGGCATTCATGTTGCCTTTTCCCTTACTGCCGGTGCTGCTGGCTCACCGGGTTATTTTCAGCTTTTGGCTAGGAAACTGCTGGGGTCTACTGAGAGGCGCTGGGAGTTCCCTGTGTATTTTCTATTGGAGAAACCTACATCCTGTTATTGGGGTGCTTTTCCTCTTCCCTTTACACAGTGAAGAGATCTGGGAATGCAGTGTTTATCTGTTCCAAACTCTTTCTGGCTCGTTTCTGTCTATGAACAGCAAGTGCCAAAATAAGATGCAAACCCTATCTAGCAGGGTGCTGATTTAAAAACCACCAATGCAGAGTGAACAGCGCTAACAAATGTATATGCACGTGGAAGCATACGCATGTGTACACGTGTATTACACACTGTGAGATAGATCTTGAAGAGCCTGTCCTTCAGGCCTAAAACATTTACTTGCATAACTGAAAATGTATTGTGCACGGCTATCTTTACCTATTTCTATATAGCACAAACATCAGTGTGCCTCTGTGGATTCCACTGTGTTACATATACTTACTGGATCCAGCCCTTGGTCCTTTTAAAATACCAGTGCAGTTTCTCTGGTGTCAGCTGCCAGAGGGGACTGACACTTTGTGTTGGAGAAGCTGGATTTAGAGGCTTCCAAGCATGGACTTTCTGTCGTTAATATGTATTTGTTTAATATTTCCTTGCCAAGCTGGCCTGTGTCCCAGGCAGGAGGCAGGTGGTGCCTGGAGCTTTCCCTTTCACCCAGTTGGACCATAGAGGAGGAGGGACTATGTTTCTGGCAGCAGCTCCATGGGTGAGAGACAGGTCAGGGAGGGAGGCAGCTGCTCTGCTGCAGAGGGGAAGGTTGGCCTGAGACCCTCACTGGCCTCCCCAGACATTTTATTCTAGAGATTTACAAGTGCTCGAGTGATATGTTTTGTGTGAGACTGCGGGATTCACAGGGAAACCTGGTAAGAAAACAAAATCTGGTCAGGAAAAGTTTGATCCATACAGTTCTGTCACCCCCATATCTGTAACACCAAGACAGAACCATTTGCATGCTTGACCACACAAGAAACCCATTTGGTGATACCATTTAAGTTTTCGTGGGAAGGAGAAAGCTTAAAATACTGTGCATTAAATAGATATATGTGGGAGACAGCAGTCCTTCATATGGGTATGATATTTATTCAGGAAGAGTCAGTGGATAAAATAAGCCTGGGCAATAAGCATCCGAACAGAGCTGAGACACCTGTTTCATGTCCACTGTTGTTTTTGTGTCCCATAAGTTTATTACAGAGATATGTGACAGCTTATGACAATAAACCCATGTTGATGAAATATCTTCGCTTACCTTGGAGTGAAGAGTGGGTCTTTGAGCTCAGAGATACCTTTTCCATTTCTTTTCAGCATAAATACTGCCATCTCCTGCTCTTGAGGCATTCCCTGTCACAACTAAGTACTGTGCTAAGTCTCTGGCATATGGTCCAAAAATATCAGAAGCTTTCTCACCTTCCTAATTCCTCCTGGCTTGTTTTACCACAATTCCATGGTATACCATTCCTTTAAATCTACCCAAAGCTCTCAAATGCCTAGAAAACTTTAAGGGGCAGTTTAGTTTGAAGGTCAGTGGATTCAATTAGGAAGGTTTCGCTGACTTTGGTTAAGTTGAACAAAGTTTCCATTTTTCCCTAAAAACTGTAATCTTTGTCTTAAGTTTTTCAAGCATTTGTGAGATGGACAAGCGTGCTGATTACCTTGGAATAAACTTCCAGCTGTGTTAACTCTCACAGGTACTTCACTAGAATGCCTTTAATTTATACAACTGCCTGAGCATGTGGCAGTCAACTTTCAAGGTCTCAGTTGAACAGCAAACCAAGAGCTGAGCTCCACGCTCTCTGAGTGTACTGAGGATTTGTTGGCTTAGAAAAATCAATTTGAAGACTTCTTCATCTGAGCTCAGGACGAGTTTGTTCCATGTGATGGATGAAATGTCTGACCTTTCAAAAGGTTCTGGAGGGTCTGGCATAACTATGTGAGCATGCAGTGTACTGTGGTACGAGGTTAGAGATTCCCAACTGGGTCCTGGCTGAGATGGTTTGTGGGAGCCTCTTAGCAAGGGAAAAGGACACATACATAGGGGTACTGATTCTCTCTGGTTTCTGCATCTCTATTCTGAGATACGTTCAGAGAAGTAAAGGCACTAGAGAAATTTGCAAGATTATTTAGTAGCTTTCCAGAAACCAGAGGATATAAGAAAATCAGCTGGAAATACCTTTTCTTAAAAAAAAAAAAAAAAAAAAAANAAAAAAAAAAAAAAGGCAATTACAGGTCAAAAGTGCAGAGTCATTAGAGACAGTAACAAGTCCAGGAAGGGAAATGTGAGGACAGCCTAGAAATAGCTCTTTTAAAAGCAATAACAGAGGGAATCCCCTGAGCTCCAATTTATAAGGAAGTGTCAGGAGGCAGGAAGCAAGCACTGTGGTTCAATCACAGTGAGAAATAAGGCTTTTATGACTTTCTGTGGTCACACAGGGTCTCTGTGAGGTGACTTGACACTGAGGGTGATTGAGGTGAATCACTGGGGTAAGAGGAGAGTGAAAACTCCATGGTCATGCAGACCACATCCTGGCCTCTTGAAATCCAGATGGAAATTTACTACTCCTTGCACATTCAAAGAGTCACAGGTATTAGCATTTTCTTTCCTGACAGTGCCTCAGCAGCATTATCAACTGCTGTGCTGGCTTTAAGCTTACACCACCCACACTAAGAAACAGCTTCTGAGTAACCAGGATATGGTTAAAAAAAAAAAGAAAAATCAGTCCCTGGCTTTGAGCAGGTGGTTAAGCACTTTACAGCCTGTGCTGTGCACACCAGACCCCATCCTACTCATATTCACACTAAGCAACATACATCACTTCCCTTTTGCCACTTATTTATCTTTGCCAGTTTTTATGAGGGTGCTTTCTCTGATGCTTGGTTACAGGTTTGTGTTGGACTGTGAATAATTGGTTTGGTTGGTTTCTTGCATGTTTGGCCAAATTGATTTAAAATAAAACTTAAAAAAATCCACATGAATATAAGAAAGAACCAAAGTGACTGCAGAGCAGGTTGTTTTTAATGTCATTTTCACTTGCTATTAGGCTTTGTTCTGTTGTGAAGGGTCAGCCATACAGACCCACACATACTCACACATACAATTAACTCTTTCATTGTCAGACTTTACCAGTGAATGGAGGGTAATATTGAGTGCCTGCTGCTCCCCTCTTCACACAGTTAGCTTGGATTTGTTCACAGATGCTCATGTCTTGTGACTTTGATTGCCACACAGCATCCCTCTCCTGTCAGATGGTTACATACTAAGCTGCTGAAGACTCTCTGTGAAAAGTGTATTTCAGATTCTCTGGAAAACATGCCTCATTAAAAAAATGTTGATAACAATAATCCAGTAAATGTTCCCTTTAACTTAGACAAAGGTATGAAAGGCTTTGCTTTAAACTGTTTCTGAGATTGTGTAATAGGGAAAAATGTAGGAGACAAGGATTGTTTACAGCAGTTTTTTTATCAGGTTGAAAGTAAAAGTCTAAAAGAAATATCAGTGTATGTAAATACCTGTAGTATATACATTTTGTAGTGTAATAGTTCATGAAAGATCGAAATCCACACAAATATTATTCTTTAAATATAACTGTCAATTTATAAGCAGCTCTGTGGGAGAATCATTTCACTGTGGAAAGAGTTGTCTTGATTACCATGTCTCCTCAAATTACCTGCAATGAGTTGTGCAGATATGTATAAATAATGTACATTATTATACCATATATATTTATTATTATACAATATATATCTATATATATAAAAAATATCATGTCTAAATGCTAATTTTCAAAGCCCTATTTTTATGACTGGTAATCACAAAGAGCTGGGCTGGGGGGTGAGAAATGAACCACGTATAGGGTTATTTGAGGACACAAGTGTCAGGCATGCTAGTGAAATGTATGTATGAAATAGAACACTTTGCATTTGCATATTTGGCACTGTGTATTTTTTAGTTCTCTAAAGTATTGAGGATAGACATATCATATGAGCCAAATCTCAAGAAATTTTCTCCTGGCTTGCACTGGCAAGCTGTAAAACATGTATTTTAAATCCTATCAGCAGTCTCCCTTCTGCTCTGCAAGTACAATGCCTCTTGCCACCAGCCAACCTGATCTTGCACACTTGCAGAGGGGTCACTGCGTAGGAGGAAGGCCCATATTGCTGAGCAGCATGTGAGATAAGCATGTACCCACCCTAAAGCCAAGATAACAGTCCTGTGGGCTTTTCAAAGTGCAGTGTCAGATCTGGCTAAAGCTATCAGAGACTTGGACATGAACCTCATGTTCACGTTGAGGGCATATACAGGGTGTGCATGTTTAATAGTTGTGCATCTCTTACTCCACCTGACTGTTTGGGAACAGGAGATCCTGGTAGTTTAAAACATACATGTAATTCATGCAAACTTACAAGAAAGTGTGGAGGGAATGTGTATCCATTACATGAACAAACATGGTAGGAACAAAGTTCATCTTACAGAAGTTGCTCTAAAAGTTAGTTATTTAAATCTAAGATGTTACAGTTCAAGTTTATTTCATCCTAGAGTAGAGTCATGTGCATCTGGATTTGATTATCTAAATGTAGGTCCTGTGTCATTTCAGTGTAGGGCCTGTGTAATTTTAAATGCTTGTGAGACATCCCACCTGCTGTTCCAAAATATTTCAAGTCTTTTGCAATTTCCGTGTCATATGCAAGCCTCGTGAGCCCTCAAAAGTACTTCAGTCCTCTAAAGTAGCACAAAACACCCACAAGTACTCCTTGAATGCTTTAAACGCTCTTAACACTGGAACCTACTTGTCTTAATCCAGAGCTAAATCCCACTCCTAATATTCAGTGACATCTATTACAATAAACAGGCTTCAAAATTTCAGCTTTGCAAATATCCATCAGTATGCTTGCACTAATAGCTAGATGGTCACCATCACATTGATTTAGAAATGATGAAGGCTTTGGACAGGAGTGACTGGCTTAAACTAAGGTGAAAGACAGCAGATCTAGTTATTATTCTTTGAAATATGGAGTTAAGGTTTTGCTACTTTAAATGGCTTGAGGACAAAAGAGCCTCACAACTCTTCAAATTTGGAAAGTAAAAAATATTATTTTATGAATAATGATGAACAGAAAACCACTCAGTATTCTCACACATAATAAGCTGTCATCAGTTACTGAATCCAATCTGGAAGATGGGGATGTTACTGTTGTCCTTTCTGGAACCTTTTTATTTGTGTAAAGCAACACTTAATCCAGCCATGCTGTGAGGTCTCCTTGAGCCTCAAGTTTGTTCCAAAATAAGGAAATTTTTAATTGGTAGCAAAATGAAGTTTGAAATTCCCTCCTGAGAATGGGACCATCTGCTGTTATGATTTCATAGATAAAGGCCTTTCCCATGAAGGAGTAAAGCCTTGCCCACATGAGAAGTCCTCTCCTGCACAGCCATGTCAGTAAGACATGCGAGTGCGCATGCAGTGTGTTCTGAAGACATATTTTTTTGTTTAAGGAGAACTTTACACTTTTGCTCAGATGAATGAAATCCTGTGTCTGTTCTCCACTGGCATGGCCACTGACTCCATGTAAGGCTTATTATGGTCTACAGAAAATTTGAGATTTCACTGCACACTTGTTTCTCCAGGTCATTGATGAAGATGTTAAATAAAACTAATTCCAACATTCATACCTGGTGATACTCCAGTATCTTCTCCACCCTCTGAGTGGCACTTAAGCCCAATTTTTTGCTTCCCATCTTTTAAACAGCTCTCAAAGAATTAAACAATGCTTGCTCTAGAACAGTGGCATTTTGGACTTGGTAATCCTTGATGCAGAAGATCTTTTAGTTAGGTATCCTGTACTACTGTGTTATTACCTATTTATTGCTTCTGACCATAATTAAGATGGTCAGATTTTCATGGCATATACTACATCTTTGATATTGTGTGAATAGCATGTAGCACAGACTCCACAAGCAGTCTCAATATCCTTTTTCATATTACTGTCAGATGATCAACTCTCACTAAAAGTTTTTTAAATGCTATGCTGTAAAACTTTAATATGCCACAGAACTGCTCAGGCACAGGGCAGGTGTTTAGGACACAGACATAGTTTTGATTTCCACTAGAAAGTACAAAGGAGGAAAGCACCTCAGGACCTTCTTTTCCCCAAACATGCACGTCAACACAGCTGCTCGAGTTCACCTCACTACTTTGTGATGACTATGATGATTTCCAGATTGAACTAAATATGATCTAACCAATTTAATTTGGCAAATGTGGTGCTACTTCTCACCTCTGTAACACCAGTGAGTATCAGTGTCTGTTTTGGATGCTGTGTGGAACTGCACATGGAATATGATTCACAGTGTCAGTTAAGCCATAGTTTTTTCTTCTACTGCAACATTTGATCACTGATAACCTCTTTACAGAAGAAGAATATTCTGCTTTTATCGCTCATCCTTTTATGTCTTTGGGTTTTCTGGGGAGTGTTAGGTAACTAATTAATGGTTTTGGTACAGTGGCTGGTTTGTGGGGATAGGCCCCATTTGTATACAAAAGCAGACACCCAGCCTCAGTGGAGCAGCCCTATCACCACACTTTGACAAAGCTTGTTGTCAGCCACTCCAGCCAGACACACAGCTGAAGAGTATTTCATACTGGTTTTTAGACTTATTTGAAAAATGCCTTCTAGTTTGATGTTACCATTTTAATTTCAACTGTTTAGTCTGTAGTAACTGATGTCTTTGGCTAGAGGATATTAAATCTTTAACTGAAAAAATAAATTTCTGGCTATATAGGTGTCAGTGTTTCTGTTTTGCTTTGTTTGTTTCGTAGGAGGCAATTTCTTTTTCTCTCAAATGCTCCTGATTTATTGTCCTGGCAAACAATATCCCTCTAATTTGGTAAAATTGAGATTTTTAAATTTTTCTGTTTTTTCTATTGGCAGAGGTTAGAGATGGGTGGAGCAGTTTGCTGAAGCAGCTTCAAAAATATTTCACCTTGGGACAGAAAATAGAAAGAAAAATAGTCCTCCTTTAACAGACTGAGGACCGGGACGGAGTTCAAAGCACTGCCTTGCAAAGATCACTGCACTGAACTCAAACAGCTGCACTTGTTCCAGAATGTGTTCCAGCACACAGACTGCTGCAGCTCAGATCGATGTGCTGTGCTTCTTAGCTCTCCCTGCTGCAGGGAAAAGGAAATGTCCAGGAGAGAAAACATCTGTGTGACACCATAAACAGTCATACAGATAGGTACAGCTATGTAGCTGTATAGCTCTGCTAATGCAGGGATCAGTTCTGGCTAACGTGAAGAATCACCAGCTGGTCCAGACAAGCCAGATGGACTGCAGAACCGGAGCTGAGCTGTTGAGAGAGTGAAAAACTGGATGTCTCCAGGTGGTCTTGCACTTGCAGAGGAGATCAAGGCTCTGTGGCTTCTGTTTAGAGGAGCTACTGTCATTGGTAACAGAGTTGTCCGGCATTAGTCTTAAATATAACCCAATTTGGGAAAAAATTAGACCCATCTAGCACATGCTGAGGGTATTTAGTGCAGAGCAAAGCAGTCCTTTCCAAACCACACTTGAAGAAGACAGTGTACTTAATTTTGTACCAAGCTGAGAGAAGTTAATAAAAAAGGACTTAATATTCCTCTCATCCTCATGAAATTCAGGTTTTCTTTCCTAGGAAAAAAACACACCTCACTATTTCCTTGCACCTGTCTATATTTTAACTTAAAAGTCCTTCAAAACAGATATCCAGCTTGAAAAGATTTGAAGATTTTTCAACAATTAAGGCAGAGGGTGTTTAAAATGAATTGTTTTCATACCAAACCATGCTTCTAGTGCTTGACATCTATTCTGCGATCTCTGTTAACAAAGTGGAAGGAATATAGGGTTTAATATTAACTCATTGAGTTCCTTCTTCAAGTTTGTTTCTCTTCTACCCTGGGACAGGAAAGGTATTCTTTAGGTTTTAGTTTTAATTCTTAGATTTCTCTAAGTCAGATTTCAAACCCAGGTCAATCAGTCAGTCAGTCAAATGGTTAGGGTCCTTCTCTGGTAGGAAAATAATCCATAAAACATCATGTCAAATCTTTGAAATAAATGGTCTCCCCTTAGTTGAGGGACTAGTGCAGGGTGTGCTGACATTTCTCTTTACACAGGGTAATATTGCTTGCTAGAATGGGAGACTTTAATGAAGAATTCTGGCAGCACGTTGAGCTATAGTCAGCTGTCATTTATTATCTATGATCATAGTGGCATGACAAGTTTTTCTTGGCATTCTATACACCTTCAGAGGACATTAGAAAGATATTTAAATTGGGTGGGTGATAGAGTACAAAATGAGGGCAGGCTTTTGAAATCTAGAGATTGAGGGAAGGGATGTGTACGATGACTGGAAAGCTCCTAACTGACAGTGATTGGTTAAACAACATTTGAAGCAGCTTCCTCCTGATTGTTGGGCACCAGAACCTCCCTTTGGTTGTTATCAAAGCCTGATCCAGCAACATGATAACTGGTCATCCTGTTAATTATTTAAAACCCTGCTAAATAACAAATGCAAAGCTGAAATGTTATGAAGCATTAGGACTTAACTATTGGCTAAGATTTTACTTAAGAGTAACTGAGGTTATTGGCTTAGGAAAGTTACAAAACCAAGATTTTTCCTTACCACCACACTTGGAACCAGTTACAACACTTTTTGGTATCCATTGTCTCAGGTAGCACCTCTTAACCGTTTTTCTGTACTTTACTTCTTTAAAAGTCAATTATCAAAAGTAATTACATCAATAAATTTTAAAATAATTTAATATAAAGAATCACTAAGTTTACTTCAGGAACGTTACCTGAGTTTTCAAAGCCCACTAGGAAATGGAATTTTAGTATCTGCTTTTTTTCTCCCTCTCCATAAACATATGTCTAAGTGCAGAAAAAAATACTATGAACTAAAGCGAGCAGTTGTAGAGTAGGTCCAACAGTGAGCAGTAGATAACTGAAGAAGTAAGTCAGATATCAAAAAAGTCAGCATTTAATTTCTGATTCATGGACTTCAGCCTGCCACCACTGAGGAAAGACTAAATTTTGCAGTGCTCCATGTTCAAGGGAGTCCTAATCTAGCTCTAAGAGAAAGCTATGTCTACAAAGTGTATTGATCCACTAGCCATAGATGTTGGCTTGGTCATAGAAACAGTATATTGCTGTGAATACTGCTGTGCCCCTAGACTAGCTCTGCTTCTGTCTTGGGTTCAGGGCTGCACACCCATCACTACAGTACCAGTGCTCTCTTGGCTGTGAGGATCAGCTATGTGACAGGTCTGCACTAATGCCCAGACACACTGCCTGCATGCCCCAAGAGCTCTGCAGGCCTCAGGTCTTTCTGCTGCAGGTCTGCACAGCTCCACTTACCTCCTGGTTATGTGCCAAAGAGTGGACAAGAAAGCGACATTTGCTGAGCTTTGTTTTGTTTTGTTGCCAATGCTTTTCAAAGATTTTATGGACAATTTGGCCTAAGTTTATGATGAATGATGGTGAAGGACATCTCCATGACTCACTGGCTGTATGTTGATACTTGACCTTCCTATATAGTTATACAGTGGTCATTCATTAGCACATTAGCTGTTCTCGCTTGCTTTACAATTTGGCTAGTCAGAGATTTTTAAAAATAGATTGTCTTCATAACTGTGATACATCAGAGGATAGTAACTGTCTTCCTTCTTTCAACTTGAAATGAATCATGGAGTTAATCATGGATACTTAGAAAGCTGTATTTCCAAGTATCAGGCAGCTATTTAAAACCTGTGATCAGCTGTCATTGTGTCCTGATGGAGGTTGGATGACTCTGAAATGTTGACAAATGCACTATTTGAAAATAAAAGCAAGTTATAACACACCAGACTGCAAGCATCTGTACTGTGAAGGCTGGATGCAAAGCTTAGAAAAGAATGTGGAGTGGGATTGCACGCTGACAGTTCTCAGGCGTTTTAATTCAAATGTTTCATTTAGGATGATTTAAGACCTTCATGAGCAATGCCAACAAAATAAATAAATAATTTCAGACAGGCTGCAAGCACGCAGCTATCATGGGAGAATGACAAACAAATACCCACATAACACATTCTAATGGGGTCCCAGCTTGTCCACCGCCTTGGTGGGACAGGCTTTGTGGGTTTTTGAAGTCATATCAAAACCACGTGCTGACTCCTGATGGAGTACAGATGTGATATCCCTAAACACTTGCAAGTGTGTGCCTGGATGCTCACGTGCAGACATGTTCGTTCCCATGCCTCTGTGATTTTGTTTGTGAGGACAACACATTAGTAAGAAAATAAACAGCATGGGAAACCACCTGGAAAAATGCAGAAGACATAACTATTGCTTGATGCTTTCTCTCTTGTCTCCTGCTCCAAAACTCCCCTTTGGCACAGTCCTCTGTGCCCAGGTACTTTCCAGGAAGGTCATGGTCAGCATTATCGCAGTGAAGAAAACTGCAGAGACTGTCCTCATCTTTCTCTCTTTCACAGCACAGCTCAGGTGCCTAAATCACTCTTCTGCTGACCATCCAAAGATTGTACTAGCCTTCTTTGTGATGGATTGTTGTAAGATCCCATGGACTGTTCATCTGACCTCTAGTCACACTAGGCCTTCTGTGAGGGTGCTTGAATGTCTTCCTCTCACCTCAGCAACATTTGTTCTAGTGTGTTGTCACAGAAATGTCTGAGGAAAAGCATAGTACCAGGAGAATTATTCAGTGATAAATTTCATAATATCCTTCCAGCCAGTCAGGGGCTTTCCAAGGTAGACACAGTGCCTTTGCCTTTAACAGCTTTTTATGGACTTTTCTTCCACAAATTTCTCGAAATGATTTTTGATTCTGTGACAGCATAAATAGTTACTTTAACTTGAGACAAAAAAAAACAAAACAACAAATAAACAACAAAACCACACCAAAACCCTGCACTAGGTAAAGGCACAACTTCTTGTGTTTGTTTTACACTGCCTTTGCTAATGCTGTGCTCTTCAGGCATGGATCTCCATGACAGAGCTTCACTAGCTGAAAGCATGACCAGTATTCTTCATTTCTAGGGGTGTAACTTTGTCTCTGTTAACAAGTCTGTCCTAATGTGTCTGCAAGGTCATAGAGAAAAGTATTTTACAGCATCTAACAGAGGTGTTATGACACCTTTGAAGAATCCTGAGCCAAGACTGTGCATGCACTGTACTAGGTGCTGTACATGGGTGTAAATAGGTATGCAGACCTTTGGTACTGAGGATGACTGTTAGCTTTGGGAGAGTTCTTTTCAAAGAACCTGGAATGTTTTAAAGCTAAGAGGACTTTATGTTTCTACATAGGTGTTTCCTTATATATACATCCTACAATAAGACTGTAACCTAAGGAAAGGCAGATAAAAGAGAAGGGAAAAAAAAGTATTATTACCCACATCTTACAGACGATAGAGGAAAAGTACAGGAGTGCGTCAACTGCCTGGGGTCACCTAGGAGATGTTTTTACGTCTGCTGACCTATGGCTCTTGATGAGATGAATGTTTGTCAGAGCATTTTCAGCCTGGGAAGGTCCTGAAAATGCATGTCAAGAGGCCAAGGAGCATGGGGGAACATGAATTCATGGAGGGGAATAAGCACTTATGGCTTTCATAATGTCTGTCAGGGCTCATTTCTCAAAGGAGAATATGAGGGGAGAGGGCTTGCAAGTTTGTGCAGAGCTACAGAAATTGTCTGAAGCCTGAAACGTGTAGCTCCAGCACAGCAAAACCAAGAGATAGTGTCTCAGTGGAAGATAGTTTATGAGGCTCATGATGTATTACCTTTTTACTCTTTCTTAGTCCCATGACATCCCTTTCCTTCTCCTAATTTAAACTGGGTTTCTATTCCCTTGATATTGAACAATTATCAAATTTCATCAAAGAGGCCACAACAATTCAGAAATGCATGAACAGACTTTTTTGTCTTAGTCTTCTCATTTTATGTGTGAAAAGTGCTGCAGGATCTGTTAAAGAGGGATGTTTAGGTTAGGAAAAATCAGGGAATTAATCCTATGGCCCGATGACTGAGACACTCATCTGCACAAGTAAGAAATTTCTTCGGGTCTTGGAGGGGTTTTTAATGCTGCAGAAGTTATTAAGAGAGTCGTGTGGCTTTATGTTTAGGGAAAAATCTCTTCGATGTGGGGATTTAAATATCAAGCACAAACTTAAACCTACCCATGATGTCCTGGTTGAATATTATATTTTGGCTTAAACAAATCCACCATCATAGTCGTTTTATGAATCTTGTTTCTCCCATTTTTTTTTTCTCAGCTGATAGTAATAGAGAATTCAACACAAGCTGCAGTATCTTTTGTCATCAGATGAGTCACTGCTAGAGGAGGCCCTGCAGCACTACCATAGGGGGAAGAAAATAAACAGATCAGTAATTGTAAAGGATGGACCTTAAAGGTTTGCATTTCTTTAGCTTTTTCTTCCTAGCCATTATAATATCCATGAAATTGGTGTTGATGTAAACTGCAGCTTCTAGACCAAACTATGTAGTTGTCTTTTACATCACAAGCCCTTCCAATGCTCAGCACTTCTGAAATAGGATATATAAGAGCAAGAGTTTTATTTGAGGTTATTAACTCACTTGGTCTTACAAGTGTGTTAAAAACTCTAGCAATTTACATTTTTAGTCAGGAAAACCCCAAACCTAGTCTTTGGTTTTGTTTGTTATCAAACTGAGATTAGAGTATATCTGTCTGACTTATTGTTCTATATTTTTAGCCTCTCTACTCTTGCCCGTTCTTCTGTGATCTCTTTAGTCCAAAATCTAAAACCAGACAGAAACTTGCTGGTTCATGGACCAGATCTTCCATTTAGAGTGTAGCACAGTGGTGCCCATGAGACAGACATTACAAAATGTAACTGTAGTAATAGTTGACACTCTAGAAACTCAGCAGGAGTCAACTAGATTTACTTTTCCAGACATTCTTTCCTCTCCCATTGTTTGCTTTTGAAGTATTTTAATTAATCCCTGACATAAGGCAAAAATAATCTTCTCACTTGATAAGAGAAACATTTTCTGGATTTGTGAGAAAGTTATGCAGTAATTTGTAAGAAATCCTTTACTAAAGACCTCACCACACATCTGCTCTTTGGCACTGTGAATATAGAAGCTGTTTGTTTTCTCTACAGTGATCAGGGCTACATGCCTGTAATAATTTCAATCAATAAAGCTGTAAGAGAAAAAGACAACATTTTTCAGTCTTGGTTCCAGTGTGAAAATAGTGAATTTTTCAATCAACTTGTAAATTGATTTATATGATCTAGGACTCACTCCCTTTTGTAAAAAAACTTATCATTTATACCAGTGCCTAAACTTAATATATATATCCAACAAAACACATTTTTCCAAGCAGCAAATGGCAATCGTGTGGATTTTAAATTAATCAGTTCAAAACGTTTTAGTTAAATTGTTGTCATCTCTGTATACAGCTAGCCCTTGGTCACAGAGTTCATCTAGATGACTTTCATGGCAACTTTACTTCATCTTCTGTCTTTCTACTAAGTCAGCAGAAATTAGTGTTTGTATTGTGAAGTGACTCAACAAAAGTAAGACAGCATTATTCAGTGAGAACAAATCTTCATTTGCATAAATGTAAACACATTTCTTGGATTGAAGTATTACTAGCCTGGGTTACACCACTCGGCCTTTCCACAGAAGTGACAGTCTTCTCAGTGACTTTTCATGTCCTGCTTTCTTCAATAACCTGCCCAAGAAAAGGCAAGGAGGAGATGGCTTTAACACACATCCAGAAGCAAACTCATGCACAGAGATCTGGTATTAGATGGTGATTACCAATGTTAACATGTGTGCTGTAGAGTTGACTAATGTGGATGCCTCATGATGTTGCACAAACACTCTGTTGTGCTGGAAAGTGTTGACACGTTCTCTGATTTCAGGATACCCGATCCCACATAAGTTATAGTGGGGTTTTTGTTGGTTTTGTTTTTTTTTTTTTTTTTTAATGGAACCTGTTGAAGAAAAGCTTTCACAGGCATGAGAAAAAACAGAGATCCACTCTGGCTTGTTACCTCCTGTTTGACGTGTTTCAGATCTAACTCCCAAAACACTACCTATCAACGGCCAGGCAGCTGAAAGAAGACAGGCAACAGAAGCAGGACTAATGAAATGGTGGGAAGGTACGTACAGCTAATCAGCAGCCTTGTACAACCACTTTGTCCAGAAGATATCTCATGCTCCCCACACTAAAAAAGGGGTGCATATAATAGGAGGCAAAGGTGATGGAAAGACCAAAAACTATTCTTATTTCTTCTATTGACTTTGATGGTGTTCTATGAGACTACCTTAACTCCTGGGATAAAATAAACGGCTATTTGTATTTGAACTTATATCCGAAGTCACTATTGTATACACAGGAAATTCAGATAATAATAGTCAGGTTAGCATTAGAAATAGTTTCAGTATTATATCATGTAAAGGACCTGGAATGTTGGTCAGACTTTTATTTCCCCCATTGTAAACAGAAACACTGGTTGAGGTTCACAATATTTTGGTCTAAGTACTGAAGAGGTGAGCTTAGACTTGGATCTAGCCTCTGTGTTTGGAGGTGATATTGCATCCAGCTGTGCATTTCCACCTCCCTCCTTGTTTAAAGGTGGAATGATTTGGTTCAGGCTGCAACAATTATCCATTTGCCTGGCTACAGGAGAAGAAGCCTTTGGGAGAAGGGTAGAAAACTTCATGTGATAAGCAATTTACATCAACTCAGTCCCTTTGAGACCTACATTTAGATATTTAAACTTTTAAGAAGTGTATGCTGACAAAATGTAATGACCTGCAATATGTGAGAGTATGGACTAAATAATCTAGCCTTTTCTATAGAACAACAGAAGATATAAACTCTGTATATACAGTACTCATTGCTTTTATCATTCAAGTGAATGGTTTAGATTTGTTTTGATCCTGCTTCTCATTCTCTCCAATGCATGTATCTCAGATAGGGAAGGATTTGGGTTGTGTGCAGATGGAAAGTAGATCTATTTTGTGCTTATGAAATATATCTGGGATGCAGAATTGTTGTATATTTAATAAATGAATCAGCTAGATAGAAATAAATAACCAAAAATAAATACAGATTATTTTTTTTTCCTGAGGTTCTGTGGCAAGTAACATAAGTTTTTCTAAACACTGAAATCTCATGGGTTTTGTTTTTTGGTTATATCAATTTGCGAAAGTTCATTTGTCAGAAATGAGTAGTACCAATAGCCAAACATGTAACTCACAAGAGCTAGAGGAAGGCAATCTGGAGAAAGAGACATACAGAAACAGTTTGGACTCATGAAAACTAAACATGTGAGATCCCAAAGTTGCTTCTGCAAAGCCAAAAAGCTGCCCAGCAGAAATGCCTTGGAGGAGCTCCATCAATACCTCACTCCTTGAGATCACTCAAGTTATGGTTTACAAGCAGCAGCACCTTTTATGTCCATACGTAAAGCTTCCTGGAGCTTATTCTTCCACCTCAATGCAGGAGAAGATACCTTTTGTGTGCTATGCAGCAAGCTGGGCTAGTGTAAATGCAGCATAACCAGACATAGTCCCACAGAAACAAGGCAATGAAATGTCAATTTGCCTGGAAATTTTTAGTCTCTTGTACCAGACTAACTCCTTCAGAGTGAGCCCTGGAGCAGAACAGATAAAACTAGTGAGAAACAAATGGACTTTATATTCACCTGCCAGAGCATCTCTGAAATATATCTGGCAACCTGACCTTGAGGTGCTTGAGGAGACACTCTTGCGGAGATAGCTTAACTTCATTGCTTAGTAGCTATAAACCCATGTCACCTGCAGCCACTCCTGGGCAAGAGCTTCCTCTGTGGCAAGAATCCGGCCTGTGCAGTGCTGTATTAGTGGGCTGGAGGTGCTTGTGCATCCTGAGCACTGTTCATCTAGCATGC
Source organism: Urocolius indicus (assembly GCA_013401255.1). Lineage (NCBI taxonomy): Eukaryota > Metazoa > Chordata > Aves > Coliiformes > Coliidae > Urocolius > Urocolius indicus. The sequence continues at coordinate 309,655 of WBNH01011104.1, read as the reverse complement.
AGAGGGCTGAGTGTGAACTCTGTCTCACCTTGCACAGTACTGACATTTTTGGCTCCACAGATTAAAGCCATCTGAAGTTAACTTGCCTATTGCAAAGTTCTCTGGCTCAAAACTAAAAGGACAAAAATGTGTTGCGTCTCATTCTGCAGAGTCATTGATGAAACTCTCCAGCAGGGCCTTGCTAAGGATGTCTTGCAGCTACTTGTTGAGGCTCATATTTTACTGAAGGGGATTTAAACACTCACTTAAAGGGGGGTACATTCTTTAGTTGGCTCTAAACTGGAAGCAGCAATGTGGCTTCATACACATTATTAATTATATCACATGCTCAATATGGCATATGTTGAGAAGTGGTAAATGAAGTCAAATAAACTACAGAAAAAAAAATCTTTCTTAGAGATAGATCTCAAAAAAATTCCAACACACAAATAAAACATATGCTAAGTGAAACAATGACATCAGGTTTCATAATTTACATCCTACTGTTTTCTATATATATTCTGTAGCATCAAAACTATTACACAAATTGAAAAACAAAAGAAGATTCAACTTACAAAAATATTGATGAATAAATAGCATATACACACCACTTCTTTGGTCCTAAATGATGTATATTCTTTTTCGATAGTTTATCTCTCAGGATTTCATCCCTGTTTGGTTTTGGTTTTACAAATATCCTTGTATTTCAAACGCCAGCCTTGCAAGAATATAGATCTCAGTGAAAATACAAACACATAGGAGTGCTTTAGATGGGTTGTTTTGATTTGTTGAACAAGATTTAGGTAATATACTTTAGATAATTTTAACATTTTTGGATCTTCTACTTGATTTAGTGTTTTTAATTCACTTAAGTAAAGCTTCACTTTATTTATCCCTATTACCCAAACATTCCCTTGATGAAATAAAATTCTTGCTGTGTATGAGCTGCTGGGGGCAAAATCATAGCTCTTCTGAAATCAATGTTTACCCAAAATTTAAATGAAAATTGTTGTTTCTGAAACTCTTAGGAGAAAATCTTGTCTTGCAAGGAACTGAAATAATTCAAATTGTGACAGTGACTGTCAACCTCTGTGCTGCCTCAGAAGCAGTTTAATGTTCTTCTGATATTAATGTATACTATCAAAAATATAGAGTCTATCACTTCTTCCTCTGTGAAGCAGGGCAGAACCATTTATCCTTTTGCTGCTGTTTTGAACTGTTGGCTTGCTATGTTGAAGAAAAAAAGGTACAGTTCTCTTTTAAACATGAAGCTTAATGTGATCTTTGATCTTTGTACTTCAGAAAGTTTTTTGCCTGCAACAGTCTTCCACAGATGAGTTATGAATCCCAGAAATTTCTAATGGAAAAGCTGTCACCACATTAATTATGAAAGCATAAATGTGATGCTGCTTCTATAGTTCGTCACTGCTTAAAAATAAAAGCTAGTAAAGGAGATATTCTAATATGAAATCTATCCTCACAGTATTCAATGTCAAATGGTCAATATTTAGTCAACTGTGTTTTTTTGAAAATGATACCTATGGGGCATTCCTTTGCCTTTTTTTTTTTTTTTTTCCCCCGAGAACTTCTATTTGCTAGTATATAAAACATTTCATTTCCACCAACAGATAGGAGTTTGAAAAGAGTGAAGGTTACACGTATTAAAAAAAGTATCATTGCATTATAAAAATAAGCTTGGATGTTTACTTAGAAAAGCATTTAACCAGTTTACTCTTTTTTTTTTTTTACTTACAACCTCTGTCAGCAGTTTTACTTCAAAAACTCTAAGTATAAAATTTTCTATCAATCTCCTGTAGGTCTTGGCTTCCTTCTGGTTGCTTCTGAACTTATGCTGAGTCTTTAGGCTTTAAAGGAATTTGAAGGAGAGGAGTCGCTTAAACATAACATAAATGATCTACTATGGTAAACTTTGTAGGCATTTAGTAGGTTATGTGCTCATGTTTGGTTTACAAATGATACTGAGAGCTTATGTTGTAGTGTATTAGTATGTATCTATCTGGCACAGGGGAAAAGCATAAATCATAGAACAGTACAAATTTCATGATGACAATCTTCCAGGGAATATCCAAAGAAAATTCTAAAGGAAGAGATGTCTGGTGATCCAGCATGCTGTGCTGAAAGGTTTTCTGGACTTCAAAGTATATAGAAAAAGCATCAGAAATAAAATTGCTTATGAAACGGAAATAGATGTCTTTTGTGCTACAAAGTACTATCATACAGCTGACACTGCAATCCAAAGATTTTGGCCTCTGTTGCAATGTTTGTGATCCACTGAATTGCAACTGTTCATGCCATATATATTTAACCCTTGGCATGGTTCAGAATATGACAGAAAGGGTTTTCAATATGAACAAAACCAGAGAAACAGAGCATCTAGCTGTAGTAGTGCCACTGAGATATCTGCTAAGATGTGGGTGTAAAATATGTGAAAAAAAAAAAAAGACTCCATGGTTTTGGTTTGGTTTGAGCTCTGCCAGACTCCTCTGAGTGAAATTTTCTGTGACATCCTCGTTCTGCATAATTGTGTCATAATCTTTTCTATTTCCAGTGCTGTTTTAAAGCACATTTCTTCCTAACAGACTACTGAACCCTAAGCCTTATTTGGATGGATGTAGTTGTAGAAATCTTTGGAGGGAGCAGCCCTTCTCAGTACTGGTCCTGGATGATATTATGGGATCTGGCAGTACTGCAAAACTTGTTCATCTTATTCCAAGCAATCAAGTACACATTGAAATGAAAATATTTTTATCATTACCATCTCATTTATGCTACATTTTGACTGGTCTTTATTTTATCTTCCTTATGTCACAACACATAGACCAGCCAAAAATAAAAGTGTGAAAAAATGCCCTTACTACTGACCCTGGTCACAAACCTGCACAGGCAATACAAGGTGCTGTCCTGTCATTGCATGCAAAGCAGCAAAATACTAGTGCCTTCCACAGAATTCCTTCATTCTGCTTCTGGTACAGGAGGTCTCCATGATATCTGTCATCCTTGGATTCTGCCTTGGTATTGCCTGTGACAATGTGCAGTGTGCTGGCAGCTCAATCAAACGATAAGTATCTTAACATCAAGCACTTTCATTTTTTTTGTTTTTTTGATATCAGAACGAGGCCTTATTCAGGTATTTGGAAATATACCTGGAATAGAAAAAAGAAAAAAGCACTACTAACTTAGAGCAATTAACGCAAAGTAATATTCCAGACAGGGCAGTTTGTAGGCTTCAAATAAATTAAACATTGACCAAACAGAAACCAAATGAAAACTATGAGTTTCTTCACTTTTGCTGGAATTTTACCTTAACTGATTAAAAAGATGAACGCACCTTGTTCTTTTTATTTTTTTCTCTTTCTTGTAATTTTTTTTCCTTAAAGAAGGCAAGACCTTGCATCTGACATACCAAAGCAAAAGAACATTTAATTCAGGATCCAGATTTTGCAATTTGAGTCCATCTGTGATAAGAACAGAGTGTGAACTCATGGAAATGCTTGTGTGAATTTTTAATAAATTGTAACTAGACCATTATGATACAAACTTGAAAACTGCACATAAATGCAGCAAGGAGCTACCATACAGAAAAGAGATGCTTCCTTTGCACATAGACCAGCCCAGCCCAGTCCAGTCCAGTCCGGTGCTCCCCAGAAAGGTACATAGAGGAGCAGCTTCCATCAGCAGCACTTGACTCCATCTCACAGAGCTGCTGCAATGTTAATAATGGGACATGGTCAGAAGCAGCAAGCAATAAAGACTGGGAGAAGCATTTCCATTGACTCTTGTAACCTGGTTAAAGCTAGTTACCTTATTTTTAGCAGACAAATCGCAAGCTAACAAATGCAAGTGTTCATGGCAGGTTTAATATATTGAAAAAGCCATAAAGTCTGAAAAAAGGGCATATAATTTCTTTTGTTCCTCCAAAGATTTGCACTGCCTTGTTTCTTTTTCCAAGGAAGTGAGGAAAGAAAAGTTCGTTTTACATCAAAGTGTTTTTTTATTTTGTTACTTGATCATTTTTTGGCAGCCTGACCAGGTATTCACATAGCTCTAGTTTGTAGTCCTGGTGATGATTGTTTTCCAAGATGATTTTGGGAAACAATTAGGCTCCCACAAATCCATTTATCAGGAAGGGAAGCATACTTGGGATTTTGTAATTCTTTCTCAGTTTACTCTTCAGTTTTCAGGATTGCAAGGAAGGAAAAAAATTAATCTCTTTGAGACAAAGTGCACAAATTTGAACTTAATATACAACATGAAGAATGAAAATTCCTTTTCTGGGTAGAGTTTGAATACTCCTTTAGTAAATTTTGTGGACACATGGTAGTAATCTGAATTATGTTAAGATATGCAAATAGTTTTCTATGGAAACAGGAAAAAGCTGCAAACTTTAAATCCCAGATGGAGTTCTTATTAAGGAAACCTCATACTTTTGAAAATCCTATTTCTCCATCTGCTTGTAGTATCTTGTAGTGTCTCTCTGTATAATGTTAATGATTATTTTCTTGAGTCATATTCTTTAGTGTTTATTACATTATTCCACTCCTTCCCCCTGAATGCAAACATTCATTTTATCAGTCAGCAAGGACTAAACTAAATGTATTTGATGATCTGAGCAGGGGAAAATGGTGTAGCTGTGGTGTCTTGGCAAAAGCTTCACAAAGGGAGTGTGTGGCTTGAAACCCTCTTCTTCCTCAGATTCTCTGCAGAGAGAAATTTTGTGTCAGGGCCCCTCTCTGGTCCTTGTGGTCTGACTCATTCTGACTCACTGAGTTTCAGAAGGCAGTCAGCTTTACTCTTTCCTGGGAAAGTGCAAAGAACAATCCTTCTTCCAAATAAATGCAAACAAGTAAGCTGCAAGCATCTGGAAAAAAAAAAAACAGAGAAGTGAGAAATTGTTTCTCATCATCCAGTATTACACTGCAGTGCAATTTTAGATGCTATTTTACTTTCCTGCCTGAGAAAATGAAGTTTATAGGTTGTGAATCCAAGCTCAGTACATGATTTGGGTAAATAATAGGCCACATTTGGTAAATTTCTATTTCAAACTCTTGTTTAGAGGTGCTTATCCAGTCATTTCAGTTTAAGAATGTGAGCAATTTCGTTGACTTCAGTACATTGCTCAAGTGCATTAGCTTAAGCTTTGGCAGATTTACTTAGAGGAATATTATGGATTCTCAAAGAATACTCTTGCCTCTCACCTTATTTACTTGCATGTTCCTGAGAAAATAATACAAGAACCAGAGGTTCACCTTACTGATATAAAAAAGTTCCAATCAGTATTTTCTAGAAACTGCTAACTATAGGTGACAGCTTTTAGCTGGAAATACCACAGAACTGTGGTAATAAAATAACTGCAACTGCCCTAAGACCAGCAATGGAAGAAGAGTGTTTGCTTCTCAGGAGCTCTCAGTTTTTCCATGTCCCATAATTGTGCACACAGGTGGTGCTGCTGTTCCCTGGAGATCCACCACTTGGGATTGAAGGTCAAAACACTGGGTTTTTTTTCAAATATCAAAGCAGTATTTCACAGAAATGTAAAGCCTGCAAACTCTGTAGTAGCCAGATGGTGTCAGTCTTGTATTGAAGCTTTGTAATCACTCTCCTCTAGTGCTCAATAGAATATAATCAATTCTGCTGCTCACATTTTTTTTTTATTTTTCACCTGTATTTGCCTAACAAAACAAAACAAAAAACGAAAAGTAAAAAGGATGACTTGCCAAAATCTGCTACGAGCAAGTCACACAGACTGTCCTTGAAGTGCAGTGAACTTTTGAAGACCAGAGTGCAAAATCTGCATTTCCTTAAATCTAAAAGCGCTTCTCTGAAAAATTGTCTGATGTAGCTGTCTTGATTCTGTTGTCAGAATGACTGACTCCTGCAGAAATGCTTCTTATCAGGGAGTGACACAGAAAGAAAAGAGTGCCTGCAAGACTTTAAATGGGCTAAACCCATCTAGAATTGGAAAAAAACAAAGTTGAGAATGGTAGACCTTTTTAAGATAAACACTATTACCAGCAAAAAAGTCTCATAATATGCAGAGCTGCAATACTTTGCTAAAATGGCAATTGTTATACAATCCATTACTTGCTGCAAACATTATGGGTTTTTGGATGAACTGTGAAACCAAGTTCTTGGCCACTCTTAGCCTTCAGAAGTGCTTTGGCACTTTGGCCAAGAGCTGGGGTGTTAACACAAAGGCTCTGTCCAAATTCCATTTGGGTAACCATGTTTTGCCTAACTGACATTTGCACACAATTTAGTTAGATACATTATTATTCCTTCCTTCTCTCGTATAGTAATACAGAGCTATTATATTAAGAGCTGCTGCTGTCTTGCCAGAGGCTTTAATAAGCCAGGGACCAGTGAAGGGATTCCTGCTAGTACCAGAACAGGGGTTGTGGTTTATGTTTTGGGAGTTTGGAGTGAAAATGCTCTATAAATAATTGTCCACAACCAAAGCTCTGTTTCAAATATCACAGATACCCTGGAAGCCTTGGTATTTGCTAGTGATGCTGAACTCCTGAGATGCCTGGCCATATTAAGGGAATTGGTTAGCATCCCTGCCAAGCCCTGAATAAATAAAACAAGAAAACTGGTAAGAGAGCTCAAGAAATATATGCTATATGTCTTTTTCTTAGTAAAATTTAAGCTATTTATTTAATCTAATCTGTTTAACAGTCTACCCAAAGTCTGCACATGGCTTCAAATCTGAGCAGCTTCTGTCTCCAGAAGCAGACTTGACAGGGTCACTTAGCTGTTCTGTGGGGACTGGGCAGAGTTTTCCACTGTGACTGCAGTGTTGTTTTTCAGAGAGGATGTTTTGGATGATGATTTTGGGAAATTTACCCTATCTCCTCTGGAAAGTTATTCCCTCACTGGATTCTCTGGAATATAAATGTTTTGTTGTCTGTCTTTCATGTAAATTATCTTAAATCTTGTGACCGGGACTGTTTTAAGGAAAGATAATTGTCATAGTAGCCAAGACTTGTCAGAGCACAGTTATGTAGGACTTTTTTGGTGACAGTCTGACCTGCACTGCATTTTTAAGATGGAGGAGAAACTGCCCATGGCACCTAGCAGAGGGCTAGACCAAGTCAGTGCAGTGACTGCTGAGTCCTGCAATCTCTCCTGCCTCTCCTGCCTTCTGAAGGCAAATAACATTATCAGGGCCGCAGTAAGGATTGGAGTACTCCCCTATGTATGCCCACAGTGTCTGTTAGCCCAGCTGTGGCATATGTTTGGCTGAGCCAGCCAGCACTCTCCTGAGTGATGTCTGGGTTTGTTTCTGGGGCAATGTAAGCCTGGGGCTGTTCTCCCTCTGTGGCAGCAAGGATGAGACTACTCTCTGCAGAGAGCTAAGCCTGGGAAACCAAGACAAGAGGGGCAGTGGAAGTCAGAGAAAGTTTTTTCCTCGTTCACAGATCACATACCCAGTTCTGCCTAACATAGCTAGCCATACAAGAGACTACATCAGCTTGTCTGGTTTGTGGAGGAGAGCTGCGATCTATCAGCTCTGCATAACAGTCAGGGACTCTGGGACCTCTTTAGGACCACAGAGATGGAGAATCCTCTGGCTGCTATGCTCTTACAGCTTGCATTCACCAAGGCAGATTACCTCTTCAACACCCTGCAGTTGCTTTTCTCATCTTGTTGTAGTGAACCTCTTTGTTAGTCTGGATGTAGCTTGCCTCTGGAAAAATCGTAACATCTCTCTCTTTGCTGCCTGACATCAATGAGGACTTCCAGTCATTGACAATTCATAGGCAGCATCACCATGTGCAGCATGGGACCCAGAGATGAAGCTGTTAGTTTCCAGTTCTAACCGTTGTATCTTGCCACTGTGAAATAGTTTGTTCTCTACCAGTAGCAATGACCTCCATTGCCCTCATCCTTCTATGCTTAAAAACATTATACCAGGCTTGGCATTCTGTTATTCAGTCTTCCGTCTCACTAAAAATCTGATGAAACAAGCAGTGAAAGCTGATACTGTGTTGTGTATAGAGAAAAGGTGATACTTTATGTATTTCATGGTGCAAAGCGTCACTTCCAGTGCGTAGCTCTCTGTTCATCATGCTTGTTGCTATGCAGAATCTGGGGAAATGCTGGCTCTCACACAAGTGAGTTTACAGTGTACTTGCTGTGCTATAAAGTCAAAAGCACAACTTGTTTCCAATTGGAAATAAATACAAAGAAAACCTATTATGCAGCATGGAAACTAGATGATTCTGATTTTCCCTTTTGCTCTGTTGGAGTTTGATTTCTTCTCCCAGGACTGTTACTCTAAGAGTTGTTATAATCTAGCAGTATTCTGTTTGTGGTTTTGGTGACTATGTAAGAATCCCAAGAAATCTTTATCTTTCTGTGTTATTTTTTCCCATTTAGTTCATAAGCCTAAAAAAAGGCTCTTTCCAACTCATTTGCATACTTGAAATCATAAGTAATTTAAACAAAGGGGTGTATTCTGCTTCTGCCTTACTACGTTGCAGCTCCACAGGAACTCCCTTCGCTTCCAAGGAGTTTATGTGGTTCTACGTAAGTGTAAATCAGACTAGGATTTTGCCACTAAAAATGGAACTGATTTAGACATTGGCTTAGCATGGCTGGCATTAATGACCTCGTTGTATGTAGAGATCCAGGCAATTCTCTTCTAACTCAATTTCCTTTTCGATTTTTTTATATCCTCTGGTGTTAATATGGGTTGAGATCATGGGTTACCTTTCCTAGCAATGCAGTAGGTAGAGTGACAAAAGCCACTGAAACAGTGAGAGGTTTGGGAACTCTGGTGGTAAAAGTGCCATGCACATCTGGCAAGTGCCTGAATCTGTGAGGACATAAAATATTTTCTGAATATGCAGTACAGATTGGAAAAGGGCCTTTTATGCCCTTGTTATTGCCAATGCTGTAAAGAAAGGAAAAGAGCAAGTTGAAACCAACATCCCTTCCTAGAACAAGCTCTTCCTTATCACAGGACATACCATACTTAGCCCTCATTATATCCCAGCTCACTTTTGACTTTCACAATTCAGTATGAGTTTATCTGTGATTTTTTTTTACTGTTTACTCAAGCTCGTAGCTTGATAGTGATTCACAACTAATACTTGGGTGGTGCCACGTTCCAGAAGATTTTTAAAGTAATTGGGAGAGAGAGAGACTTTCAACTGTATGAAGTTAGTTTTGGAGCTTTGCTTTCCACTGCCATTGCTATAAAATCTACAGGCAGCAACTTCAGCTCCATTGCTTCGGTGCTCTGCTGGCAATGCAGAGGTTCCCAGAAGCTGTCATCAGCAGCTAACTGGCTACATGTTGCCACTTGGCTGCATCCTTTGTGGACAGAGGAAGATTTGCCCATATTCTCTGGGGCAGTTTCTGTAGGGAACATGGTGGGCAACACTGGTTATTTAGCATGGGTTAGGCACATCTAGATCACACTAGGGATAGGATCAGTATGATGCAACTCCTTGAACATGGAACTTGCAAGAAGTTCCTCTCTGTTGCTACTGCATGCCTCCTCTGAGTCCTTGTCATAAACTGACATGCAAGGAGCCTTATATATTGTTACTGCATTTTGTGAACTGCTTTGAGGAAAATGTTTGGTGATTTTTCTATCTAATGACTTTGAATGACTATGTTTTAGTTTAGTTTTTAGTTTTTAAAGTTAGAAATCTAACTAGAATGGATGGCTTCTGTGGAAGCACAGATCCCTGATGTCTTTTGTTTTTAGAAATTCTTACAGTGTAATTTTGAGAGCCTAGGAATTGCTAGGTGAACCTTTGGGAAGATTGGACCTTTACAAAGATATAATGAATGTGTTGTTATTCCGAAACAATGACCATGTTTTTATTCTGAATTTCTTTGATTATTTTTGGAAGACAAGGTAATGGGCATGAATTGTGCTCAGTGCTTACACAAAAAAAACCAAAAAAAGAAGAACAACCTTGCTTTTATTATGTATTTCTTTATGGTAGTGATGTGAGATGTTGTAAGAGACTTTTCATTTTCTTGATATCTCCACAATTGGGTGTTTTTTTCCCCCCTTCTAGTCATGCTTGAGCAATGAAAACACAAACCAGTAGGCTCACTGTTTTCTTTTTATGAGATCTGAAAAGGATAGAAGAAATAGTGTACTCTCCACCAAGTGATCACATTGCCACTTACTACTTAATCTTGTTGGTGAGGTCAGCACAGGAAATTTTTTTGGAAGAAGCTTTCTTTCCCATTCAGAAGATGAGATGTATATAAAATTAATTATCTTCACATAGTAATCCTGGGGTTATTTGCTTGATGACCAAGAAATCTTCCTTTGTATTGTCCTATCACAATGTTTCCCCCAGCACACTAGGCACAAATCCTTTAACACAGTGTCTCTGCAGAAGGTAACTTCTGAGTGGCTTGGAGTATATTGGCTGGTGCATCCAATGATGTGACGGGACCTGCACTATATAGGGTTTATAGGGTGGATTATCTATCTTCTGTCATGTTTGTATCATTATGATGAGCTCAGAGCAGTCAGTCGTTCTATACATATCTCAGAGAGTTGTTTTGTGTAGCCTGCATGCGAAGAACACATGGCTATTTAATTTTTTATGTAATATGCTCATGACAAATATCTCAGTATTATTTACCATTTGGGTGAAAGGTAAACACGCAGGGTCCCACAGATTCCCATCCATAAGTACATAAACCCAGAACTGAGGGTCTGTCGCTCAAAACCAGGAGGTGATAGTCATTCATATTTAGTTGTGGTGGGCCATATCCTTTCTTCAGTACCCAGTGATGATGCATAGTGTCATATCCAAAGATCAGCTGTGGGGGAGGGACAAGTTAGTATATAATTTTGCAAATTTCAATGAGAATACAAAGCACAATGGATTTGCTCATGACAAATTGCTGGGCTACAGAGCTGTGGGAATCTGGCCAGGTTACAGAGAGCAATGCCAAACCACTTCTGGCCAAAACCAGAGATGCCATCTCTTCACAGCTCCTCACAAAAAAAAAGGGTAAGATTTCACATCAGGAAACTAGTAGCAACCCATTGGTTTATCATCCATGCCTGGAGTTACAGCTCTGCCCTTCAGTTGTGTGGCTGAAGGATTGGATCACATGCCTCCTGGAATGGAGGTTGGGTTGACTGGTAAATTTGAATAATTTTTAAAGGAATATTATTTAACTGTAAACTTGTTAAAAGTGTTTCTGGTTGTTTGTTGCATGTTGCCAATCACAACTGAAACGGTACTCATTTTAAAAAATATGGACCCAAAGTGATTTTAAATTATGCAAATATGAATTTTGTCATTTGAATTAATGCAACAAAAAATTACTTTGAGTTTTTGGTAGAAGCCCAGAAAGAATTATTTGTCTTTTACATACAGATTTCCAAGAGTCTTACCTGACATTCATAAATATCTGTGGAAATTTAACTCTTTTGTAGGAAATTTTGTCTCACTGTATTCATGTCAAATTTCAAAATGTATCAAAAGCTGTTGGAGTAGACTTTAGGATTTTTTAGCAATTCTGCCAATCTCAATAAAATAAATAGTGGAATCATATCAGAGGCTGATGATGAGCAATGCTTTTCAAGTGGTTATGGAATTTACAGTTTCAGTAGGTACTGAGGGTACTGATTCAGATCCAAACTTGGTGATGCAGCATCAGTTGCTCTTGCTTTGCCAGAAATTCAAATATACCAAGGTCTAAGAAAGTTCAGTGCTAAATGTGAAGACCCATCTTTAAGATTGAGAAAGCCCCTAAGTTTTGGTTGACACCTCACAGTACTGTCAACGGAGAGTGACTTCATAAAATGCACTAATAAAAGGTAAACTGAATGAGCTAATGTAAAATCAGTGTAATGGCAAGAAGAAATGTGTGTGTGTTTTTTTAAGTGGTTTAAATAATTAATTTTCTTCTTCCATTTTTTGACATCTCAGCCCAGCTCAGGCAAAAGTGTGGGCAGACAAGACAGCTACGCTAGGTAGGCAGCCAATTAAAACAGACTTTCATAAAAGAGCAGGATGATTTTTCAGGACAGGCATCGTTATTTTGTGAGCACCAATATAACTTCCTAAATGTCTCACAGATGCAGTCTGAAAGAAATTTCATCCCCCTCCCAGTAAAAATATCTTAGCCACCTCAAAGAAGAGACCATCTGGAGGCTTACTCACTTCAGGGGCTGCTGAGTTAATTGAGTGAAAGTCTAAATAACTCTTTAGGAAAGACATGTTGAGGAAAAGCAGTAGACTCTAAAGTGATTTTAAGTAATCTGTCTCCAAATGAATTTGCTTCTGTATTGCTATTATTTAATCAGTTGTTTTATTACCATACTCGGGAAGCTTAGTCATAGATCAGAGCTCATTGCAAGTACTGCAAAAAGGAATTCCTGAATACTATTGTATCTGTTGTCACTAAAAATTCAGTCAGAATCCAGTAATGTTTCAATAATAAAATTAGTACAGTTAGTTACAAGTTTCCCTAGCAGTTTCTGTTTAAGGTAATTTTGGGATAGTTTAAGAAAGGTTTAAATTTGTTCTCAGATTGTTTAAGAAAATAATATTGACAAGGTTTCTGGGATGATCTCTGAATTAAGACATATGATTCCCATTAAAATCAACCAAAAGTTTCCAAGCAAATTTGTATATGCTTTTTTCAAAACCAAAGGGCAGTATATGAAAAGTCAGGTTGTTACAGTTTTTTAAACAAATAATTTTCAGTAATTTAAATAGAAGTCATACAGATTGTCATGGTTTTCTGTGGAGCCATTTCTGGTAAGGAGGAAGGGGCTGTAAAGATGACTCCTGTAAGAAATTGCTCAAAACTCTCCCCAGCTCTGAGCCAGAATCACTTCTGAGGCTGAGCCAATTAGACACTTCCACGATCACTTTTTAAGAAGAAGAACCCAGAAGAGGAGGGTTCTTCCTGTTTCTTCTTCCTCTTTTCATTCTTTTCCGGTGGGTGGTGTTACAAGGAGTTAGAAGAGAGAGAGAACCAACCATGTGGATCCCAAGGTCAGTGAGAGAAGAAAGGAGGAGGTGTGCTGGAGCAGAGACTCCCCTGCATCCTGTGGACAGGACTGGTGAAGCTGAGATTTGCTTGCACTGCGTTAAAGACCCCATCAGTGGCAGTGACTATTCCCAGAGGAGGCTGTGTCCCATGGGAGAAACCCTGTATCAGAGCAGGGGAAGAATGCCAGGAGTCATCCTCATCTGAGAAGAGAGAAGCGGCAGAGCCCATCTGTGAGAGACTGACCACATCCCCCATTCCCTACCCCCTGAGCCATTGAGAGGGGAGGAGGTAGAGATATCGAGACAAGTAAGCTGAGCACAGGAAGTAAGTAGGGATGCGGGAGGGAAATCTTCAAGTGTTGGTAATATTTTTCTCATCATCCTGTCTTGTTTTTGCTTCTTGTTCTGTTCTGTTTCTTGTAGGTAGTAGAATAAACTTTTCCTAATTTCCTCTCTAAGTCAAGTAGTAGAGTCTGTTTTGCCTGGAACCACAATTGGCAGTAAGCCCTCCCTGGCCTTGTGTTGATCCACAATGTCCTTGGTTATATTTTTTGCTCCCATCTCACTGGGGCTTCTACCATCCTAAGGAGGATTGGGGTGTCAAGGGGGCAGTGAGCAAGAGACTGCTGTGGTGCTTCATTGCTGGCTGGGTAAAACAACAACACAGATCAATAAAATGTTTCTAAGAGGGTCCGGGAGATGAAACATACATCAACTCGTGGTCAACACTGGGGTCAATACCTTTCAGTCTCTTCATTAAGAATCTGGATGATGGGACAGGATGCACCTCAGCAGAGTGGACAGCCAACCTCAGCAAGGTTGTCAAAAATACAAAATTTGGAGGAGTGGTTAATAGACTAGGTGGGTGTTCTGCCATCCAGAAGGACCTTTCTAGAATGGAGAAATGGACCAACAGGAACCCAATGAATTTCAAGAAGAGGGAAATGCCAAGTCCTGCACCTGGAAGGAACAAGCCCAAATACCAGCACAGACTCAGAGATGACTGACTGAGAAGCAGTTTGACAGAAAAAGTATTGGGTATCTATAGAGATAGCAAACTGTACACGTTTCTGTGTGACATGATAGAGGTAGACATGCTTTGGTGGGGGAGTTGGACTAGATGATCTCTAAAAAGCCCCTCCAATCCCTACCATTCTGTGATTCTATGAGTCATCTACCTGTCCTTGGAGCAAAGCAGGACTTGGGCTGCTTTAGGCAGAGTGGAAACAGCAAGCTACAGTTGATTGCCAGCTTTTCAAGTGAAGAGGCAATAGCAAAAGGAACATGCTCACTTTCATGTTCAAGGAAGTGAGTCCATCTACCTGGAGGAAAGTCTGAACTGTGGCTGAAAGGCACAGACATCCACTCAGGATTTAGGAATATATGGGATTACCAACTTTCTGGTTCTTAGCTTTCCTGGTTGCTTTTCCCCTGATTTCACTGATTGCTGTTAGGAACTTCTCTGCCTTTTCAGACCTGTCTACATGTTCAGAGTTGTCATTTCTTTGGTATATTTTGAGAGGTTTTGTGCTTCAAAGTGGTGATACTGTGTTGAGGGGGTGATGGGATATTTTAGTTGAGAAATCTCCAGTAAATTTAGACAATTTACAGAGAGCTCCTCAGGCTCCTGTCTCAAGCCTGAAATCTCATCAGACCTCAGCGTTGCAGATGATTTCTGGTGGCAACCTCTGTGCCAAGAGCTGACAGAGAAAAGACAAAAGAAAGTATTCTGATTGCTAGCTTGAAATTTTCTTTTGCTTGGCTCCTTCTATTGCCACTTTAGTTTTTTATGTAGTATGAAAGGAGTAAATTTTTCCATGTCACCTACATATTGTTCTTTTTTTAGCCTGAGACTTCTCTTTGCTCTTTGATTCTTTCTTTGCACAGAAATTATTTTATCATTGATTTACTGTGGATTAATCAAATTGACCTTGTCCTGATGAGATTTTTACATCTGAGATCTTAGCTTTATCATTTAGGCTCTCCCTTTCCCCATTGTTATAGCCAAATTACTTATCTACATCTATTTATTCTTTGACTCTATTGGAGTTGGAATTGTTAAAAATTGGGCAGATTTGGCCTTTTCCAATTCATGTCAAGTTCATACTAAAGTAAATGTGATTTAAGAACCTAACTATATTTGAGGATCTTTGCCTTATTGCTTCTAGATGATATTCACGTATGGCTTATGAAAATGGTCTTAAAACTGTACTGTGGTGCCAAATTGAACTTTTAAAAAATCCAGTTCATCTCACATGTTGTAACAACCCAACAGTTAACATAAGAATGAGAATTAAGAGAGAAAAGTTAATTTCTCTTTGCTGCCTGAGAATGCTGAAACTGAGGACAGGCATCAGTTCCTACTTGTTGCTGAGTGGGACTCTGTTCTCTGTTGTACTAAGTTAACTGCAAAGAAAATCATGAATATTTTCATCAGTGAGAAGACTGACTCTGTAAAATGGACAGAGCAGTTAGAGCTTCCAAATGAAAGAGTGCAGACTGGTCCTAGTAGCTGAAATCCCTCTATTACTGCAGTGTTTACAGCAGTCTGAATGCAAAGACAATTTTGCTCTAGACTTTCAGGTTTTGCAGCCTTCCAGTCTTTCCGGGGTTGAAAAAGTGGCCTCTTAACTGATTTGACGCACTCAAAAGGGGAAACTGCAGGCCCATATGGCTCATAGAACCTTTTGGTTTTCCCTTCCCTATTCTTCAGATAAATATTTTGTCTTATCACTTTAATATCTTTAAGGAAAAACTGTGATGCCTCCTGTGTTTTGTACACTGTCTAGTACATAGTCAGTATAGCGGGAAACAAGCACAATATAACTCAAATGAAATTAAAGCAACATTTACCTGAGATCAACATCTGCATCCTCCTTTCTCCCATCCTGGCTTCCTCTGTGAACTGGGAAGTGTTGCTGTGTCCGTGTGTTCTGTTGAATGGATGCAGTGCTAGTCTGCTACCCAGACTGAAGGATCATTTGGGTTCCTCCCAGAGAAAATCTGGGTACACAGGTGCAAAGTTACATAGCAAGGTCTTATCCTGACCTGAAGACCAGAATCAAGTATGCACTATCTTTCCACATAAACTCAAAATTGTATTTTACTGATGGTCTAGTGAAGCCAAGGAGATGTGGCACTTATCAAGATGCCTTTTCAGGGGCTTTGAAAAGCTGCACTCTAAAGGACAAATATTTTTCTTCTCTGGGCTCACATAGAATTTGTAAAATCTGTAAAACTGATCAGTCATTTTTAGAATGGGGAAGAAAGAACAAGAAAGATAGACATCAAAAAAACCAAGCAAAATCAAATGGTAGAGCAAGAAGCATTGGGAGATCAACAGACATGCAGGCACTTAAAGGAGGCACGTTCAACTGAGGGAATGAGAGCAGTGACAGTGGAAAGACATCAGAGTGGAAAAACTATACATAGAAAAGCAGGTGGGAATGGAGGAAGGAGGAAATGAGAAGGAGATTCTTGAATAAAAGGAGAAAAGAAAGATCAGAAAAAATAGGAGATGGAAAGGGACATAACAGCAAGGGAGCTGAGATGTCAAAAGGGAAGTGAAAAATTGAGGAAGAAGGTGACTAAAAAGAAAAGAGAAGAGAAGAGAAGAGAAGAGAAGAGAAGAGAAGAGAAGAGAAAAATTTATGTTGGAATCAAAAGAGAAGAATGAGAGAATCTTGAAGTAAAAGAATTTACAGAGAAAAAGAAGCAATCGCAGTAAAAGTGGAGGTATAAAATGAGAAAATAAGCAATAGAAGCATGAAGAGAGGAAGAAGAATAATAAAAGTATCGTTAAGTAGGACCTCTACATCAAGTGATGGACTTTTAGATGTCAGAATTAAGGTAGATTAATCTCACCTTAATATGTGAAAAAGACTTAAAAAAAAAAAGTTCAAGGGTTATAGTGGAAATATAAATATCTTGTAGAAAACAAAAAATGTAATGATTTTTAACAAATGTTGCATTGTGCTACATAGAGATTTTTAGAAAATGCCAAAATAGAACAAATTACATCAAGCTGTTCTGTAGAAATTCAAAAAAGAAAACAGAAATCTGATATTTTTTTTACACAGACAGGAAAGTCTTATGTGTGAGATGACTTACAAATCTGTGGGGGCATTTGGGACCCATGTCCAGTCATCACTTCATACATTACTCAGTGTAAAGGGTCATGTCACAGAAGGATTAGATCTCATCCTGGACAAGAAAGCCTTGTGAGGACTCATAAAAGAGAAGAAAAGAGGGAGCTAAATCAGCATAAAGTCAGACTTTAAGCATTTTGCCTGAGTAGTCATGCATTGTACACAACAATATGCTTGGTTTCCAGTGTAACTCTGTCTACAACCTTTCTGTTCCTGCCTTCCATTTCGGCATGCTGCTGACCTAGTCTCTGTCTGCCACTAACATAAAAGAGGAGACGTTGCTTTGAAATCAATACATGAAAAATTTGAATACAACATAACTCTCACAGTGTATTGATCAGTGCAAATAGCCAATAGATAGATCAAGGTAGGCCTCCAGTTGTCATGTAGTAAAAATGTGTCTGCTAGACAAAAAAGCTTTAATTTGCAACTTCTGTTCATAGCCTTTGAATATTCTGTCTAGCAAAGTACAAGCATAGTTTTAAGCGACAAAATGTGTTCACCTGCCAAATGATTGATGAGAATCTCTCACTGATTCTTCTGACCCCAGATCTCTGCTCAGCTAACTGAATGACAGCAAAAGGACAAGTATTTCTGGAGAGGGTAAGTGCAATTTGTGTAGAAGCTATTGATGGCTTGTGGAACATCTTTGCAACAAGCCCTTTAGTCATAGCATCACTTAGATGGGAATCAGCTAGGCAATATGGTGCTCAGGACATCACTCAGTCACCAAGAAGCAAAAGGTGAGAGATTTGAGTGTTACCTGAAGTGGTCATTGCAAAGCAGTCCTGTTCTCATGACTGGTACTGAAGAAATCTTTCTTTTATTAAAAGGAAAGCAAACTATTCACAGAACTTTATAAAACATATACTTTAAAAGACACCACAGTCCTGTTTGGGAAGGAAACATGGAAAATTTTTTGGAGCTCATCATATCTGTGATAGATGTTTCCCTATTTATCTATTTCAGAAAGCATGAGAGAGTGATAATTGTTGCAAAGATGATTTAATTTCTGTTTCAGGGAGTTACCATTTAAAAGTTTTCTTTGTTTTTTAAGCAGACTAAAAAATGGGGGCTCTGGTGGTGTATCCCAGAGTAATATTTCTTTACTCACACTGTTGTTTTCAGTCTTAAAACAACTACTTCACTGAAAGGTGCTTTTTAGGTGAACCAAATTTTTTTAAAGACTTGCAGCTCTATTTCAAAAGTTTGTAGACTGTATTAGGGGCTGTTGTAAAAGCTCTGTTTTGCAACTATCAATTTAAAACTATGAATTGGAGGACTAGATCTGCCCTAGATGTAAGTCCTCAAATGTGGATATGACAGTTGGAATTAATTTGGTCCATTATTTTCAGAGCTAGTTACTCAACTTTAAATTACCATTGAAAGACTTGGAAATGTGATAAAAAAAGTACAGGAAGGAAATTTTAGCACATGGAATAAAAATGAGACAATATTTTTTTCCCACTTAGGAAGCATGCAATTACATAGTATTTCACAGTTAAAATATTTGTCATCCTTTGTGTAACAGCTTTGATATCCCAGTCCCTTTCCAGTGGACAATTGTCAATCCAGTTGTCAACATAAGTTGTCCCATCCCAGCTGGATTTTTGCACATAGAAGATACAGGTCTCAGCCTGAGGACAGGAGTGAATCCCAGCACCCTGGGCAGATGAAGTCACACTCTCCTCATCTGTTCCTCTAACAGAATTATAGATGAAGCCAGTCCAGTGGCTGGTGATCCTTTCCTCACTATGAAAAAGTGTTCTATCAGGGTGGTCTCCTCTCTCTCTTCTCTATCCAGTTGCAGAGCTTTTTACCTGATCATGAGTTTCTGGCTTTTGTGAAGAGACAGCATGAATATTCATTAGCAATTTGTAAATTGCTGTTGCAGCATCTCATAATACCTCCTATAAAGCATTCTTACATTATTGAACCACTATCTCCTGTTTAAGTATGGAAGACAAAAGGAGAAAAAGACTTTAATATATTGTGTTTCCAAGGATGGTCTGGAAGATATTTTGCAGCACTGCTGGTGCAAAAAAATTAAGAAATCAAAACAAGGGCAAATCTGCAAAAGGACTTGGGGTTGATCCAACAAAGAATTGAGGAAGTTCTGGGAAAAACTGTGTGTAGTTGAGTGTAATTGTGATCCCCAAGTTCCTTGCTCAGTTGGGGGATAACTGAATATAGATATCTAAACTCATCAGAGGCCTCTTTGTTTGATGTTAAATATTACTATTGTGAGAATTCAGTTCTGTGCTGCCCATTTCCGATTGCCCCAATATGAGAAGATCAGCAGTCAGTTCAACACTTGATCAGGTTTCAGAAATAGGAATTTTCCCTTAAGTTTCTCTTTTAATATGAACAGTTTGCTGCTTGAAAAACACAGTTATGCATATCTTTTTAAAGGAACTGGAAGAGAACTTTAAGATTTCTTCAGAATATGATAAGATAGCATGTCTAATATCTACAAATACAGTGACATTTGATCTCTAGGCCTTTCTTGGCTAGACTGAGAAAGTTCAAATACAAGTCTTTCATTTTTTGATTGGGCATCAGAACTCTTCAGGTGCAGGCTGTTCTGCGTTTTTTATTGCATCCTCTTGAGTCAAAGCTAGAGTATGTCACAGGAAAATAAATAAGACAAAAAAAATAAAAAACCAGGGCACGACACGGGGCTCAGTCCAGAAATAAAGTGCCTTCATAGCCATTAGCACATTATTATGTGCTACATCTTACGGAACCAAAAGCATGAGTGGGAACTTGTCTTTTAAAGTAAGTATCACATGAGACAATTTGGATACAAAAGCTTTTGTCTTGAGATTGACTGAGTCAAAGCAATTAAAGTGTATATCTCTCTTTTTCCTTCCATTAGCCTCAACAGTGAAGTACTGGCATGTAACTGGGATCATGGTTCAATTGGTGCCTGATGAAGCTGTTCCAGAAACACATTGCAGGACAAAATAAAGGGTCAAAATTAATTTCCTATGACTTTGCTCCAGGAAGTCTCTTTCCACTCCCAAAAGCTCTCTCATCACCTGCCATTTCATACAGTTTGTTTCACATTTCACTTTTACCTTAACATTTGTTGCTAAATCTCTCAAATCAAAATGCTTAAATGCTCTGAGCTCTTCTTTCTGGCATCCTGCATGACAGGCACCTCCATGATGCCCCCAGTTTTCCTGATACATGCAGCTCCTTTCTCTTTTAGTTACAGTGAGCATTCTTGAGGTCCTAGGGAGAGGGAATTGCCTGCTTTTGCCATTCCCAGCTCGCCTGGAGGTTAGGATTTGTCTTGATTTGAACCCAGTCAGCAACTAAGCACCATGCTGCTGCCCACTCACTGATCCCCACTCCTTCCCAGTGGGATGGGCTTGAGAATTGGGAAAAAAGGTAAAACTTTGGGGATTTTACAGTCTAATAGCTAATAATAACAACAACAATAAAATATTATAATAAAAATAGTAATGAAAAATATAAAACTATTATAACAAAAAGAAATAAATAAAACTCAAGAAAAGACATGTTATGGACAGTTGCTCATGATTCCCAGCCAATCCCTGAGCAGTGATCGATGCCTCCACACCAACTGCCCCCAGTTTATATACTGGGCATGGTGTTCTATGGTACCCAATAGCCCTTGGACTAGTTTGTGTCAGCTGCCCTGGCCATGCTCCCTCCCAGTTTCCTGCACATCTCCTTGACAAAGAGATAATTAACTCTGTCCCAGCTGAAACAAGGACAGGGCTGTAGAATATACCACAAAAGGAAAATTCTGTCCCTTTTGGCAGCTCCAGAAAAGATTCTTCAAGTGGTTTGGTGCTTCACTGCAAATTAGTAAGTGTAATCTTGCAGGTATGAGTTCTACATGGTGTGCTCACACCCACTGGATCGAGTTTCTCAAGCAAGCAGGACAGAGAATATGCCCTTCAGGAGACCTGATCATGACTGTAAATGACATTGACTTTGAACTGCTCAGTCTATTTCAACTCTAGGGATGCAGAAAACCACAGTTTCAGTTGTGCATAGAAACTGGGTTTAAAAAAACCCCATCTATATAAAACATTACTGTACACTTCATTCTTCGACCAAAGCATATGTGAATATAAACATCTGTTTCTCAGCTAGTTCCAGTTCCCAGCCATTGTCACTTGTTCTAGAGTTATATGACTGAAGACCTCTTAAATTTGTTTTTTGTACTTTCTTTCCTCGGTCAGTAGAATTTAATGAAAATGTAACTGAAACCAGAATGTTAACTGTCCTACAATTATTCCGACATAATAGCAAGAAACTTTATTCTATTGTATACTATCTGTATGTTACATTACATATTCTATTTATTTTATTATATATTATATATTTATTTTTAATTACAATATAATTACTCTTGAGTGAATAATAAATATGTTTTATTTGTAAGTTGTTTTGCAAATTTAAAGTGAATCTGTTACTTCTAAGTGAGATATCTAGGAATAGATATGTAATTAAACAGCACATGAGTTGAATGAAGGTTCAGGTAATTTTAAAATAATATCGATAAAATAACAATTAAAAATAAACTTTTATGTAGAACTCCTTCAGTTAGACTATATAAAGACCTATCTATCTTCCTCTACTCTCAAAGTTTTGCCTAGGTTGATTTCTGGGGAAGCCTGTGTCCAGGATCTCCTGGACAGGTAGTACTGGCTCATGGCAGTGAACATTCAGGAGATGAGAACCAGGGCAGGAATACTGAGGGATGTGGAGCTCAGGGGCTACACGAGAGGAAATGAGAGTTGGGAATAGAGGGGGAACTTAAGGTCTGGGAAAATACTTGATAAAAGGTTTGGAGAAGAATGGTGACAGATGGGAAAGGAGGATGGGTTCAAAAAGGATTAGGAAGGCCTTATTTCTCCATTTTGGAGATTTGAGGATTTCAAGGGCTCTCTCTAGAGGAACAGGGAGATTGGATTAGTGAAAGATATGGGAAAATAATTGCCAGAGATTAAATTAACCTAAGCAAGAAGAGCTGTGGAAGGAAGATGAGTGGCTTTGGTATGGGGCAAAGGTGCTTTGTAACAACAGAGACCTTGGGAATGAACAATGAACCTCTTCTTGACACAAAAGAGGTTTGGAGGAGTTTATAGGCAGGAAGGACTGGGTAATTTGAGACTTGCATCAGAAGAGACTGAGTATGGTGTGAGGGTGAAGTTAGGGTTAGCAGTCTAGTGAATACTTTTATCTGGGCCCTGACAAGTATTTTTATCTATTAGAGCAGAGGAACACACAGAAAAAACTGCCTCCCTGTCCCCGTACAAAGAACAACCCTTACCTTATTCTCTATAGCAATTACAGTAACCCCTTTTGGACTAAAATCTGAGAATACAGTTAAAGTCATGAATGACATGAATTCTGAGTGATCTGGGAAGTTATTGTGCCATATGAGAGTTCTTCATATGACTGTTTATTTGAGAGACTGAAACTTGGTGCTTCTGAACTTATTTTACACAGGAAGTGTGCCTTGTAAATCCAAGTTTAAAACCAGACACTCTTCCACACAATGACATACATCACTTTCATCTTAGCTGTTTCCTTAAGTATCTCTGCTTTGTAGGAAATTGATCCTAAATCCTTCTGTCAGATCCCAGATCCTTCAGTAGATAGTCATATAATCCTACTCTCTATATGCTGAGCTCTGAAGTTCGTGTCAGCACACATTAATGCTCTACTTTAGCTTTAGTCTGCTTTTGGTTTTGGATAGGGCAGCACCAAGCTGACTCGAAATCCTGTCCATAATGCACAGTTGTTTACAAACCACTTGACACAGAAGTCACAGCACATATTTGTGTTGACTGATAATCCTTTGTCAATGATGGATGAAGATCAGGTGTCATTTCTGATTCTTTTGGATGTGTCAGCTGTTTCTAATATTGCTGACCATGAACTGACCTGCACTCTGGCAGTCAGGAAGCAAGGACAAAGGGGATGACTTGGGAAGCTCAGAGTTATGTGCAGCTTTGAGCCCTGAAGCATGTTGGCTGTGAGTTGAGGCAGGAAAGTCTTCCATGTTAAAAAAATCCATCTGATTTTTCATTTCACAGCATTTGTTAATACGTTTACCTATTAACATTTTGATCATGCAGCTTTAGCACTTATCTAGGTCTCTGCTTGCTTGTCTCATAAATTTTAATAAATGCTGTAAGCCTTCACCAAATGTTTTCTACAAATATTTCCCCCCAAGGTATTTTGCATTTAGCTCATACTTCCTTCAACTGCCTCAAAAAATAGATGAAAAAAAGCTGTAACCTATATAACACACTCAGAAATGCCACCCACCTCCCCCATCAACAAGCAGCCAAACAAGATAGTCTTTGTTGGACTTGGGGGTATGGGGTAGGTTTTATAATTATAGGTGAAGGCAGTTCTGCTAGACAGTCATATCATATATTCCAATTCAAATGATGGGGGAGAAGAGGAAGGAAGTCTATATTTTCTTCCTTCTATTCTACATGGAGCAGCAGAAATGTAACCTCAAATTGCCTCTGAGTTGCAGACCCAAAATCAACAGTCTGAAGTCTTCCTAGAAGCAGTTGCCATCGTCAAGATATGGGTATGAACAATACCTGTGTGTACAGCTCTTAGCTAGAAGTCTGTGTGAGCCATCAGATGGAGTCAGTGGATGATTCTTGCATCTAGGGTTACTTAGAGAACTTTGCATCTCAAGGTGAGAAAGATGTGGATGGCACCAATGACACAGTCTGAAATGAGGCAGCTTCTTAATCTAATTCCTATGGCAAAGTCTGTTATACCATGACAGCTCAACTGTGGGAAGAGTCCACGTTTAAACTACTAATCAGGTCCAAATGTGAGATAAATAGATATAAGAATCTCTACCTTGTATTTACTGACCTCCTAGATGCAATTAGTCAGAGCAGTAGGTAATTAGGTAGAGAGATCCTTCATAGAATCATATTCACAGAATCACAGAATTATTATGGTTGGAAAAGACTTTTAAGATCAAGTCCAACCACTAACCTAACACTGCCAAGCCCATCACTAAACTAAACCATATCCCTCAGCATCTTATCTATAGATAAGGTCTTTTAAATATCTCTATAGATAGTGACTCCACCACCTCCCTGGGCAGCCTGTTCCAATGCTTAATAACACTCTCGAAAAAGTTCTTCTTAATGTCTAATCTAACCCCACCTCAGTGCAACTTGAGCCCATTTTTTCATGTCATATCATTTATTACTGGAGAGAAGAGATCTACCTCCATCTTACTAAAAGTCCCCTTCAGGTAGCTGCAGAGAGTGATCATATCTCCTCTCAGCATCCTCTTCTCCAGGCTAAACATTTCCAGCTCCCTCAGGTGCTCCTCATAAGACTTGTGCTCCAGACTCTTCATCAGCTTCAATGCCCATCTCCGAACATGCTCCAGCACCTCGGTGTCCTCCTTGTAGTGAGGGGCCCAGAACTGAACACAGTACTCAAGACATGGCCTCATCAGGGCCGAGTACAGAGTGAAATTCACTTCCTTGGCCCTGCTGGTCACGCTGTTTCTGATACTGATCTGGATGCCATTGGCCTTCTTGGCCTCCTGGACACACTGTTGGCTCATATTCAGCCACCTGTCAATTCACATGACTAATTTAATGATTAATAGCAAATGCCAATCCATGCAACACAGGCATCTTGAGTAAGCACTATAAGGACAGTTAGTTTTGCCTTTTAAAAAAGGATGTAGTAGAGGGATTTTATTTTACTTTTAAAGATTGTTATGTGTCAGCATAACTCTTTGGTTAGACATGGCCTGTGTGACACAGTTAAAACTATGTCTTCTACCAAGAGAAATAACATTCCCTCATGACTTGCATATATTATATTAATTTCTCTAGCTCTTGTGCTGAAAAGGGGAAAAAGAACAAATAAGAATGTGGTTGATTACACAATCCTGACATTCATCCACTTACTGTTGCTTTTTTTGGCCCCTTTTAGCCATGAACGACATGAGCATTGGGAAGCAGACTGATTTCCCTGAGGATCCTGAGCTAGTGCCATGCCACAGCCAACAGCCTGTAGACACTTGGAAAAACTATTATGTTTTGTCTTCCAAAAATCGTTCCCAGGGCTTCATAATATTTAATGATTACACCAGGGTTGTTTACTGTAGGGTGGCAGCTACACTCAGTACAGACTTGTTGCTTTATTATGCACTAGCTTAATCTGTTTGTGCAACACTTTACTTGTGGAGATAAAGTCAGTAAAACATTGGCCATAGAGTAATGCTATTTAGTAAACTATGACTATCTCTGTTTTGCTCTTTCCAGAGTACTGAGATTAAGTGGATTTCAACTGCCTTGTAGTTTTAAAAGAAAGAAAATTACTGTGTGTAATCAATTACTGAGGTTGTTCTATTATCTGGCCTCCAATCTGTCCTGTAATCTTATAGTACTCCACATTAGCCTTTGTTCATCGCTACCCTCAGTCGCCTTCTCCATCAGCTGTCAGACCAGACCTCTATGATGTTTCTCTAAGACAGCTACCCAAGGCAACAGAGGCAGGTGCAGGACACAGGCACAGTTGCTTGTGATTGTTTTAACATCAATGCCATGTTTTTCAGTTGTAAAGTATTCTCAAAGTTTCTTTCCTTTAGTAAAATTAAAACAACAAAAAGAGCAAATCTGTTTATATTCCCATAAATAATATCCAACTGTTTTAAAACCTGAATTCTATTTACAGTTTTCCTAAGTCTTCAGTTGACTGGCTTCCTTCAGCTGAGTTTTCGTTTACATTATTCTATATTGGTTTACATTATTCTATCTGTGTCTTGAGACAATAGAGGTTGATTTTCATTTATGCAGACAAGTTATACAAGGAATATTACCGCAGCAACCAAGATTCTCATTTATAAGACAAAACGTATCTTCCCCCTCTATTCAGATAGGGTTTACAGGTATTTTGCTAATCATGCATTCAAAATTCCTTTGATTTCCAAATGAGCTGCTGCCTATGTTTTTAACAGTGCTGTCACCTTGACTGATGCAAATTCACCCAGCTGTTTTATGTCAGTTGAAGGGTTGGCAGTTTCAAAGTTTCGTGTTCTTATCTTCCTTTGCCCTGAGCCAAAGCACTGCCTTAGAAATGATTACATTTGTATTTGCTGTATTCAGTATTTGCTGTAAGCTCCTCAGCACTGCAGGGTCAGTATAAATGTCCTTTGAATTTCTTCTCTGGGTAACAGACAGGTAGTACTCTTTCCCTGAGAAAGGATTTTGTCAATATGGGTTTAAGGATCTTGTTCTGTGATAAACCTTAATTATCATTTTGCTTTGGCTCTTTTTTTAGTCTGAACTATGATATTCCACATTACTACACAGATAAGGAAGAAGATCCCCTCAAAACCAAAAACATAAGCCCAGGACTACAGGCTGAATTCTTGTTCAGCTGCAGGTTTTCTGTCATGTAGGACATTCCACATCTTAGCTCCTGAGCTGATAGTACTCTCTACCTTTGTAGAGTATTTTCAGGCAGTGAAACGTTCAAAGACTGTTCCCTAGTGTAACTGTGGAAAAGGTAGCAGGGATATCAGCCCTTGTGCTGGGAGTGTGTGTGGATAATGCTATCACAGCAGTAAAATTAGTCCACATTGTGTCTTGATTAAGCTGTGCTCAGATCCAGGAATGTTGGACAGTTTGGATGGTGTTTGATGTTTAAGCAGTTGTTGTCATATCATCCAGCGAATAGGTGGTGAGCAGGCTGGTACAGCATTAACAGGAATATGTCCTGAAGCTTGAAACTTCCTGAGGAACTTAAAAAGCCTCTTGCTTCAGTTCTCAGAGTTCTCAAATAAAGACTACATTCTGTCTGCACTTAAATGCAAAAAGTCTATTTGTAGCCCTCAAAGACAACCAAAGTCACAATGATCGTGACTTTTTCACTGTAATGTGAAATTCAAAGAGCTTTCTGGAATGAACCTCTCAACTCAAAAACTTTCTGCTGATATGAGGCACATCCCATAAAAAAAGTAGCATGAAAATTGCAAAAGGGAACTCCTCTGTAAAGACTGAAAAAATTAAAAGTGCCCCAGCTGCAAATGAGTTTCACATTCTGCATTTGCAATATAAGCAGAACTCAGCTGATAGCAAAGATATGTTATGAATCTAGCTAGTTTGTGAGACTGCACCAGCTGAGAGCATGTGTGATCACTAGGAGCAGGTGAAAGAGCCTTGGGGATGAAACGCCCCTGTCTTTGAACTCATAGATGATTGCATTTCTGTATCTATGAGAAAAAGAGAGATTGTGCCATTCATGATCATAAGAGCATCTATTCCAGCTCGATTAATGATAGGCTCTATCTTACGAGTATCCTATATAAATACAGGTGTAAACTTCATCAAGACTAATGTGTGGGTTGGTGAGCAGGCTTAACAAATGTGAAGTGATGCAAGCACCTACAGACCTGCAGTATATACAGGTCAGGCTGCTGTGTCAGCCAAGCTTTGACCACACTGCCCAGCTGTCTTTGTACTGATGCCACGTAACGATGGAAAGCTTGTATGAGAGTGCCTATCTGTAGTTTGAGCCGGAGGTATTTTACAGACATACAGACTGCACAGCACACTGGTTTACTGATGGCCAGTGTCATCAGTGACATTCTAGTACAAGAATTTGTAACACAGGCTGAACGTTTTCTACAGGTAAACATTTTCTATGGATCATCTACACTGCCTTTGAAAACAGAGGCTGGGCCATGAGCACAGAGAACACCTTGGTGATAGTAAAGCTGTTTAAAAGGGACTATGTCTGGTTTTTTCACTTTTTGTTGTTTGAACTTTACATTCCATGCTGGGTCTTCCTATACAACAAAAATCTTACAACTGAAGCAATGCAGAAACAGCAGTACAGAGCCTAATAAATTCAATCAAAGGTATATTTTGGTTTCATTAGCTACAGAGAATAGCTGTAAAAAAAGAAAGGACTAAAGTTACCATTGAGTCTGAGAATAGAATTATGTAATACAAAAAGGTTTTTTTTTGCTTGTTCATTAGTAGTTAACTAACACAACTGTAATCCTCTGCTTGCTGAAAATTTAGGCAATGGTCACGTGAATTCACTTTAAAACCACTGCACTTCAGTTAAAGAACCTCCCAATGTCCAACAACATGATATTTCCAAGAATAGAAGAGTGTGTGTGTGTTAATTTACTATCCTCAGCCCACCTGGAATAAGCCAGTTGCTGATTAAACACATGCTGAGGACTAATCAATAGAGACATAACTTTGATCCAGTTGGTGCTGTTTCTGACTACATAAAGCAATGCCCTTAATGAAACATGGCTTTCTTGCCTTTTCAGTGTAAAATCCTGTGTTGCAAACAGTTGCTTACTGAAATCATTATGAAATAGCAACAAGAAGTTGCTCTTGTTTACTTGCTTCAAACACTGCTACAGCAGCTTGCTCATGCTCTTCTTAACTGGTTTAAGGTTTTGCTTAGAGGTTTTTACATGTGACCCAAAAGCCCGAAGTGACCCACTTTGATCTTTATCAATAGCAAATGACACAATCTCGTAAAGATACAGTTTCCCCAGTGGTGCCCCAGTGTCACAAGATACGATTGCTGAATTCTCTAGGGATGAGTCCTGGCTTTAGCTGATGTAAGAGGAAGCAATACAGGACCACCACTGAGCACCTATCTGCTTTGTCCTTACCTCATAGTTATGTGTACAGATCCTACAGACGGCTTCAGCTGTCTAAGTTAACAACACAAGGTATGGCTGTAGCAAGATTTCTTGTAGCCTCCAGATCTAGTCTCTGGCTCACCTAGATCAGAGTCTTGGCTGGATCATACCAGAACTCCTTGTTGGTTTGTGTGACCACCACAGAGAAATCAGCTATGGGTAGGGACAGGAGAGAGAAAGGGAGAGGAAGAACTGCTTTAATTACTGCCAATGTTTTCCCTGGTGACTCTCACCTGTAAATTGATGTCAGAGGAGTTCTCAGGAAAGTTAGAAAAAGTATTTTCCCCTCTAGTCTTTCTAAGCTTATAGGTAACCTAGCTGTAGCAAGAAGGACATGGAACTGTTTAGCACAGAGATCTCCAAACTGAGCTTATTGATGCTACAGTCACATTCTGCTATCCATGGAGGATATGCTCCTGAAAGATTTTCATCCTAGTCATCATCAACTATCTTCTCATCAGGGCCAATTAAATAAATCAAATGTGAAGGACAGAGTAGTGGAATAATGGCAACAGTTAACAGAGCAAGGTGGTTAGTAAACACTAAATGCTATACAGCAAAACTCCAAAGTGGTGGCTAAAGTAGCAACAGATTTTTGATGCATAAACACACAGTAACTGTGTTTTACAGTATAATAACAGAGTGTTACTGTGTTATTACAGAACTTTGGCAACTGTTTGGTCCCCAGACCAAAACACTTCTGGGCATTGGTCCATGGGAACTTTGTGTTCTGATTTGAATGTCATTATTAATTTTAGGTTTTTTTCTGGGGTTGTCTAGTATTTGTGAATAAGCCTTAAAAAACATAAGGATTGGCAATCAGTCGAAATGCATTTGGGAAATTAGATCTTCCTCACAAGGGCAAACCTTATACCTACCAGTTTCCAATTAGTCAATTTAAAAGTTTTCATTGACAAGTTCTACTTTCTTTAATAATTATCAGTATTTGTCAAATCAGATCACCAAAACAACTGGGAACTAAAAGATATACTTATTTTTAAAAAAATAGGTGTTTTGTTTTTTTTTTTTTTAAAGTTAGTTTAAATAATAGGAAAACACAGGTATTCTACTCATAGAAGGAAAAAAAAAAGATATTCAATATTGTTGTTGAAGCTCTGGTCCACAAATGAAGATTAACTTCACATATTTATTTTTACAGACCTAATCATATTAGATTAAAAGTTAGATGTAATAACAGTGGCCCAAATGGTCACATATTTATAATGAAAAAAACATTTTACTCTGAAATCAGACAAAAAAACCTGCAAAGCACTGAAAAGAGCTCAGTGAGGTGACAATTACAATACTTCACTTAGAACACACTTCAGTTAGAGCATTTCTAAAGAATATCAGTCAACACATTAGTCTCTAGCTATGTACAATGCTGAAAAGATCAAAATAAACAGCCTATTTGTAACAGCAAATGTACTACAACACAGTCTCTTTCCTGAGAATGTAAATGGTACTTTTGCAATTATGAAAACTCCTGTTTCATTCTTCCTTTGTATAGTCTTTTACGGAAATTTACATACTTGTCATTTTAATTCTCTTGTCAGTCACAATTTTTGCCTCTGAGAGGTATATTTATCTCCAAATTCATCCAAGAGGTGTCTGCATGTGAAGATGGGAGACATTTTAATCCTGGTGAGTTTAATGAAAGTCTGTCTTTCAATAATTTTCCTAACAAAGAGATGCTGAAGAATGAACCTCCACCAAATACAGGAAAGTAATCTGAACACTCTTTGTGATGTAGACAACACATTTAGCTCCTTCCACCTGGAACAAAACCTCCATGGTAAGCAACGATTTACTTATTTACAAGTCATTACTCCAAGTATATTCTTGGATACAGAAACACAAAGGGAAGAAGAATATGAAAATAAGCCTGTTAATACCTTTTATTGACTATGTTTCAAACAGTTTAACTATCTTGATGGTTTACTTAATTTCTTTAATTTCTTTAATTTCTTTGCTTGTTGATATCAGACACAAATACTTATTCTTTTTGGTGGGTTTTGGTTGTATCATGCAGACTGTCACATGCTTTTATAGCCCAGCACTTCAGACAAGATAAAAAAAAAAATCTGTAAGCCTTTTAAACAATTATTTAATAAGCAGCAGGCAGACCTTTCATGGCTACATTGAGATGTTTTCTTCCAGTCAGACGATATTCCTTGTACTTAATGTGTTCTACAACTGGTCTATGAACAATTATTTAACCAGAAAAGGAAGGAGGTCATAAGTAATCTCAATATTACCTTCATTTATGGCTCAGGTACTAAGGGGAATAAAACTAAAAGTGTGTATGAGACCACTCTCCTGCTGTTGTCTTGAATATTGATATTTCTGGTGGGTAGAAAATGAACTCTTTTTTTAAAGTGTAATTTTGAAAGCATCTTTACCTGTTAGGATCCTCAGCAAAATCAATGCACTCTCACTCAAATATATAGCAAAGTCATGGACAGGTCTAAGGGATCAGTATTGATTACTGCATGAAGTTCTGGTTCTACTGAAGTCAACAGAAAAATTCTCATTGATATCAGTACAGTCAAGATTTCATTGCTTATTTTTACTCATTATTAATGAGTAATTTTCAGATAGTCTTATTGAAATAACCTGATATTACATTATATAGAAGGATTCTCTTATCACACATAATAAATAATGGGACTAGAAGGGCAACAGAAAAGGTAGAAATAAGATGAAAGTTAACAGGAATAGCAGCTAAGATGGCAAATATCAGAAGTTTTTCTTTTTAAAAAAACCCAATAGTTTAATATTGCTCCTTTTATTCGTCTTTTCCACCTTAGACATATTAATGACCTCCAGCTTTAGAACTCAAATAAACGATTTTCTATCCTTACATTCTTTTCCACATTTAAATTCAAATTTCCTTGACAAATATAAAAGGAATTAAGATTTAGCTATATAACAATTTATGAGACCTTCATTCACCAGCAGCAATTTCCTATTTTGCTCTCAGGTACTCAAACTATATCTGAGGGTCTTGCAAATGTTAATGAATTTATGCTGTAACCTACTGGAGAGTCAGAGAAGAACAGTTATCTCTACAGATGGAGAATAGAGACAAACTTTGTGATGCATCTAAGATCTTTCCCTGGATTTTTCAAACTCTATGTTCAGATCACAAGTCTTTCTTAGCCACTGATTATCGTTGCTTTGAGGATGTTTGTTTATTTAAATTCTGTTCTCTCAAACATTTTTCACTGGGTCAGATCCATGCAAAAATTATTATTAACCTCAATAAATATCCAGAAAACCACTTGTCCAGAAGAAAGCTAGAGATTTTATTGCAGATTCACTGGTTACCGAAGCTCCTGAAGCAATCAAAAGACAGAAGAAAATAGATCTTGAAGCATCTCAAAAATTCTTTGAAAAAATAATAAATGCATTGAAATTCAGATTTAATAGATTTTCTCATGCTAATTTTGCCAGAGATAGGTGTACTAGAAGCCTTTCCAACTGAACTTATGGTGTTGTTTGCACTGTTAAAGTTATTAGTGTTTTGCCACTTTTTTCCTAAACTCCCTCCTTCCTAATAAACACTAAGTTTTGTATGAGTTGCTTATATATGTAGCTTTCATTTTATGAGGGCTGGATTGCACTGTTGTGATACCTTTCCCTTTGCATTGAATCTACATAAATCCATCTTGGTTTAAACACTTGAGAAAAATGCAACTGGCTGATTTGTCTGCAGTCAATTTTGTAAGAAGGACAGGAATAGCCAAGTTTGCTGTGCTACTCAAAGTAGTTAATATCTGTTGAACTACATTATGCAGTACTCCATGCTGTCTTGCTAAGGGTTATCCAAGTGTATTATAGCTACACATAACTATCATTTAGTAACTGTTTTGTTTTTCAGCAAATTATGTCATTAAATATTTTAGAAATGTAATTATTCCCTAACATCTGCTTTTCATAAACCTACTACAATGCAGTTATACCTTTGCACAGGTGTTTATACAAAGGTAGCTTATTCTACATAAGCAGAAGATACTTACGAGTAAACCTGGGTATTTCCTCTAGTATGGAAACCTGCATCCTGACAGAACCACCACACCTTATCCCTGAATATATGAACAGCCAACACACAAGTAAAATTGTGCAAAAGGAATTAAGTTTTTGGGAAGTTTCTTGATTCAGGAAGGAGATTAATGAACACTGCTTGGACTCCTTTCCACCACTCTTGCTTGCAGAACCCCACAGAGTAGAAACTTTGGTTGAAACCCTGGGGAAGAAGGTTGAGAGAGAAAAACATGGAGCAGAAGCCTCCTTCTCACAAATTTGTTTCTGTAAGGATTATCTGGCTTTGATTTTCCTTTTACCTATAATCATTTCACATTGTGAAACTACTGCTGACTTATTGAATTTATTCCTGACTTCATCAAGAATAAGGAAAGTTAGAGTTGGGTTCATCATATCTTTGCATGAAGCAGTCTGTCAACAATAAGGCTGAAGGACAGAGTTTAGGACTTGCAGAGCTTGTGCTGTGGTTTGCCCAGCTCATTCAACATAAAGGATCTTGGACATTCAGAAAATGGAAATCTCCAGACAACACCACTGTTGACTGGTGCTATAAAATACCTGGCGCTGAATAGCTTTTCAAAATAGGCCCTGCTTTGAGAAAGGTTTTGGACCAAATGGTAAATCTATAACTGTGTACAGCTATGCCATAGCTTTTCAAATACCTATGTTTCCCAGAGCTTTGAATCCCAAAACTACATGCAACGCCAGTTTTTAGGTGAGGCCGTGCATTTCTCATGCTCTCCACTGAAGTTAATGCACTCTGAACAGCACAGTACCCACACTGTTGTCTTCTTTTGCTTCCACTACCAGCCAGAGCTGCTGCCACCCTTCACTTTAACACCAGATCCTTGAAGTCTCCTACAAAGCATAAGTTAATAAGCCAAATCATATCTGAAGTTACTCAGTCTGTAGGCCATTGTTTGCCTGCACATTATTTTCTCATGGACTCCCAGTTCTGGGAAAGGATTTTAAAGCTGTCTGTTCTTCATGAAGCTAGTAAAGTAATCAACAGATTATTTGTTCAGGTAGGTTGTCATATAAAAGGTACAACAGTAAAAGCAGAAACAAGAAAGCTGAGAAAGCTTCACAGCTGTGTATTTATGATTCTGAGTCAGAAAATGCCCACTGTACAGTTAATCTGCCCAAAGAGATGACATAAAGAAGTGGAGGTCTCACATGCATTCTGTTCACTGACATTTGCAGAATTTGCAACCCCAGTAGTAGTCATTGGATGAAAATGAAGAAATTTGGTTTACTAATGCAGATATCAAAACAGTAAAAGATTCAGGACAATTATACTAGGAAACTGTCATCATCAATTTTATTTATTTTTCTTATTATGGTACTGTTTGGAGAGTGCATTTCCCAGTGTTGAGAAAGATGATGAACAGAGTAACTGAACCACAGATAAATCACTCATAAATTCATCTCTCAGCAAGGTGACGCATCATTAATTCAGGCACCAGAACAAGTAACATCATTAAATAACATGGCATACTTCAACCAATTTCTCCACAAAAGAATTTTCTGTATTTGTAAAGTAAATTAATATTGATCAATCAACCGTGGACCTGCACCATTCTAATTACGTATTTTTCCAATATAAGAAACTCAGTGTGTTTGGTACCTTAGGAAGTATGTATATGAATCACAGAAGAACTATTTTGCCTTCCTTACATAAAAATAATATGACATATTTTGTCTGGATATAACTTACAGGACTCGTTGCCCTAAAAGAGATGAAGTCTGGATAAAATAGGATGAAAGATGGAGAGTTAAGCCAGGGGAAGCAGATGACACCATTCCACCAGCAGCTGGTTCTGGGTACAGCCACTTGTTCCTACCAGCCGGTGAAGTTCCACATCACCACAACATTGCTTTGGAATTGACATTGGTTTGAAATTGTTTTGATCTGATGCTAATGCAGATATGTAGAGCTGCAACTGAAGCTAAAATTTCTTTAAGGACATCCACAATTCTGAAAGGTTCTTGAACATGGTGCAGAGTAGAATTAGAGAGTGAATAATAGATAATGTGAGAGAGAATATTCTTTAGAATTCTTTGTATAACATGTAGGATTTCTTTCTAGAAATAATTTTAGAGTCATATTTTTATGATTTAGTTCAATGCATTAGATGATGATAAGCACTAATGATACCGTTAGCAAAACTGAAGAGCCATTTTTCTTTGAACTTTAGACAGTCCAGATGTTTCTAATGAGTATTGTGCTTTGTTGGGTTATTATTTATTTGAAAAGTGTGTGAATATATCTATTTATCCATTTGTCTTCTGGTTGATCTGTTCATTCCTCTACTTAATTGCATCATTACTGTTTGAGAAATTGCAGGAACTGTCCAAAAAAAGAGAAATCTTGTAACTGAGTAGTCTTTCACATACTTTTCTGAGGATTTATAAGGTTTCTAATAGGTGAAAATGAATGTTTTCTGTAACCAGTGGGAGAGTTAGGCTGTGGCAAACCAATAAAACAGATAAGGCACAGAATTATCTGGTCTACAATTATCTATATGGTTTAATTTTTTATACTAGAAGTAAATAAACTCCATGAAAGGGTTTTGGCTCACTTGCACTACCTGGAATAATTCCTAGGAACAATTTTTGGGATAGCATGAGTTAGAGACCATTCCCTGTATGAATGAGGCTACACAGTTTAGTGGGCAAAAGAGACTGGGCAATGCACTGACTCACAGCCATGCTGCTGAAGTAGAAGGTCAGGTTGAAGCAGCAAGGATTAAATGGTAAGTTTTGCTTAGCCACACATGATAGTGAGTCAGACATGAGTTGCCATCAAAAAAAAAAAAAAAAAAGAGCAAAACAGCTTTATCACAGTCAATCTCAGATGCTTCTGAATCTTGTGTGACAGCAGAGGGATTGTCAGGATTGAGGCCATTTCCTCTTATCACTTGTAGTTCGTGAAAAGAGACAGACCCTCACCTCACTACAACCTCCTTTTAGGTAGCTGTAGAAAGTGCACTGCTAAACCGTGTCCCTAAGTGCCACCTCTACACATTTTTTTAATATCTCCAGGGATGGTAACTCCACCATATCTCTGAGCAGCCTGTTCCAATGGTTGCCAACTTTTTGGTGAAGAATTTTTTCCTAACATCCAGTCTTAACCTTCCCTGGTGTTACTTGAGGTTGTTTTGTCCTATGACTTGTTACTTGGGTGAAGAGACCAACACCCACCACGCTATAACGTCCTTTCAAGTAGTTGTAGAGAGTGATAAGGTCTTTGCTGAACCTCTTCTTCAGGCTGAACAGCACCAGTTCCCTCAGCTGCTCCTCATCAGACTTGCTCTCTAGATTCTTCATGAGCTTTGCTGCTCTTCTTTGGACAGGCTCCAGCACCTCAGTGACATTTTTGTAACGAGGGGCCCAAAACAGAGCACAGTACTTGAGCTGCAGCCTCACCAGTGCCAAGTACAGGAGGACGATCCCTTCCCTGGTCCTGCCAGACTTGCATTGTTCCTGACACAAGCCAGGATGCCATTGGCCTTCTTGACCACTTAGGCACACTGCTGGCTCATACTCAGCCAGCTGTCCATCAACATGCCCAAATCCTTTTCCATTGGGCAGCTTTCCAGTCACATATCCCCAAGCCTGTAGCATTGCATGGTGTTGGTGGCCTAAGTACAGGACCTGGCATTTGGCCTTGTTAAATGTCATGCAATTGACCTTGTCCAATCTGGCCAAGTCCCTCTGAAGAGCATTTCTACCTTTAACCAAATCAACACGCCTGCCCAACTTTATGTAATCTGTAAGTTTACTGAGGGTGCACTTGAACCTCTCTTCCAGATCATTGATAAAGCCATTAAACACAACTATTCCCAGCACTGAGCCCTGGGGAATACTACTGGTGACTGGCCACCAACTGGATTTAGCTCTACCACCACTCTCTGGGCCCAGTCATCCAGACAGTTTTCCACTCAATGAAGAGTTCATCCATTCAAGTCATGGACAGCCAGTTTCTCCAGGAGAATGTTGTGGGAAAGAGTATCAAAGGTTTTACTAAAGTCTAGGTAGAAAACAGCCACAGCCTATCCTTCATCCATCAAGCTCCTGACAGCACTGGTACCCCTTGATAATCCTGCACTGGGTGGAATTTCCAAGACAACAGCTCTCTTGCATCTTCTTTTAGTTCCCAGGAGAAGCAACCACCTACCAGTCCCCTGCCTCAGTCCAGAAATAACAACAATCTTGTATTTTCTTTCTGTCTGCCCAAGCCAGCTTTTAAGTTAAGTTAAGCTAAGTTTTTCTTACCACATGTAAATCTAAAAATGTCTATAAGAATCAACGTAATTTTTTTCTGTAAATATGAAGTCTGCACATAGCAAAAGAGAGAGAAGACGAGAGAAAGCAAGCAAGTCTTTGACTCCACTCAAGAATAATTCTCCTCACTTTACTTATATGAAACAGTGAAGTACTCTCTCACCCACAGCTCCTTGCAGTCTTTCTCTTTTCCTGATCCTGTCACAGACCTGTCTGTAGTCAGTCATCCTTGCTGTAAGTTTCTTTATATTATAATTAGGTAATATTCTACATTCTGAAGGATTCTTTTCCAGAGGAACTTCTGGGGACATAGACCCTATTTCTTGAAACTGAGGAAGTGACTACAGGTTTAGTGCTTTGTTCATAGCAGAAAACCTTTTTTACCAGCATCCATTTTTAAGGAACACACTTACAAAATATGTAACTGTACATTCATGATCTTGTATTTTATTTTCTGTTAAAAAGACTCCAAGTTTAAGATTATCTTAATCTCTGTGTATATGTCTTATCTGGAATTCAGATCTTAGTCCGCTCACCTGCTACCCTGTTTCCCCGAATCAGTTTCAATTTTCACTCTGTGTACGTGACTCTTAGTCACATGCAAAAGCTCACCTGTACTAGCCTGAAATGATGGGTCAAGGCTTGTTTTATTGACAAACAGAAATGACCTCCATCATTTCGCTTCTGCTGGCAGCCCTATTGTCTGCATCATGTCAATCACCTGGCCAACCCTCAGAGGTCATTTCACTTATAAACAAATACAGAGATGAGAAGAGAAAGGGTTGCCAATCATAGTTTCATAGAACCTTTTGTGTTGAAAGAGACCTTAAAGATCATCTGATTTCAACTCTCCTGCCATGGGCAGGGACACCTTCCACTAGACCAGGTTGCTCAAAACCTCATCCAACTTGGCCTTGAATACTTCCAGTGATGGGGCACCCACCACATCGCTGGGTAACCTATTCCAGTGTCTCACAGCCTTATTTCTCTAAGGAAGATTTTCTTCCTACTTTCCACTGCCCTATACCTCTAAGGAAGTATTTCTTCCTTATGAGAAGACTAAGAGATGAGACCTCCCTGTTTTGGGGAGGACAGGGCTATCTCTCACTCACCACACCACACCACACCACACCACACCACCCCACACCACACCACACCACACCGCACCGCACCACACCACACCACACCACACTGTTTTTACAGATTGGAAAACTGCAGGTTTGAGTTTTTCTTCTCTGGTGGGGTATCACAGTCACTGAGTAATGTCTGATTTCTCTGGTATCCTGACCTTATATCTCAGGGTAGGTTTTGTCCTCTGGCTTGACAAATCATGAGTGCATTTTGAACTCTGTTTTATTACAGTAGTGTTACATCAGCTCACCTACACTGGCTTCTAGTGCTATGCTCGGAAAAAGTTCAGGAAGAGCTGAAACTCCAGCCTAGGTTTGAACTCTATTTTAAATACAAATAGTCAGGAAAGACAGGGTCATCTTTATACCTGATATCTGAAGCAAAGCAGTGGGTAAATATCAAAGATATTAAGGCAAGGCAAACATATCTCTTGTATGTTTGTGGGCAATGCTAATCACAGAGAGTGAAATTTATCCTCTTATCAAAGGTCAACACAAATCTAGGCACTACTTCAAAGGTTCTTTGATCCTATAACTGGCTCCTGACACTGAGTTGGATTTCACCAAAGTCCAAAACTTAAAAGAACCAATAAATTTTATATATCTGTGTAAAAAATAATAGAGTATGTATAGATGCACTTAGCAATCTGCATCAGATATCTTGATTTTGCTGGGACAAAGTATTGGTTTTTTTGTCTTGCGTTCACATATTTTGGACAATTCTTCCTTGCCAGCTGTGCCTCCCTCCCACTTTGTGTTTGCCATGAAGAAGCTGACAGTCTCATGACTGTTTAGTACTGCACATATTGCTTGGTTTGAAGGGGAAAGCAATAGTTTGAAGCAATGGTTTGAAGGCACTGTCAAAGCCACTCTTTCAGGTCTTAATGAATAATAATGATAACTATAAAATGTTTCCTACCACATTCAGTCAGTGCTCCAAGATACCAAAAAGGTCTTGCAGATGGGTAAAATTAGAAAGGCAAAGGAGAGGACAGCAAAGCCAATATAAGAGTACCCATAAATGGCTAACTGCAGAACAGGCATAGGAACTTTCTATTGGAAGTGTGGTCATGCTACGTGTGAACATATACACTGTCAATACTGTAGGAGGAGATATGACACTTGTCTTTGGTGGTGTTTTTTTTTTTTTTTTTTCTTTTGTATTTTCTTTCTGTGGTTATATTTGATCAGGGTGTGCCAATATTTGCAGTCTGAGGAATAGCATCGGAACATCTAGTATTCCTGTCTGCTAGCAAAAGTAATGAAAACATTTCAGCTAATTTACTGTACCTGGATGTGCATTAGTCACTGATCCCCGTGCACTCTAATTATAGACTGCCTTGACATTACAGCTGCAGGGCACAAAGAAAAGACTGTAAAAGTTGTTTTGTTATCTCTTGCTTTCTTGCTAGGCTAATGGAGAACCTGATTTAAATAAAGATCCATTCTTGAAACTGTCCTGTTCTCAAACTGTGACTGTGGCTGTTAGTATGATTACAGTGGTATCAGCTGAAATGAGCGGAAATGGATTAGGAATTGCTTTGCTCAGAATAGGTAAACCTACCTGGTACCTGTGTTCTTCCTTTAGTCCTGGGAAAATCAAACAGTTTTTGATTCACAGGAGTAAGACATAAGAATCTTTATATAAGTGAGCTGTATTTTTTAACCTGGGTTTTTCTAAATATATAACCGAGGGCAGCTAAATCCCATGTGCTATGGCTCACTGTACTAGTTATAATTTATTAAACTGTTATATTCATGAGATTGTCAGAATTCTCTTGTTCAGTCATGTACATGATTACTTTGGAGGCTCCAAAAGGTCAGACTCTGACAGTGTCAAGCATAATTATCTTCTGAATATATTCACACCCCCTGCAAAAGCCAATGTTTGTTTGGTTTTGCCTTATGTAAGATTGTATTCATTAGTTTACAACATTCTATGAGGTTTTCTGAGCTTCAAGTGAGTGACTGAAATCTGCAAGCAACACAGATTCCCCGAAGATTTTATTATGACATAAAACACATTGAAGGAAAATTTTATATTTTCATAAACAATTCAAGACATAATGTTTATGTTTGCACACTGGTGCAGCTATCTGTATGTGTTAGGGCCTATGATGGTATATACACAGTACTGTGCTTTATCTTGTGTTTCTGAATTAGTGGTTTTACACATATATGGTGAATTTATAACCCCCTATTTTATAATGCATTTGTATGTGATGATGTTCTCCACCAGTGGACTGGAGTGGTTAGTCCAGATATAGTGGTACTGTTCAGGTGGAAGGTTTGCATAGTGCCGATGTGAAGTATTGATAAAATAACTGAAGAATTAATAATACACTGAGTGAGACAGCTGAACATACTATGTTAAGAAGCTGAAGGTCAGGGCACAGAGTTGAACACAACTGAGTTGTGGTAATCTAACAAGTTGCCACCTATCCATTGAATCAACAAAACTGACCTTGTGTCTGCCTTGGCTTTGTGGAAAAACATATTAATGTAAAGCTCTTTGACTGACTTCTGGCCTGCTGATTGAAGAAAAGCTGTTTTTCTCTGAAATTTTGTTAATTCACTCTTTGTTATCACAGTAAACATGATTAATAACTAAATAACATTTTTTTTTTTCTGAAACGGTTATTTACTCCCTGTGTAGCAGGTTGATTCTGGCAATTTGTGAACTTTGTTCCCTTCACTGACAGGAGCACACCACTACTTTGAGGAAAGGCATCTTTTGATCTCATGTTTCAGCTGATACTACACAAAAAGTTATTTGTGAAAAAACATAGCAATCTCCTTTTATTTATTTTGAGATCAACCTGTTGCATCAGTTCTGCTTAGTGTTCTCCTCATTGTTAGTTCTTTTATTAAAAGATTATTTTTAAAATAAAACATATTTCTAAAACCAAAAAGTTTAACAGCTAAAGACCAGACAAGAACCTAAGTTCATATACATTTTAATAACTGTAAAAAACCACTAAACTCAAATATTAAAAAATTGCATATAAATTTTCAGTAGAATAGAAATCTAGCACTGGTGTATGAAGAAAAGTCAGTTTTAAAAGTAGTATGAACCTATATATTGCAGAATGCCACTAAAACACATGCAGAGTGCTTTTCTGATTTCCACGTAACTATTGACAATCACTTAAGAAAATAAAAAGGAAAAGTTGAATAGGAACCTCTTCTCTATCAGTAAAGAGTAGTGGCATCTGTGAAACACAAGTAGATGCCTAATAAATACCAGTTGGATCAGAATGTGTGTGAACTGGGCCATGTGAGGATGGAGGCACTGAGTAGGGAAGGATCAGGTCCGTCTGGGGATAGAAATGGGCTGGAGAGGGAGGATGGAGAGCAGCCCTTGTGAGTAGGTGGAACATGGTTTCTGGGAGAGCTGGTGGGAGCAGGAAGGATCTGGGTTTACTGAACCATGCAGACTTTCCTGTAGTGAGACCCCACATAAACATGAGGTATGTTTGGCACATACTCAGAAATCTGAGTCATCATAACTAGATCTGCTTGGAAAACAGAAATCCATTTGGCTTAATAAAATAGTTTGGAAAATATTTGCCTTCCAAGTTGTGGTACAAAGTAAAATGAACAATCCTCCCTCTCTCTTCCCGCTCCCAATATTACATGTAATTTTTTATTTACTTCAACAGAAAGAGATTTCTGAAGAAAAAAAAAAACCAGAAATAAGTGTTTACAGAGAGTTTTGGCTTGCTAGTTGTCTGCCTGCCCAGAAAGTACTGCCTAGTTTCCTTTTCCTTTCCACAAGTGAAATTATTATTCTTCAGCTGAGGTTACTAGCAGCTAAATGTCTTTCTGCCTTTCTGCTCCTCTTCACTGTTGCTCGTTCAGGGAGCTTTGTCAGCTTTGCAGTTTTCCCCAAAGGCTGTTATACAAGGGGATATAACATGAGTAGTCGTAGTTCTCAGTGACAGAATAGAAAACTGAAAATAGCCTCTGGAAAATTAAATTTTATGGAAAACACATTTTCTTGTTTAATGAAAATAACCTTGATTAAAAACTTCTGGCTAACTCTCCTCTCAAGTCTGACCATGAAAGATCTAGTCAAACTCCCCTGCCAGAGCAGGACCACCTAGAGTAGGTCACACAGGAATGTATACTAGATATTTTATTTAGATATTTGCCTCTGATTCATGTGCTATAGCAGGATGGAAACTGACTTTCCGCAAAGTTTAGCTTTTACATTAAATTATGCATTTTAGTGCTATATCACCCTTGACTTGCTAGTGTAGTGATGATTCAAGAGCAGCAAATTATCGTAAAAATAATGTAGTAACATTCTATGACATTTGACAATTTTTCTTGGTTACATGAGGAAGGGATGAGATACCCGTGTCCTTCTTCTGAGTAATTATTTTTGAATTCTATCAGATCTTTTACTTGTTAAGTTCTGACCTTCCTCAGATGACACATCAATAAGCTTTAATGTTTTGTTTGGAATTTAAATGTGCTAGATATTCAGTATATAGACAGTCACTCACACATATATGTGTGTGTGTGTGTGTGTGTGCTGATATGTCTGTACATCCGTACAAAAGAACTGTAAACTATTTCACAGAGATTCTTGTCAATTTAATTATCATCAAATATTTGACCGTCTTCCATTTTTAAGTTAGAGTTTCAGCATAATTTATTTTGAAAGCCTGCTTTCATATATTAATACTTACACTTTCATTCATAACAATAGATATTATTATAATGATATTCAGAGATACACCAGATATTTTCCTGAAAAAATTGAGGAAAAGACAATATAGGCTCATCCAACAGAGAGTTGATCGGTTAGGTGTCTTGCATGAGATGACTGATTGGTCATTAACATTTTCCAATTGTTCATTGTCTAATGTCAATATCGGAGATGACCATATATGACCATTATGGTATGTGAAATAGCTCTTCGGTCTACTAGAGGGCTGGCTAAGAGGAATGTCTTGTCTCTTCTTCACATCATACATAAAAGTTCTCCAAAAGACATTACTTAGATTAGCATAAAAATATTTCCCCTACAAGCATGTCAGCATGTCTTAGGTTTTCCTCTCCTCTCTTTATCTCTCTAATATTTTACTGAGTTTACCAGCTCAATTTTAATACGGAAATTTTTCTGTCAAAAACTGTGGTCTGTTCCATTCCTTTTTTTAGAGAGATAACATTTTTAAGGACAGAAATCAATAAGAGCCATTAGAGAAGCCAGGAGAAAAAATGGGCAGAAGGGAAAAGAATCAAGAAGACATCAGCAACTGCAAAAGGCCACTGTATGAAAAGATAGTAGAAGTTCCCTCCCATCTGGGAGAAAGGAGAGTCAGAAGAGAAGAACATGAACATGAACAGACTTACAGGAACCCATAAAGTAACTGGTGGTTAAAAGAGACTACAGCTCACAGATGAAGTATCCAAAGGCTAAAATTAGTAACAGAGCAGAGGCATGACTGTAAGCATAGTGCCAACAATGAACTATAGTCAGAAGAGTAACAGGGCCTCAGAAGAGCTGGAGAAGTGTTTTGCTTGAATTTTTGTTTGTCCTGGAGTTGATGGAGCTTTCCTTGCTGTCAGCAATAGAATCATCACAGTGAATCATCAACATGTATCAAATCAACTGCATAAAAGACATGGGAAACCAAGAGACAGACAACTGAAATGATAGTCTTATACCTCCCCTAAACTTTCACTGTAAAAGTCTCTTTATCCTTATAGTATATTAGCTTCCTTAGTTCTGTAGTTTTGAGGAAGCAATAATGTTTCTTTAGTCTTTAATTCAATGTTACTTCACATATATAGTAGAAATTTGAGGAGCAACAGATCAATATTGTTAATATCTTGTCTTCCTAAATAGAAAATATTTTTGTCAAGAAGGTACATGATTTAGATAGAGAAGAATTTTTTTTCTCAAAAAAAACCCAGCACATCTGGTTACATACTGTGACTGTATGTGTTGTCTTATGTTTTTGAAGATAGCAATAAAGATTTACAATCTAATTCTGCAAATCTATGTCAGACTGCTATAAATTTAGTAACAATTTGCTTTGATAACTAACTGGAAAATTAGTGTCAT
The DNA here is from genome assembly GCA_013401255.1 of Urocolius indicus. NCBI lineage: Eukaryota > Metazoa > Chordata > Aves > Coliiformes > Coliidae > Urocolius > Urocolius indicus. The sequence continues at coordinate 265,250 of WBNH01011104.1, read as the reverse complement.
TCCTAACAAGAAAGAGCATGTTTATAACAGAAACATGCTGTGATAAAATGCCCTAAGAACTAAATATCCTGGAAAGAATTTTAATTCTTGTAAAGATAAGCAATAGAAAGAATGCTAATTTTCTGTTTACTAGGAATGAGTAAGAATGACTGTGCACCACAACTACATACCAAATGTCTTGAAGAGTCCAGTTGTATTTTTACAGGAAATCTTATGAATATTTTTTTTCTTTTTTCAGGTGTTTTAATACAGATTGGTAAGTAAAGACACATAAGCAAAACAAACATTACATTGTGAAACGCAGTCCCACAATTTTATAAAGAACTGTTATGAATGAAACACTCAAACGTGCCTAACAGTTCTAGAGTCACTGGAATCAGATGTTAGGCAGGTGAAGAACTCAGCAAGGAGAAAAGCATGTTAATAATTTGGTCATGAATAAGTATTTCCAGAATTGCAGATGGAAATATTCTAGTCTAAATTAATGATTTTTAAAAAACAATAACAATGAAGCATTTCTGAAAGATATAAACCACTTGCACACTAATGATGGAGGAAAAAAACATTCTCTGTGTTTCAGATAATTCCGTAAGTTCATAACAGATAACTGGGTGAACTAAGGGTAGAACAAAACAGCTGCTGAGTAACTTCAGCTTTCTTTTTTTTGCCTTGCATTAAAGAAGAGACCAAAAAATGGGAGGTGTTAGGCTGACAACTAAGAAAAAATAAAAAGAGTCAGAGTTGGAAAACAAGAAAAGACTGTGGGGTTAGATGACATTGTCGGGTGCGCACTTTATAAATGATAATTTTCTCATTTATTTTTATATGCAGTGATGATCACCTTCATGACATTAGCCATAATATTTCTTCATTTCTAAATAGTATGACTATTTTGACAAAAATATAGTTTGCCATGAAAATGAGTAGTTTAAGCATGATTGTGCAAAAGATGGAAAGATTATTTTGGTAAGCTTAGAATATATTTTCAGGGACTATCTTGCTTTATTTAAATGATAACTACTCATCTTTAAAAAGTACGACTTTAGTCCTGTCCTTGTTCTTGGGGTATGTCATGGTTTAGGACCATCCAGGGATAAAAGACCATGATTAGACTTAAGTACTACAGGCCCTGGGAGTCCTGGAGGACAGGGAGGGATTAATTACTGCTCATGGTCCTGGACAAAGCAGACAAGGCTACTCAGCTTGCGGAAGAAAACACAAAATAATTTAATCCACCACCAACTAAAACATAACCATAAGACCCCAAAACATAACAATAGGAAACAACACAGAGTGATACAATGATGAAGAGCACAACCAACCCTTTAAGACCACCTTGTCCCCACCCCTCCTCTTTTCCTGGGCACAGAGCCCTGATCCCAGTGTGTTTATCTCCTTCCCTCAAGAATGGCCTAGGGAGGCAGGGAATGGGGGTTTCAGTCTGTCTTTTCATGATGGCTCTTGCTGGTTGTCTCTTCTCAAGGCAGACAGGCTCCATGATGGTTGTCCCTGCTCTTCTGCGGGGTCTCTCACACACTCAGCAGCCCTGCATGGGCCTCTGCAATGTGTGTTCATCCCAAGGGCTGCGTCTCCTTTCCAGTTCTTGTGTGAGTCTCTGTGGCCCGCAGGCTCTGCAGCACAGCCTGCACCATGTTCAGTTCCTCACACAGTCTCTTGCCCATCTCGGAGCACTCATCCAGAGCTGCTGGTGGCTCTCAGTCCTGCCATTGTCCTCCACGGGTTGCAGGGGTACAGCCTGCGTTCTCACCACAGGTTGTAGAAGGGTCTCTGGTCCAGCACTCCTTCCTCCTTCTCTGACTGCAGGGTCTGCATGGTTGCCTCCATCTTGTATCACTCTTACACCTCCTCCCAAGCACTTCAAATTTCCATCCTTATATAGTGATAGCAGAGGTGCCAGATTGGCCCAGCCTGGTTGGAAGTGGGTCTGAACGTCAGAGCTGAGGGAAAGTCTGAGAACTCTTTACCAGGTCTGTACTGCAGCTCCCTCCCCTTGTTACCAAGCAAAAATGACTCCTCACAAATCCATGACAGGGTAGAAATCATGAACTGTAACAGAGAAATATGTGCCAAAAATAACCCCAGTGCTTGCTTTGGTCTAAGACTCTGAAAATAGCATTTGTAAGGGTGGAGCTACCTGACACTATGAGATTACAGGAGGGAAAATGGACATGTAGTTGATAATTTAGACAATTACCATCCAGTCAATGACTCCCCATCTTCAGGGATCCAACAAAAACCACTGCGAGGGAACTGAAGACAACTTTTGATATACAACTAGATTAGGGGAAAAGTGATTAGTCAACAGAGAAAAACATTTTGGCAAAATATCACCAGTCTAACAGGTTAAGTCAAAAGGGTCTCCCTTGGCTGAGGTCAATCAAACACCTTACGTGCAAAGGTCTCAGAATTTTCAAGAGCAGATGGTGCCGTTCTATATGAAATGTTTAATGATGTGTGTTAATGAAGCTGGTGTTTATGCTGTTTTGGGACACAGAGGCCCTTTGCAGGCTCCAGGTACACTTTGTGCCCTTTTATCTGGTGGATCACTGTGAATAAAAAGAAATAAAAGAACTGTTACTTTACTTGAAGGGAAATTCACTGCAACTAGGGTGCCAAATATTGATATATATATGTTAATCAATTCCAAATGTATCTGTAGGAAGAAAATTTTCTAAATGAATTATGCATACCCACCGTCCTTAAATTTTCTTTTCTTCAGCAGTGATTTACTACAGGAATGTGCTATTTTAGCCTGAAGTGCTCGATAATCCCAACTGCCACTACTCTGTTTTGCAACAAGAGATCCTCACAAAGCCCTTGCCAGGTCATCTTCCCACATGTCTCCTTGTAGACTCTTCAGATAGGGAGTGCAACATAGGTCATGTTCTTTAGCAATACTGTATCAAAAGTAGTACAGAATCATATAAGATAGCTGTGACCCAGACAAGAGTAGATCAGAGCTCTTCTGTATGGCAGTATCTACAACAGCCACAAAAGAGACATTCCTCCTGAAGAGTCCTTCCTGCATTCTAGAAGAAACGTGCCAGGTAAATGTTTGGTTAACAACTATGGTCATCCAGCCATCCACCTTTGCACTGTCCCAGCTGTGCAGCAAAATGACAGGAACTCTTGAAAAGCACCATGCCACATCATGAAGGAATGTCTTGATTGTCGGCGCAAGAGGTGCTGAAAGACTCCTCTCCTCAAGAATAAGGACAGTCATAACTTGGTAGAATGAAAATATGAAACGGACAAATTTATGGTTTAGATTTAAAATTACTGTCTCTTTCTCAGAAGTTTTTTTCTGACTGCTCATGGATCTGAGCATGATTTCACATGCTAGAAAACACATGGGGAATTTATGTTGGCATCAAGTCACAGAGGGGTTTGTTATATGTACAGATAATCAAATTATTCACATTTGTTGGACTGAGGGTTAAAGTGTAACCCTCCATGAAGCAAAGGCAGGGAGCTTAGAACACACCTCAAGTTTTTCTGCATGTTTTCATTCAGTGTTGCAATGCCCTGGGGAAGCTGTGGATTCACCTCAGCACACTTCCTTGGAATCCTGAAGCTGGAGAATTGTATGAAATCCAGAAAATTCGTATGACTGTTTATTTCTGTGAGCATTTCCTTTTAAAGCTATAAGTATACAGACAAGTCATTTGATGTACATAATTTGCAAAAGATTTGTTAAAATCATCTTTCCGGTGGCATAAGCAGTAGATCATGTGAAATACAGAAGTTAATATAGGGTGGTAGAAAAAGAAAGAACACACTGAAAAAAAATGATCAACACACTTCTAAAAAGAGCTATTATGCCTGTTTAATATGAGGTTGAGCTATGAAGTTTGTAATCTCCACCAGGTAACTACTACCTGCTCGAAAGGCACCTAAACATGTAAGTTGTTTCCCCTGGAGTCAGAGAGCCTCTTTCCACTGACTCATTTCTGCAGAGAAATGTACCTATTCCATTCCATCAGCTGGCTTTAAAAATATTTTGAACAGTGTGTCAGATTAAAATGGTGCAAGTAGGCAATTTACTCTGAGGTAAACCACTTCTGTTAGACTATTTATAAGGAAATTATGAGAAGTTTTTCCTGGTTCTGTTTCAGATAATAATAATAATAAAAAAGGGGGAAACAAAAAAAACCAAATCCAAATCCACAGAAAGGGACTAACACTCACACTAGATTTCAAGAATATGTCTTTAAAAATATGCTCAAACATTTATCAAAAAAAGAACACGGGTTATTTCTTAAATGTCTGTATCAGTGCTATTTTTCACTATAAATTTATGATTACTGTCAAAGTATTACCTTCTCCCTCAAGAATTTTTCTTCATCAAAATTTTGTGCAGGAATTTTTAACAGCTCTCTATTGTATAATTGCAGTTACATTTTTTTAATTGGTATGTAAGACATAGTATTAGCAAAAGAAAAACCCCTATCCTCCCGTTTGTCATAATTAAATCACACTGGATCCCATAAAGAATAATCATTAATAATGAGAATAATATAATATTAGTAGCCATATAAGTGTAGTGGGCAGGGCTGACATCACTTCTCCTGTGCGTTTGTAACAAGATGATCTGTAGATGTGAAGATTCCAAGGGGACTGGCCAAGTTTTGTAGAGCAGAGACTGCTACTTCCCCTTAGACCTCTCAAAGACTTTATGCAGGCTTAGAATCTTGCAGCACTGCTGGTTGGAGCAAGTCCTGATAGATATTGCATTGAGTAGGGGCTGAAAAACTGCAGGAAATGGGCTATTAAATGGGAAATAATCATTTGCAGCAGGGGTAGCAAACCTCTGTGTTCCTGAGGCAGGACCAATGCAGGGAAAGAGGTAAACATCACTTCTTTCTTACATGGGAAAGCAGGTGTGGTAGTTTAGCCCTGGCTGGGTGCCAGGCACCCACCAAATAATTCCATCACTTCCCCTGCCAAACTGGACAGGGGAGAAAGAAATATAACAAGAGGAATCAAGATAAGGACAGGGACGTCACTCAGCAATTAGTGTCATGAGCAGAACAGACTTAACTTTGGGAGAAATGGTTTGTTTTATTAGTGAACAATAAAAACTGAATAGGGAAAATGAGAAATAAAACCAAATCTTTAAACATCTCCCCCCATCCCTCCTTCTTCCTGGGACTCTCCTCTCCCTCCTTCTCCATTGACCTTGGTGTCTGCGGAGATGTTGTTCTTACATTCTCAATCCCTTCTGCTGCTGCTGCAGTTTAGCAACTGTGCAGCAATTTCTTTGCCTTCTCAAATACAATCATCAGAGAGGCATTATATCAGTCACTAACTGGCCAGGCCTTGGTCAGCTGTGAGTGTAGCATAGAACTGACTGGCATTAGCCCTATCAGCTACAGGGAAAGCTTCTGGTAGCCACCCCTGTAACCCCCCTAGTACCAAAACCTGGCCTCAGAAAACCACCACAGTAGGGATGGGCTCTTTGGGATAATCAAAATGTTTGGTTCCCACAGTGAAGACTCAAGGGAAATAGAAGCACAGAGGCAGGCTCCCTAGGGTCAATGTGGCCCACTGTCTGGATGTCATGAGGTGAATGAGATAAAAATTTCAATCCAAGAGTTTATTAAGCTGTTCAAAAGCATTGGGCTCCCACACTTGTTCTACCTTTCATGTTTCTCCCAGAAGTAATGAAGTTTCCCTGAGTACTGATCAAAATAAAAGGTAAAACTTTCCTTCTCTTCATGCGAGTAAATATCTAGAGAATAAAGATGGTATTAAATGAAGTTGGTAATGGGAGAGCTGAGAAGTTTCACTGATTGTGAAAAATGCGTGACTTTCATGTCCACCATCGTGTCTGTATATTGTCTAACACAACAGGATACAAGACTAGCTGGGGTCACTAGGTGATACCACAGTATACAATTTAATCACAAACTCATTGCAAATTTGATTTTGAAAATACTGCTTTCAGAAGCATCACTGACAACAGAAGTACAATATAGCACCCCAAAACCCACTGGTGAGAGGAAGGAGCAGATGTTTAGCTCTTTGCAAATTTCTAAAGGCTTTCTCAATAATGGGCAGGAATCACTTTGGCAGAATGAAGGTGATCAGAAGCATGGGTGCCTGCATGAGTTAAGTAAGGGAAATGTTAACTGTCTGGTAACCTCTGTGACAGGAAAATCTACACGTCTGTGGAGAGTTTTCCCAAAGGAAATGGTAAAAGTCTCTCTGATTGACATACATAGACTAGATTAACCAAAGTGCTTACGGTGTAATAGAAAAAAATCATGCTTTCATGCAGAAGGATAGAATATTCTAATTTTTTTTCCAACTGTGATTTACCATTCACCAAAGTAGATTTTTTTCCCCTCACTGTTTACTCTTCTTATTTTCTCTTCCTTTGGCCAATCAATTAAAAATAACAGAGTATGTAAATAAAATATGTAAGCCAAGTATTTCATTGAAACTATGCAGCTGGTTATTGCACTTTTTCACAAACTCCTGAAAGAACCATAAACGGTCTCCCACCCTCTTAGACTGCATTCTGAATAATAGTGTAGAAAGCATCTTAATTACCACGTGGTTTTTAGCCTGGTGACATAGCAAATTTAAGACTTTGATCAGTTTACAGGTCAGATTTATATTCAATGCAGTCATATGAGAGTCGTAATTAGAGTATTTATTTGATAATGGGTTTATTTACCTCAATGTTCCGGTTATTCAACATGAAAATACTGTGTACAAGTAGGTAGTACTTGTCAGCAAACCATTTTGTAGTGTTATACAGTGGTTCAATATGTTTTTGTAGAGGATGACCTCCATAATGTGAAATTGTAGGTTTAATATTTTGCTTCTTTTTAGGCAGATGAACAAGGTCTCACATAGGATATTTTCAGGAGCCAGTGCAGGAGAGAGGTTAATTAAAATGAAGAATACTTTGCCACTTATAAAAGACTATAATTATCTGGAGCCTTTTTCTATTTTTAAGTTACACTCAGACGTACTGATTTTTGTTTATAGTCTGAAGAACGAGATGACCTGACACTTCCTGCACTTGCAGACATTCTGAAGCTCATGAGCTTGCATGGTTTTTCAGCAAAAGTTGCAAAATCTGATTTAAACATACTTTCTACAATGTCATTCTAGAAATAGATAAATACAGATTCCAAAACCCTCATCTTTCTGATCAGACTGTTTACTGTTGTCCAAATCACATCTACGTCTGGTTTCACCTCCAGTAAAAACAAACAAACAAACAAACAAACAAAATACCCTAAAAAAAGCTTCTCAGCTTTCTGTCCTTACATTAATACAGGAGAAGCAAAATGTTCTTATCCTCCCACTATTCTATGCACCATTTTAAATAAGACTCTACCCCTTCCTTAATTCCACTCTGATGCACAGATCTTTCAGCTATTCCAGCATATGCTTTGAGGAAATACTGAGTCCAATTTCAATAATGGCAAGAGCTCTATAAAAATCACCAGGGCAATTGTATTAAGCTCAAACTGCTGCTTTCTCATAGTAATGATCTGGAAGTAAAATAAAACCAAACAAACCTAGACACAGCCATTTCTTATAGTACAGTCTATTGTAGCTATTTCTACCCAAAGGTCAGTCATGTACTTTACAAAGTCAGTATTTGAATCCTCTTTTTAAAAAATAAATAAATAAATACTCTCTGTAGAAGGAGAGAATACAAACATAGCACCACATTCTTCATATAAAATTTCTACATGCAACTGAAAGACTTGTCTGGTATTAAAGATTATTGAAAGTTTACCTTTCAAAGCCCCTTTCATCCTGATACTTCCAATGAAGTCAGTAGCACTAAAGAGTCAGATGATCTTAATCCATTATGGTTTTGTCTTTACATCTTTTAAAAAGTCTTTTTTAAAGAATAAAGATTTTTCAGAAGCAATCATGTTTCTGTCATAACTAATGAGCAGATCTCAGAGGTCTAGAGACTGGTGGTGTAATACACACGTCTTTTGGTCTGAAACCTTTGCTGATGAAATACTTTAAGTTCAGTTGAATCATAAGTTCCATTTTCTTTGTACTATATATCCATTATAAACTGGCAGATATCTGCTCCATGGAAAACAGATAATATTCTTGCTCACATTTGTGTTTATTGAGTATGCATTGCCATATTGATATATTTTTCATTTTAAAAATAGTTGTTTTGATAATCTACTATGAACATATTACATTATCTGTGTTATTAGTACAGTAGGCATGATATAAATCAAAGGATATAATAAATGTCTTTACAAGACATTTAAGTAAATTGAAATCCTGGTGTGACTGAACAATAAATATAACATTATGTTTCAGTTATGTTTTTAATATACTACATGGTAAGAATCAAACATGTACCACTGTATTAGGAAGTTCAGCATCCACTGAAGGAAAGGCACAGGAGATCTAATTTCCCTTGTGAAGGCTGGGGTAAGATATGCTTTCTTGAGAAAACCCAAACTTGTTTAGGCAGAAAAACAAAGCTGTATTTACCTCATTAACGTTGTAAAGATATTTTGAGATAAAATTATGGATTTACAAGAGGAAAGGAGTCTTCTCTGTAGCCTTTGGGAACTGACAATCTTATAGCATATAACTTGACCTTGTTTTAGTAAGGTATTTCTGAGATGTGACCACTATGTCAGCCTGATCAGTTTCTTTTCACACGCCTAAGATTCCTTGATACACTGCTGGCTATGTGTATGTGATTTCTCTCTCAGTCATGTGATATGGTTGACAGTGAAAGCTCCTCCTTACCCCATAAACCACTTATGCTCACCTACAGTTTCCCCTTATTCATAGCCTTGACCACCTCTATTTCTGTGCAATCCACAGATCAATTTGTATCTTTATTTCCAAGGATGAAAATCTTCACTAATTCCTCTTGGACAAGAAGCAGGGCCACCTACAGCCAGTTGCCCAGGATTATGCCTAAATGATTCTTTTACGGTCTGTAAGGAGAGAGGCTCCAGAACCAAAACAGGCAACGTGTGCCAGTGCTCAGTCACCTTCACAGTGAAAAAGTGTTTCAATGACATCTTCTGTGTTTCAGTTTGTGCCCATTGCCTCTGATCCTGTCACTCGACACCACTGAAAGCAGCCAAAATCTTCTTTCCACTTTTCAGATATTTCTAAACTTTTATGAGATCCTTTCTCTGGGCCTTCTCCAAGCTAAATAGTCCCACCTCTCTCAGCCTTTCCTCATGTATGAGGTGCTCCACCACCCTCTGGGCCAGGCTGTTCAACCAGTTTTCAGTACACCTGTCTGCTCATTCAGTTGATACTTCATCAGAATGGATCCTATGGGAGACAGTGTTGAAAACCTTATTGTAGTATAGGTAGGCAATATCTGCTGCTGTAGTCTAGATAGGTAATATTCACTGCTGAGGGGACCCTGATCCACTAAGCTAGTTAGTTCTCTGCAGAAGGTTATCAGGTTGATCTTTCATATGACTGTAGCTGACTTCCAGGATTAACTGCTTTATCACCTTCCCAGCATGAAGGGGAGACTGACTGGTCTGTAGATCTCTGAGGTGCAGTTGGAGATACTATTTTCAATTAAATCGAGGAGTCCACAAGACAGAATGAATACCACAATAACAAAACAAAGAGTTAATAAGCAATTGGTGCGACAAGATTAAAATTCTAGGATAGAAGTGTAATACAGAAAAACAAGGCAAAAGAACTGCTACCCAAAAAATCAGTGCAGATGACAGCAATCTGGGATCAAGTTTGGAGAACTACTGAAATCACTGTGCTTGAAAGGAAGAAAGAACCACAGAAATAGAAAATAACATTTAACTGCCGCTACTGGACATCCACCTTTAAGTGAGATGAAGTAAATTCAACCTAAAATGTCCTTAAACCATGTTCTGCTGGTGTTGCTAAACTAAGTATGAGCTTTCATTTCTGATCATGGAGAGCAGCAAACATGGTCTGCAGTGGCACGAAATTTATATAGAAAAAGGACAGATTAGGAAATGAAAAGAATGTTACAAATTTAAATAAGACAAAACCTAGATTGCTGGTTTGTAAGTGTATGGATGTGAAATTTGTGAGAGTGTGTTTTAAATTCTCCCAGGAAAAGTATATTGTGATGTCCTCTGGAAGGATTGGTTTAGCTGCAGTTTAATATGCTGATGCTTCATTAAGTTAAGGTCAAGCCATTTGTGATTGATAGAAGTGATGTACTGCTGGACAAGCTGAAGTGTTATATGCAGAGGTCACTAAAAATCATATGGCAACTGAGGCAAAAGCAGGACACGACTGTACGTTAAAAAGGTTATATTCTGGTTGCTTAACTGGCTTAAGCCAACTGAAGTATGGATGAATATGTGCCTTATGTTAATGCTAGCTTTTTCAAAGACTAAATTATATGTTAAACTATGATATGTAATGTGCTTTTTCAGTAAAATTATATTACAGCTAATTGCATAAAAAGTTGAAATAAACCACTACGCTTTAATTTTATTCCATAAAAATGCTGGATTTTGATTCTATCAGACACAAAAGCTGCATGCAGTCATAGTACGTGAAAACATATTTTGTGCAATGTGGTGCATAAAACACTTCAGAGAAAACTGACCTCAGTACACCCTTAGGCATGGTTACAAAGGATACTTAAATGTGCATTTCTAGCAAAAATCACAAGCAATAGATTTAGGGGAAAATTGCCATGTGATAACACTTAATTCTCCAAGCATAAACTGAGCAATAACATTTATTTTGTAGTCTTTTTCTTTGTACAAATCAGGCAAACTTCTAGCTTTATACTCAAGTCTTGTTTTGAAATTAAACACGGGTTCAACACAGCAATAGACACAAAAAAGCCCAGAAATAAGCTAACTAAAACCAGATGTTGAGCAAGTTGCCACACATGGAGAAATCCACTTTAAACAACTACCTTACTGTAGTTACTTGAGTCAGCTCAGTTTATGGCAAACAGAAAGAAGCTTTTCTTAGTTGCTATAAACTGGTGCACACACTCCAGCACGTGAAATCAACACCCCCTTAAAAGACACAGCGATTGGTTGTAGGATTTAGAGTTTTATAATCTTATTTCCCAGGTGACCAGCTCTGGATGATACGAAAGCAAAAGCCCAGACAATCTACTGGCTTCACATGACAAAAACTGTGATTCTGTTTTCCTTTAATCTGAATCTGAAAGTTTATACCTTTGTTATGAGCATTCCAAATAAAGTCTCTGATACTCCTAGGGGGAAAAAAAAAAGGAGAGATGCAGCCACTTCAGACTGAATCTTTATCTGCTATTACTACATGAAAGTAAATTATCTGAAGGAAATTCCAGAAATAAATTATTTTTCCAGTTGCTTTTACTTTTTGTTGTTGTTGTTTCTGGAAACAGGTAGGCCAGAAAAGGCAATTTATCCCTGTTCAGGTCACCCATAAAAGTGCATAGGATCAAAAAATAATGACTGAGGGACTTTGCTATTCCTACTCATCACAGACTTCATGTTGACTGTGCTTACAGATTTCTAAGATAGCCAATATTTCTAGTCTCTCAATCATATTCCTTGCTAGTGCTATTTACTGCAAATGTTTTTTTTTAAAATCATATGTCCAGGTAATAATTCAATTAACTCATAAAAATCAAAGGGTACAATATCAACACAGTTTCATTTTCTAGCTAGATTTACATGGTTTCCAGAAAACGTGAGAAAATATTGTGATAGTGAGAAATATTGGATCAAGCAGACCTTCTGCAATTAAACATATTTTGCTTATATTTATAACTTTAAATTCTTTGCTGAGTATCTATTTACTGTTTCATAATTCCAGGCAGAATCAATCCACAACTAATGCCCTTATTCTTTTTTTAAATATTGGATTTTAAATATTGTGATTTCTGATGCTGTGGAAATATTCCTGAGTTTGTTTAAAATAGTTTGTAGTGCTTCTCAGCCACTTCACTAAAGATTTTAGTTAAAGTAGGAATGCATTGATCCAAAATTATTTAACCTTAGAAGATGTTTCTGCATATCCTATTTTTTTCCTGAGTTCTTTTAAATTTATGGTGGAAACAATTTTTCTACCTTTTTTTTTTAAAAGCACATTTCATTCTAGTTCGCTGTATATACATTTAATAGTGTACCTAAATAACTTTCCAGGGACTTTGTTTTGCTATAATTTGTTTATAAAATACCTTATGTTTACTGACTTCATAAAGTTTCTAAAATTATAAGTAGTGGTCTTCCCTATTTACTTTTTTGGTTTTTTCTATTCTCATGTGTCAATTTTGATGGTATTTTAACATTGCTCCCATGTCTCTGTGTAAGCTGTCTTTTGTCCTAAGTTACCTTTATTCCTAACAGAACCTAGAATTTTGGATGACCAATTGCTCTTCAATAACTCATCATCTTTTTAATAAAAACCAGTCTACATTTGTAGTTCCCTCACTAATTCCAACTGGACTTTAAGCACTGAAATTTAATATGTGTACTGGAAGTCCCTTTACATGTCTTTCACTGACTACTGCAATATTCCATAGAATATTGAACTACATCACTAAATGATAGTCACCTGTGCTTGAACAGACACAGATTCTTAGGTTAATGACTAGCTCTCATTCATCCAATAAAATGACAATCACTGTTGCATTATTACCTACTGTAGAATTTTTGGACCCTTAGAAAATTTATTATCTCTTGCTTTCAACAGTAGTAAAGTTTTTTTTTTCCACTGGCCACGTGAACTTTCAAGGAGCTTTCATCATACTATAGTTATTCATAACTCCTTGTTTCTCAAGAGAGACATTCATGTCACTCTTTCTTAAATCTCTTCAACACCTCAGTGTAACAGTGGTCTATTTGCCAATGGGAGCTGAAACCAGAAGCTTAGTTAAATCGAAGGATCATAGAATGGTAGGGTTGGAAGGGACCTTTAGAGATCATCTAGTCTAATGCCCCTGCAAAAGCAGGTCAACCTAGGTCAGGTTGCATAGGAATGTGTCCAGGTGGGTCCTGAAGACCTCCAAGGAAGGAGACACCACAACCTCCCTGGGCAGCCTGTGCCAGGGCTCACTCTCACAGTGAAATAGTTTTTTTCTTATATTTAAATGGAATTTATATCTTTTAAATTGAACTTATATTTAAAAAAAATTATAAATATATTTTTCCATTTTTAAAAGGAACTTATATTTTTTCTTATATTTAAGTGGAACTTTTTGTGTTCCAGCTTTATCCCATTACCTCTTGTCCTGTTACTAGCTACAATAGAAAAAAGGGATGTGCCAACCTCCTGACACCCACCCTTTAGATATTTGTAAATATTAATGAGTTCCTCTCTCAGTCTCCTCCAGACTAAACAGACCCAGTTCCCGCAGCCTTTCCTCGTATAAAAGATATTCCAGTTCTCTGATCATCTCCATGGCCTGGTGCTGGACTCTCCAGAAGTTCTCTGTCCCTCTTGAGCTGAGGAGCCCAGAACTGGACACGGTATTCCAGATGAGGCCTCACCAGGGCAGAGTAGAGGATGAGAAGAACCTCCCTTGACCTGCTGGCCACACTCTTCTTGATGCATGTTTAGTTTATTATCAGTCAGCACTCCCAGGTCTCTCTCTGCAGAGCTGCTCTCCAGCTGGTCAATCCCCATCCTGTACTGGTGCATGGGGTTGTTCCTTCCCAGATGCAGGATTCTGCACTTGTCCTTATTGAACCGCATGAGGTTCCTTTCTGCTCAACTCTCAAGCTGGTCAAGGTATCACTGAATGGCAGCACAGCCTTCTGGGGAATCAGCCAATCCTCCCAGTTTGGTGACATCAGGGAACTCTTGGAGGGTACACTCTGTCCCCTCATCTAGGGCGTTGATGAAGATGTTGAACAAGACTGGCCCCAGAACCAATCCCTGTGGAACTCCACTGGCCACAGTCCTCCAACTCAATTCTGTGCCATTGATCACCACCCTCTGGGCTCTATCATTCAGCCAGCTCTTGATCCACCTCACTGTCCACTCACGCAATCCACACTGTCTGAGCTTTCTGATGAGGATGTTATGGGAGACAGTGTCAAAAGCCTTGCTGAAGTCAAGGTAGATGACATCTGCTGCGCTCCCTTCATCTAGCCAGCCGATTATGCACTCATAGAAGGCTACTAGGTTGGTCAAATAGGATTTTCCCTTGGTGAAGCCATGTTCACTCCCCCTGATAACCATCTTTTTATTCATATATTCAGTGGGTACATTCAGAATGAGTTGTTCCATCACCTTTCCAGGGATGGAGGTGAGTCTGACCAGCCTGTAGTTTCCTGGGTCATCCTTCCCTCCCTTTTTGAAGACTGGAGTGACATTGGCCTTTCTCTAGTCCTCTGGCACCTTGCTTGTCCTCCATGATTGTTCAAAAATGATGGAGAGAGGCTTAGCAATCACATCAGCCAGTTCCCTCAACACTCTAGGATGCATCCCATCAGCATCCATTGATTTATGAGCCTTCAACCTGCACAACAAATCTTTAACCTCTTCCTCATCCATTCAGGGCAAGTCCTCTGCAGTTCAGATCATCCTACTATCCTTACTGGACTGGGCTTCCTGAAGGCTGGCCTTGGCCTTCAAGACTGAAGCAAAGAAGGTGTCCAGTAGCTCAGCCTTCTCTGCATCCTTGGTCACCAGGGCACCCTCTATGTTTAGTAGTGGACCTACATTCCCCCTCATCTTCCTTCTGCTGCTGATATACTTGAAAAATGCCTTATTGCTGTCTTTAACTTCCCTGGCTAAATTTGATTCTAGAAAGGCTCTAGCCTGTTGCACCCCTGCACGCCCTGGCAATGTTCCTATACTCTTCCCAAGAAGCCAGCTCCTGTTTCCATCTCTCATAGATGGCTACTTTCTGCCTGAGTTGTCCCAGCAGATCCTTGCTCATCCATGGAGGCCTCCTACCTCCTTTTCCTCCTTTCTTGTGTGTTGGGACACAAGATGGCACATTGGGATTGGAGGAAGTGGTGCTTGAATATTGACCAGCTCTATTGGGCACTTCTATCTTCTAGAAGCTTCACTCTGGATTTCTTGGATTGTCTCTATACTTCCGCAACAGCTTTCTCCCAAGGTGTGCAACTGTAAAGGAGGGATTTAGAGCAAGAACCAATATGTCAGATATTAGATCAAAGGAAATTTGAATCACAGATTAAAACATGTACAAATAATCAAGAAAAGATTGCATGGCAGTTAGGAATAGAGATCAGATAATGTGGCTCCAGTTTTCTACTTTCCTCAGGACTCTCCTTTTTTTCCGACAGCATTAGCAGAAGTAAGAAGAAAAGAGTGAAAAAAGACCTGTTGGAGTATAAAATGCAATTCTTTCTGATCTCATTCATAGCATAGTATTTGCGTGTAAGATCCACACACATATATGATGATCTATAGAAATTTTTGAGATCTTTAATAATTTATGCAGTGTCTAAAGAAAATTCACAAATATATAACCCTAAAATTGAGTTGTGTGAAGTTTCAGACAAGTAGAATGTTTACAGAATATACTTCTCACTTTGTATTAATTTTATTCTGTATTTTGCTTGAATAATACTTGACATTCCTGATTTTGAGTATTACTGGCAACATTGCCCTAAGAATGACATTAAAAAGCTACCTCTGTTCTTGCAGATTGCAATATCACATACTTGCACATGTAAATTTGTCATAGTTATTTTTTATCTATAATCTAGGTACTTCTGAGTGGCTGATTAAGAAGCTGTATTTAAATCATCACTTTTAAAGGACGTGTCAAATTTAGGAAAAATTGCTTACGTATCAAACGCTGACAGTCAGAACAAAAGTGGTTTGCTTAGCAGGGATATTACTTTCTCTGTTTTCCAAAATCAGCACTCATCACCTACCATCTGTGCTTTCTTTCTGCGTGGATCTCCTTGATTTGATTGACGTTCTTCCCAATGGCAGAACTTTCAGTGCATGTTAAGTTACATGAGAGAACCAATTTAAACATCTCTTGTGTATAAATTAGCTAGAGAGTCTTAGAGATACACTGCTTGTCTGATGGCATAATTGAGCCCAAAGCTCTATGGTTGATCTTTCAAAACTTGACTGTCAGGAAAAACAAAAAAAAAAGGAAAAAAAAAGGAGGGAAGGAAATCTCCTCATCAGAATTTTAACTTTCTCAGTTTGTCATGGAATTGCATTACTTTTGTAGAGAAATTAAGAGAAGTTAAAAAGGTAACAATAACAGCTATGCATTTTTTCTAACAGAAAAGATGTGCAAATGCCGTAAACTATAAGAAATTCTGTATTTGAAAAGGACAGTGTGTTACCTCTACTTATCCAACTTCATTAGTTTTGCTTTTTTTTCTCAATACTTTGGTTATGTTATATATAGATAGATAGGTATGTTGTCCATAGTGCAAAGCCTTTACCCAAAGGATAAGCTGGATAATATGGGCATGACCCTTTTCTAATAAGTCAAAAAGTAAGTGATGAGACACTGATGCTATCATTCTGTAAATGTGTCTCATCCCACATGGTAGTAAGGAAGCCCCTGCATTTTCTGTAGGATTTGAAATCAACGCAGTACTCACAGCTATGTGACCACAACATTCTGACTACAAAGTGTTATCATGTTAACATTAAAAAGTACACACGCACAGAAAAATATTAACAAAAAAGAAGGCACTGAAACCTTATAAATAAAAGTATTTTGTTACTGCAAAGTATAGCATAAAATGAGAGGACAGAAAATTTCAGATAAAGGTATAAGACACGTTGGTACAGTTTGCTTACACTGTATCTATCAGAATAATATTTATCAGCAAACTTTCAGCATTTAATTACTCTCTCCTTGTGCACCTACCCTCTAGGTCTGAATTTTCTCAACACTCTATGAGCAAATAGTGGGATTCCAGAAGTGGCTGACTAAGAGGTTACACATAATATATAGGACATTTCTGGAGGGAATAACCTTTACAGATAACTGTAGAATTTATATTTAAGGACTTATGGTGTCTTTGCCCTTATGCATGCCATATTTTAAGCAAATTTAACATCCTATTTTATCTCCTTTCAGTGTACCCTCTTCTTCTACTACGAGAGAAAAAAAAATCTAAGAGCTTTACATTCTATTTGTGGCTGGAATAGATGGACAAGGACATCTCTAGACATTGCTGGTTGAGTGCATTTACTGTTTTCAGCAATTGGAATATGGGAATCAATGCAGGAGCTGCAACTTACACAGTTGCTGTTTATTAATTATTACAACTCCAAAATCTCTGCACTATTTATTTTGAACTAAAGGTCCTAATTAATTTTAGATAATAGCAATTAGATGCAATCAGTGTTTAAATAATCCTACAATCAGAGAATTAATATTTTTTTATGTTCAAATTGATCACCTTGGCAGCCAGCCCCTCTAAATGTGCTGTTTGGAAAATGTTGGTTTTGCACAGGGTCTCGTGTTCACCATACCTTGTATAGCAATGAAGAATGACCTCCATTTATGTATCTAAATGACTCAGACTGGCTTTTCATTTTGATCCCATCTCAGTTCTATGGCCTGTAACAAGACAGATCTGATTTCACTTTAAGAAATCAAATGGCTTAAGTTGCATGTTACTAAAAAAAGATCTATGCAGCCTTTCTCAGCAGAACAACTGAGATGGGTTACAGAGCACCAAGGCTGAGATCAGGCTTGGTCAGAGGAGAGAATAATGGAAAATTATGCACTACCAGAGGACAGCAAAAAAGCCTGTGTCCTGGCTATGTTCCGTGCTGGCAGCCAGAACTTGGAATCTCCATTGACTCACACTCAGGATGTGCAAGTTTTGGTTTTGGGTTAGTGATGGGAAATAAGAGTGGCTGTCCTCTAGCGGAGCAGTAAGCCACATTTTTGCATTGTTATGACAGCTATCTGTCTGTTTTGCCTTGTCTTTTCCTCTCCCAGCTACAACCCATGGGTTTTGAAGTGGCAGAGTACTAATTTTTTGAGGTGCTGATAAACCTGGAGATGACCCTGCACCTATCCTAAGGAGAACCTGTGTGATCTGTAAATCTGTAGGCATTATTAGTTACAAGCAAATAAGAGCCTATCTTGCAAAACCATCTTTTCACAAAAGTTACTATTGTTCCCAACTTCCCTTCAATCTCTTTGTCTGGCGTTCTTTAAATGAGCTCTTGTTTCTGCATCTATCTGGCTTTGCCTCCCTTTCTCAATCTGAGATCAACTGTTACTCTTCTTAAGACAGCAGTAAAATCCCGTGCTCCTGTCTCTTGGCATTCATAGCATTATGCGTAACCAGATTTATAGTGTGTGTCTGAACTATTTTGGAAGAAAAAAGATTGCTCAGAAACCTTCATTTTCCATCACTCTTTAGGCAGGTCTGATAGCTGCATTCACTCACAGTCAGTTGGGCATATTTGGAAGTGGGGAAGAGTGAACAGAGGCTGTAGCAGATCCAGCCAGATATGGAGTGGGATGAGAGAATGTGCTGCACCCATATGAAGTATGCTATGTGAGTTTCCAAGAGGCTTGGAGAGAGTTCATCACTACCCCTGCTGGAAAAACTAGCTTCTATTCAGCCCTTTGTACCAGAGAAACTGGACAAACTAACAATCAGGCATTCCTAGCTCAGACTGTTTGATTTGCATGACGTAACAAGCCAATAAATCCTTTCATCCTTCAGTTAAATTGCATGAAAGGAATTGACTAATAGTAAGGATCCTGCTCACGGGAAATCTCAACTAAGACTCAACTTGTTAGTGAACTTCAATATGTTACAAGCAACAGGACAAGAGTAAATGGCCTCAAGTTGTGCCAGGGGAGATTTAGCTTAGATATTAGGAAAAATTTCTTCACCAAAAGGGTAATTGAACTTTGGAACAGGCTGCCCAGGGAGGTGGTGGAGTTATCATCCATGGAGATATTTAAAAGCTGTGTAGATGTGACTCTGAGTGACATGGTTTAGTGATGGGCTTGGCAGTGTTAGGTTAATGCTTGGACTTTTAGTCTTTTCCAACCTAAATTATGTGGAACTTTAAAATCTTGATGTGTTCCTAATTGCATAAGAATAGCTCTGTTGAACTTACCTGTGTGCCTATCTGATGAAGTCAGAATCAAGACGATCTGATTTTGACATTTGGGCCCAGTATATCTTATCTACAGCTAGGTACAGTGTGGGACAACAGTGTCAGAAGTAGACTCACCTAGGCTCCCTAAACAACTGGTGGGGAGAGAAGTACACGACTCCAAAGGAAAATATTTGTTCACTTATATCATCTGGCTCTACTTTGACTCACCCATTACACTACGTAAAGTGAATCCAGGCATAATTGGGCTAATTTTCAAAGCAGGTGGCAGATATGCCATAAGATATCCATCTAGGTAGCTGATCATAAACAATATAGGCCTGAGCACAGGATCATGATCAACCATAAACTCTTTGGGACAGGGAGCTTTGTAACCCATATTCATACAGAATTTTTAAATAAAAGACACCAAACTTGACCATCTTTCCATTTAATTCTTCTGCCAGAAAATAAGATTTTTTTTTTTATTATGAAACATAATTAAGAAACCAGAAAAAGCTGATAAAGTGAGCTGGATGGAGAGGTAAATCTGAAACGCATATACTCTCCTGGGTTTACAGAACATGGATTTTCTCAAGTTGATTGCAAACTTAATAATGGTCTTTTCTGCAGAATGTTTTACTACCTTCATACTTATCTCGAAAAAGGGAAAGTTTTTCTTTATACACTGTTAGCTAAGGAAAAAAAAACCAACAAGATTTTTTTTAACTTCTTCCCAGTATTTATAACAATAAGTTATCAGAGGATTTCCACACTGTAATGTGATACATTGTCATGGTTTTGCCCAGCCAACAACAAAGCACCACGACAGTCTCTTGCTCACTGCCCCCCATCCACCCCCACTCTGGATGGCAGAAGCCCCAGAGAGATGGGAGGATAAAAGATGACCAAGGAACTTGTGGATTGAGACAAGGGCAGGGAGGGCTCACTGACAATTATGGTTCCAGGCAAAATAGACTCCAGTACTCAACTTAGAGAGGAAAGTAGGAAAGTTTATTCTACTACCTACAAGAAACAGAACAGAACAAAAAGCAAAAAGGGAGCAAGATGATGAGAAAATTACAACCAGCACTTGAAGATTTCCCTCCCCCATCCCTCCTTTCTTCCCGGGCTTGGCTCACTGCTCCCGATATCTCTACCTTCTCCTCCCTTAATGGCTCAGAGGGGAAAGAAACGGGGGATGTGGTCAGTCTCTCACAGATGGTCTCTACCACTTCTGTCTTCTCAGAGGAGGATGACTCCTTGCATTCTTCCCCTGCTCCAATATGGAGTCACTCTCCTGGGACACAGTCCTTAATGAACTTCTCTGGTGTAGGTTCTTCCCAGCAGCTTCTGCCAATACAGGGTCCCTCACACGGGACGCAGTCCTTAATGAGTATCTCTGGTGTGGGTTCTTCCCCATAGTTGCAGCTTCTGCAGCTACAGAGTCCCTCCCATGGGACATGGCCCCTTCTGGGCGTAGCCACTGCCCCCTGTGTGGGGCCTTATTCGAATTGTAAACAAATTTCAGCTTCACCAGTCCTCTCCACAGGATGCAGGGGCGTGTCTGCTCCAGCACACCTTCTCCTCTCTTCCCTCACTGACCTTGGGGTCCATATGGTTGCTTCTCTCTCTCTTCCAACCTCTTGTACTACCACCAGCTGGGAAAACAAAACAAAACAACCAACAGAACAGGAAGAATCCTTCTCTTCTGGCTTCTTCTTCTTAAAAAGTGATTGTGGAGATGCCTAATTGTCTCAGCCCCAGAAGCAGGTCTGACTCAGAGCTAGGGAGAGTTTTGAGTGACTGCTTACAGGAGCCATCTTTACAGCCCCTTCCTCATTACCAGAAACAGCTCCACACAAAATCATGGCGTAAATAGACACAGCAGTGCTTCAGGACTTTGGAGATGTAGGAGTCTGCTTTTGTCACTGATGCTGCCAGGTACCTTTCCTTGGGAGATCACTTCACCTACTTCAGGTGTAACAAGGCTGAATTTTCTTAGAAGATTATTATGATGTAAGAGGAAGTAGAAGTCCTGTGCCATAGTGGATTTATATTTACTTCTCATTGACAATAGAATGATTCCTATTATGCAAATTCATTGTGAAAAAAAGACATTTCCCTCACAGGCTTGAAAAGTAATCCACACGACTCACTAAATGGTTCTGTGTCCTCTTTCCTTGTAAACAGAAGAAGACTAACATTATGTGTTTACCTGATAAAAAACAACATGCTCTTCCCAGCAACTAGCAATGACTTGCTCCTACAGCAGCAGCATTACTGTGAATGACCTCATTCATTTACAATCCTGATCCTATTCTGACAACAAATCCCATCTGTTTGTGTTTGTTTTCTAAAGAAAAGCATTAGCCTAGTGTGAGGTGTTTGGATTGAAGCAGCTCACTGATAGCCACTGGTATTATATTTAAGGGACTGAAATTGTAGTACTTGATGACTGTATTGTTTGTTAGCTGGAGAGTGAGTTCATTACCTTCAGGTTCCCAAATGTTTACAACTAGTTGCTATTAGAAACTGTTTTGATTCTCTATTGGAAACCACATTCACGTAGACAACCGTTGTCAGCTGCTCAGGGAGATATGGACTTTCTGCTTCTCCTTTGTAATCTCCCTATTCACTCTACTTCAGGCTGGAGTGGATGAGACCTTTTAGTACTTCAGACACTCCTTATTTTTCACCCTCACCATGCAAAAGAGGTTAAAAAGTACTAATCATTGCCAGAAGCGAGATTTTTTTTTTTTCCTCCCATTAGGAGCTGTTTTAGAGGGGACACAGTGGATTACTTCAGCCTGGTTAGCTGCTGAGTGGGAGCAAGGCTTTCATCAACATATTTCTTCTGCATCCGGACAACGTTCATCCCTGTTACCTATAGAGCACATACGAATGCATGGAACTGCTTGTGCATGTTGCAATCCATAATCTCTTTATCTTGGAGGTACTGAAGCTACTATAAATTCTTGTAAACCTAGTGATCTGAACCCATGAAAGAGGATGATCTTACTTGTAATACCCAGCATTGCAGTAAGAGAAGTGCAGCCCAGAATGCCTGGAGAGGTACGGAAGGTTCCTTCCAAGATGGTAAATGCTCTGCCTGAATCCAGTTTTGAAAAAAAATGAATTAACTGTTGCATGTCAGTTATGCGACAGTTTGTAAATTCAGCATGTAAAAATAAGATGTGAAATTTTAGTGTTGAAGTGAATATAATATTGGCATCCACGTTTGAAAGTGAACATTCCCAGAGTAGAGGAGTCTCCCTGACCAGTGCAGATACCTTCTGAGAAAAGTCAGAAGAAAATCAAAAGATAAAAATGAGGGAGAAAAATACATTTGATGAGACATTGTTTTTCTTGTGGCAGAGGGCTTACTTAGAGCCTTTAATTCTTCTTTGAACAACATTGGAAACCTTGGAGGGGTGAGTGGGAGTTGTGTCCAGCAGTTTGGAGTCTGAGCAATGACCTATAGATCAGAGTACCAACAGTGTGGAGCAGAGCAGCTGCACTGCAGCCACTGTACTGGGTTTGGATCATTTCAGTTGAAATTACCCATGGAGCCCAGTGAAATTATCCGTATCATGAGAGATCCTGCCAACATGGGCAATGAACTCAGTGTGAGTGCAATGACAAGGGGAAGATAGCAGTTACCAACCTTGGCTGTGGGGAAAGGACTGAGAAATCAGACAGAAAAGTGTAATCCTGCATGCTGTCATTTAGTTCTTCTTTCCCTGAGCTACTGTGTTATTGTGTTTTCCTTTTGTTCCAAATAAATCTTGTTTGTTTCAACCACATTAGTCTCACTATTTAAACACAGGGTGATGTCAATTGCTGAATTACTTATAAGACAGTTATTCAAGTTTCTGACTAGGAGTTTATAAGAGCACTATTTAAATGTTTGTAGAAACCTCTACAAATTGAACACACCACCATGCCACAAAGTTTGCATCAGCTTTTCAACTGAGATTGACTTGGTCTATTTAATTTCTTTTTGTTCAAGAGAGTTTTGCACTGCAGGACTGAAGCTCACACAGTTTGAATGGAGTTTCTCTCTCTCGCTTTCCAGACAAGTTTTGGAATGACAAAAATTATTTTTAAGTGAAAGGAAAGGAAGGAAAGAAAGGGAAGGCATGCAGGCAGGCAGGCAGGTGGAAAAGAAGGAAGGCAGGAAGGCAAGGCAAGGCAAGGAAAGGAAAGGAAACGAAAGGAAACGAAAGGAAACGAAAGGAAACGAAAGGAAACGAAAGGAAACGAAAGGAAACGAAAGGAAACGAAAGGAAACGAAAGGAAACGAAAGGAAACGAAAGGAAAGGAAAGGATCTAGAAGGTATAAGTACAATAAGCCATTAGCCACATTTTGGATTGAATACTGATTTGCCAATGAAAAGTTCGTTTTGATGTTTCAAAGGAAAATCTTCACCCCAGTTATCAAAGGAATTGGGATAGGTATAACAGATTTCTCTCTAGTAATAAAGTTTGATTTAAGGAGAATATTGATGCAGCTAAGGAAGCTGATTTTTAGATAACATTTTTGGAAAATCTCTTTTCCTAGATGTTTTTGCAACATAAACTTACTAGTAGGAAAGTTGCTACCTTTGCCTTGTAATTTTTCTGTTGTAGGAAATTCTAATGTGAGTGGGTGCATATTCATTACTCCCTATCCATCTTATGACCTATATCAGTCATTTAATTTCTAGACTGAGTTGCATGCTGTATTTGAGCTTGCTATTTCTCTAGCTAAAGGTTTCCAAGGTTTAAAAATGCCCATTTAGGTCTCAAAACCAATGTAGGACGTAGCTCACACAAGGCCTTATTTAAAACTTGAAGAGGTCAGGGGAATTCTATTTTACCATTCTAACTTAAATCAATATGTTTTCTCTCACATTCTATCTTTGATCCTCAAAGTAGGCATAACCATAGGAAGAATCTGCAGGGTTAAAAATGTAGAACTGGATTACTGTCTCTCATGGAGAAATATGTTGGAGGAAAGAGACTTGTGCACTCAGTTAGATTCCCAATATTTTCACACAGAGTAGAGTTTTCATATCTTCATCATAAATGAATTTGCACACTCCCTGCCCCGAAACAAACCTTGTGATCCAACCCACACAGGGCAGGTCTCCATCTGGAGGGAGCTGAGACCTGACACTCATCACTGGGTTTCTCAGAACACTGAATTAGTTGTAATCCCATTAATAAGGAAACCAGAATTAGAGAAAGAAATAGGGGGAGATGAACTCAGTCTGCTTGTGTGAATGCTTCTTTTCTTGTTTCTGGCTTTTAACTGACTATTTGTCTTTCTTGAGGTTATTAGTTGCTGATCCTCCATTTCTGTTTGATAGTTTGTTGCTTTGTCCTGTTTGCTTGGATTTGACATAATTTTCCTATTCCTTTTCAGCTTCTATCTGTCTAACCTCCTTCAAGTCTCACTTCTCAGCTGAGTTTTCCTTTCCCACTGAGACACAGTATACGCAAAGCATCTTGAACTTTAAAAAGGCTCCATTGCCTAAATACTTGTTTACTTCTGAATCCTCCCTCTCCTTCCATGTGTGCCATTGGTTAACACTGAGGACTGCTGCTGCCAATGCCACACTGAGTCATCCTAGCAGAGGACAAGAAAAGTGAAGATCTGCTCAGGTTATGTAAGGTCAGCACTACCACTCCTACCCTTGATGTCCACTGCCCATGCTGCAGCATGTTCCCATTCAGCTGTGACATTTAAAAGTTGCACCTGGCAGTGTGTAGATAATGTACCCCAGGTGGGACATGGGCTCAGTTGGGATGCTTGGTACGATTGGTAATGGTGAGAGAAAAACACAGATGGGATGGAGTCTAGCATACCTGTACCTACAAAGCATGTCCATGTGGCAGCAGTTGCAGGCTGTGGACCTCCTCCACTGATTAGAAGAGAAAGTTGCATACACTTTGCCAAGGTGATGTACACTAAAGAAATGTAGCGCATATGTCTGTCTTTCCTGTTCTCTAATCTTTCTGCTTCAGTTAAGCCCTTTGAGATAATGATTTTGCTCTTGTCGTTCTTGGATTGCAGCTCTTGTAGAACAAGATCTTTTCCCTGTACTTGTGTAGGGCATAACATGGTGGGATCTTGAAGCCCTTCCTAGAATACTATAAATGCTATTACAATGCTCCTCCTACTAATATCTTCAAAAGATTACCAGTTTATAGGGCTAGGCAGGAAGCTGCTAAAACTTGTGCTTCAAGGTATCTGCGAGACACTGATGTGGGAGAAGAAGAATGTGTGTTGACTCGATAAGGTTTTCTAAGCAGGTTTTTCTGCCTCTTGATTCAGTGGCTGGAAGAATGCCCAATCCGGAAAGTAAGGATAAAACTAAAGCTTTTCCAAATGTTTTTTTTGGTAGCTGGCATACAGTTTAGATAGAGCTTTTAACTTAATTAAACAAACCATTTAACCCTCTTCCTTAATTATATGCTTTAGAGAATTTAGAAGAAAAATTACCCTAAGTAGGATGTTAAAATGAACATCAGACAAATACCACCCCAAACAGGAAATCATGTGAACACCCTAGTGTACACCTACTGGTTCCCATTTCAGAACAACATACTAAGACTATCTTTCACAGCACTGTCTGTTGTGAAAACACCAAGGACATTTTGTTCAGCTGCCTGGGATTTGAGCACAATGATACTTTCTAAAGTAGAAGTATTCATCTGGGACATCTTTGCACATAAGAGCAGGCATTCATTTAGGCCACTGTAGTTACAGTTGCAAAACAGTTTCCACTACAATCTCCTCCTTTCTCGTGCCCATAGCTTTCCAAAGCAAAATAAATTTGGAATTATTTTTGCTATGATGAATCCTTTCTGGACCAGAGTTTTTTGTAGGAAAGGCAACAAAATTAAACAACTTAATTTCGCAAAGCCACAGTTTCCCATGATGAAACACTATTAGACCTTGCTTTTGTTGTCAATACATAATTATACCTATGCAATTAAAATCATAAGATGTCAGAAATAATTTCAGTAATCGTGTTGGACATGCACCTTTTTATTTTTCTGTTCTGCATACAAATACCATTTTGTCATTTATCTGGAAACCTCTTTCCTTTTTATGTCTCCAGAACACTGCATTTATGATACTTGATCAATCCTTTATGACTAAAGAACAATCTCAGAAAAGACTATTTGAGTGCATGTGTTACTGGCTTTCCAGTCCTGGTTAGGCCAGTACAAGTTATTGCTTAATATTCTTCTATGATGTTACTACCTTTTGTGATTGCAATGGGTTGACCTTGATTAGTGGCCAGACACTGACCCAGCCATTCTCTTCTTCTCCCTTTGCAACAGGATGAAAAGAGAAAATCAGAAGGACAGGAAGATCAGTTTCTGGTTACCATATTGGGAAAGCAGACAGCCTGGGGAAAATTAATTTATTTCCAGTTGAAATCTGTTGGATAGTCAGAAACAAAGTAAAACACCACCTTCCTCCTGCTTTCCACATTTTCCCAGACTCAGATTTGTTCCTTCATTCTGGACTCCACTTAGAAGAGAAGATGAAAAATCTCTTCTTGTCTCATCTCTACTTGTGTCTTGTCAGCTGTAGACAATGCAGGAGAGGGAAATGATCTTAATTCACAGTTATCTATTTATCATAATGACCTCTCATTGCACTTGGTTTCCATTAGCCATGTTTACCGTATCAGAGACATCCTTTGCATAGATTTTTCTTTCAGTGAATATGTTCCTTCTCATAAATCTGGATTTTTTCAAATTTAGATAGGAACATTTCAACTTTCAACTATAGATGACAGAAAAGCAGATACTGAGTTTTAACTACAAACAACACTAGTATTGAAGATAAGCATCATCTTGGTTATGAGTAAATATCCGTATTGTAATGCCTGTGACAGTCAATAAGAACAACCATACAAGTATTTTCTAATCCTGAATTATTTTTTTAAAAATACATTCTTCATTTTGCTTTAAAATTGCTCTTAAAGATATATACATATACACCTAATTAACTTGTTATTTATTTAAATTTTCTAATTCATTGACCTTTCACAATTAGAAGGGTTATTTACTTCCTTTATTAAACGTCTCAACCTATAAAAAGTACTTGCAATTTCTGTCAAAATCATTCTTGTTAACTGAAGAACTGATTTTAATTTCAGCATCCTCAACATCTGGGTTTTTTATGACAATATGCTTAAAAAGCTTTCAGGTATACAAACATCTTTAGAAACAAGTGTCATGTTATATGAGTAAATAAATAGAACTGTGACTGAGAATTTTCTCAGCTCTAGTTAAATACTTTGGCAATAAACACAGTGTAAAAAATCTAATCATTATTCCCTTGAATAAACAGAAACACCTGTTCTTATAGTCAAAGAAAACCAAGCTATTTTTAGTAGTCTCATTTATTCTTGTTTTACTACTGGACTGTGCCACTTCCTAGAATTTGAGCTTGTCTTTTTCTATGGTTTTCCATTCATTCACCTTCAAGTTCATTCCACTCACTCCATTCATTCATGTTCAATGTTTATTTGATGCTTCAGGTATTCTTAACAAAGATATAATAAAGTCCCAGAAGAGGAATAATAACATCCCTATCTACCCATCTTCAGTCCCAACCAACGAACAAACAAATTCCAAGCCTCCAACAGTTATTTGGAGCATATTTGTTTCTGAGTTGTATTCACTATATGTACCATACCAAATTTCACCATCTTATTTCCTTAAAGGTGATATCCACGATTCAAGTGGAAGTTGTAATGTGTAGCATATTTTGTGAGTCTTAGCTCCTTTTCAAGCTATTTCTGTGCCCCCTGACCAAGCTGCATAATTTCTTATTTCTAGTCTGAAGAACATTCTACACTTTAAGCCTTGCATTTTGTTAAAACAACCTGACAAAACAAAGTAGCAAAGAGCCCTTTATCCTATGACTAACACTCCATACTGACAGTGTATCTATTTTGAAAGGTTTGAGCTTGTCTTTGTCCCTGGTGAGGAAACAGGGAGCTACCTGGCAGCACCACTCTTGTCTCATAGTAGAAGTGACATAAGCTGTGGAGCAAACTTGAATTACATAAAGTGGAATAATAGTCTGCATGTCCATGAAGGTATGTCATAGTCACAGAGAAATGTAAGTTGTCAAGGACCTCTGACAGTTGTCTGGTCTAACTTTGAAAGACAGAAGGGCTTGTGTCAAAACTAAATCAGACTGCGCAGATCATTGTCCCATCAGTTCCTTTAAATTCTTGTACCTCTTACTCTGTCCACATAACTGTCTTAGTAAACCTCTACTGTGCTCTTTGCAGTTCATACTTCTCTCTCTTCTACTAATAAGTTGCTCTTAAGAAGATGTTGAGTAAAATGTCATACACAGCATATATAATCTCCCATATTCCAAGAACATATGCACAGCTTTTGCTTTTCATGGACTACTCTCTCAGAGTGGCTGAAGGTAATCATTATGTAAAATAACCTTTTACTTTTTACATGAGAAGATATGCATTTACTTTGCTTCCTGCATTTCGTGCTCTTTAAGTGTTGTATAATTTGACATTCACACAGATACAAATGTTAGATTTTTCACAGGCAAGCTCTTGGTGGGAAGGTAGGTCAGGAAGACAGAATACATCCCCCAGTATGTGGGAAACAGCCAGTTTCAACGTGATAGTGTAGCAGCAGCTGCTATTCTTGTACAGTGTCTGTGTACAATATGCTTGGGTGTTTTGGTATTCTTCATTCCATGTATCATCTTTAAATACTCTTTGCACTTATTCTGTCAAGTCAAAGACTTAGTTTTCTTAGCATACACAGTAGAAAACAATTTCTCATGTCTCATTCTCTGAAGAAAACACTCACAGAGACTGAACTAGGTTTTTGCACTGATCTGCATTCTGTCTCTACTACACATCCCTGAATTGGCTTTTAAACATTTTTTTCTTGTACAGCAATAGATGAAAAATATCCAGGAGGACTTACTGAAGAACCCAAAAGATATAAATTTCAAGCCAAACCATAGCAGTATCAATGCATTTCCACTCTGTTGTATTCAGGCTTGTATTTCACGAACTCGCCTTGCTCAGACCTCAGCTGTCCGTTGAATGGCAACGCTTTAATCCACCGGGTTGTCACAGGGTGGCAATATAAGAACACAAAATGAGCACAAGGTCAATTAGCGAGAGCTTCGCCAGACTGGGAGCAGCCGGCTTTCCAGACACAGACACAGCTTTCCCTTTGTTTACTACTCTCACGCGGAGGTTTCTGTGAACACCGTGCAAAACAAGACAGGGTGGTCCTGAAGAAACACCGTGCTTCATGCGGGACTGTCTTCTACACGGAAAATCTTCCAGAGAGAGAAGAGAGAACTCTTATTTACAGTTCAGCCATGCTCATCCCAGGCTGAATTTCTTCCAGATCTTCCAGAGGAAATACAGCAGACAGCCTTGTGATGTGCTGCCGGGAGATAATTCTCTGCCATGACTTTCTGCATCCTGCAGAGCCTGCCTTGTCTGCATTAGTAAAGTCTTGATGCGTCTACAGAGTTGCAGGGCTTGCAAGGTAGATGCCTGTTACAGCAAAATAGGAGAAAAACTGTCAAGAATGCTTGTGATTTCTCTTGATGTCATCTTCTTGTCCTCTGTTCATATCTAAATTCCTCCCTCTGTCCTTTAACTAACTGTGCAGCATGTGTGATCACAGAACTCACAGCCCTGAGGTGTTCCCAGATAGTGCTTCTTCCTGACCTTCCCAGTGACAGTAGTTAGGTACCTCACCACCACCCTTCAATAAAACATTCCCAGTGTAAGCTGTGTGACTGCCCAGGTGACAAGAACCGAAAACTTTTTACTAATTTGGCCTGACTTTCTGTGGCAAGGAATACCTAGCAAATAAGCACTTTCTGTTGTCTATATATACAGGTGTACAAGGTGCTAATGGTGTACAGGTAGGACAGTCAAAACCGACATTTTCCCCAGTAAAAAATTATTAGATTTGCCTCCTCCTGCTGAGAGGAGTTTGTACCAGTAGATGGTACAGAGGTACTCCTGTGGCTGGGGGAAGCATAATCAGAGAGCATCTCCAAGGCTGGAACAGGTCTTCTGTCTGATTCCTGTGCCCTAGTTCAGAGTGGAGGGAGGATACTCTCGCAGACTGAAGCAAGAGAAGTGTTAACTTATGCTTTTGGAGTACCTGTAATTTTTGTAAAAATGTTTGGTTCAGGCATGGCGGCATTATGACTGTCATCCTTTTCCCAGTAGGACTGGGATTAAGGCTGTAGTTCAATGCCTGCTGAGATGAGTCATTATTCATTTTAACATCACTTTTGGTGGTTAAGAACACATTTTGTTGTCAAAGTGCTACAGTATAATCTCCAGAACAAATGCTGTCCTCTCTGTACTTGCAGAAAAGCTAAGCTTGCAAGAGGAATGGGTCTAGCTCCATTTTGGCCATGGTCACTTATCTTTTGGTTTGAATTGTATACCTTAGACAAATAAGATATGAACATGAAAGGAATGTGGCACAAAAATCTTTCAACAAATTCATATATTAAAATGTATTCCTTCCCCAATCATTTTACTGTCGTCATTCCATGTGCCACATCTAATTTATAGGGTGAGATCTCTTGGAACTGTGACTCATCTTCGCCTTATAAAGCACTATGCACGCAAAATTGTATTAATAAAGGAATAATAATGGAATCTGCTTGTCTCTTAGAGACTGAGACAGAGATAACTGGTACTATTGCAGGCACTAGTAAGGATGTAGTAAGCTTGTGTCTATCTTGGATAAAGCTGGGAACTGATAGTGCAATGAATGCCAAATGCAACAGCCTGTGGATGAAAGCTCAAAGCAATCAGATCAAAATAGAAATCAAGGGTCAGGACCCCAAAGAAAATGCACTGTCAATGCAAACAGTTTGCATTATGTTCAGCTGAGAATCTCAATATCTCAGGTAAGGTACCATGATCCAAATCACACCAGACCTCATGAGATACTGCTATAGTGCTATTCTGCTGAAAAAGTAGAAAACAGAGGAACAGTTATTTGTCAAATATGTTAATTTTACTTCTGAATACATAAATAAATTCAGGGTGATCTTTCCACATGAATAACTAACCCTGGATAAAATATTGTAAGCTTGCAACTTTTATTTCCTGATCCTTCTGCTGATTTTTCTAAATTTATTGATGGAGGTATGGTAAAGACCCAGACTTTGGTGCTTCTCAGTGATAAACCAGAAATTAAGTACTGAACTGTGAGCTGCTTAAACCACGGTCTCTCTCCACTACAGGGCATATACTACCACAGCATAATATTGGCATGGTATGTCAGTACTTAATATTTGAAACAATAAATACAGAGTGCTTTTAAATAATCAATAAGAATAGATTCCAGAAAAATTGTTTCACACATTTTAATTCTCAAACAATATAATGCTTAGTGGATGCCAATAACTAGGGATATAGATGTAAAAATGCAGTAAAAGAACATGCATGGAGTTTGCTCATATTCACTCTCAGATTTACCATATAAAGATAATTATATGCTTTAGTTTAGGGCAAGCTTGACAAAATTCTTCATTTCTTCTGTTAATATCAGATATTTATAGCTTAATCAAAATAGGTAATGACAGTAGAGTGGACAACTTGTTTATATGAGCTAAAGAAATAATTATCAGATTATTCATGGCAGTGTAAAGAGTAGGAAAGATAAGCAACCCAGCTATTGTAAAGTCATTAGCTAATGTTAGTTAAGCATTGTGAAGATAGAAAGAACTCCACAAAGGTTAAGCATTGTCATTATCACTGCTAATTCAGAGTGATGGAAGGCACAGTGAAACTTCTTACCATGTGCTGTGTAAAGCTTGTAGAAACTGAAATTTAGAACTGAGAGATTTACAGATGGTGTAAAGAGCATTACCAGCTGGCCAGCTCTTTCTACCTGCTCTTTACTGAGGTCTAAGTAGCTAGGAATCTGAAAAGATACCTCATATACAGAAGAATAGAGATATAGACTATCACAGCAGTAGAGACTGTTGTGGGGCAAGCTGTGTGCCAGGCCGCCTTCCTCCAGATGGTCCTTAGGTGCTTAGTCCTGGACAAGCAGCAGCAACCCTGAGAGCTTCAGGTTGCCACTCACATCATTCTGTGGGCCTGGCCTGGCAAGCCACATAATCCACATATGCATAATCATCCAGGAAATGTTAACAGTCTTTGGCTGCAGCCTTGTATTTCTGGGCATCTCTCTATTTATGACAAAGATTGTTGCCTTGGGCAAATTTTCTTCTATGTACTGTGTAAAATAAAAGTTACTTGTCTATAATGGTTTGTTCCACCAATATATTGTTACTTTAAACTAGTTGAAAATAAGCAAAATAAGAAATTCTAGTCTTTTAAAAGCATTACTGTTCCTTCACTTCACAATATTGGTTTATGTTCAGTTTGAAAATCTTTATTCAAATAAATACATTTATTTGAAATATATGACTACTAGAAAAAATGCATATCTTTACAAAAATGTTTTCTGTCAAGTCTTTCATCTAGCTCTTCCATGCTAAGTATCTGTCTTATGAACAGCTTTGGGCAAATATCCAATCTCCCAGAAAAAAAAAAAAAAAGAAACAAACAACAAAAACTAGTAAAAAAATCAAGGCTGATGAATGAAGAAACAGTTAGGAATCAAAGCTGATCTGTAAACATGAGTTCAAATTCAGGTGCCAATGCTGCATGATGAGGGACTCAGTTTCTTTTCAACTGATAAACTTATATTTTAAAGCTTTCAAGGAACAAGAAGATGTCTGCTCCAGCTGAGGGAGGAGCTCAGTTGCTCCACATCAGACTTATTGCCAGTATCTGTGCTACACTGGGCATTAACAGTATTTTGTAGATATGCTAATCAAATAAATTCCCCACTCTTATGAATCTGGCATACTGGTCAGGACAAGTAAAGAGATGAAAACGAAGAGAAAACAATAAAAGAGGAAAGCTAGAAAGCTGATTTACCATGTGGCTGCTGGTGAGTCTTGCAGCTCATTGACAGCTGACATTCAGAATAACAGTATTATCCTGTCTCTTAAAAGAGCTCTGAGAGAAAATCTGAAGTGATTCAGAGGATGATTCACTCATATTGATAGCAAAATATCAGCAGGAACTAAACATGACAGATACAGTGTGTACAGAGACAGCCAAGCCAAGTCTAAATTGGAGTTTTGAGCTTGCATTTGTGGTTTAGTCATCTGGATAACAGGCTATGAGCTGTGAGAAACCAATATTAACTGAAGAGCATTGCATTATCTCCAATATGAGCATTCCCAAAGGTATAAAATGTTTGTCCTCTTAAAATTTACTGTTATTAATTTTGGGGTGTGATTCAGACTAATAATTTAAAATATGATCTCTGTCATTATTTTCCAGCTACTCTGTATTATAAGAACTGAATTTAATTTAACACAATTTTCCTCTGTGTTACAGAATTTGGCACACATACTTCTGCTGATTCATCAGCTATGATGACAAAATTGAGTTGCAAGAGCACCATGGGTCAAAGCATCTGTACCAACACTGCATGTCCTCACTATTTACACTTCTGTTGGTAATAGACCATGTAGACCTTTTGGCACTTTTTGATGCAATACATTATGGGATGTGAAAGTAATATATCACAAGAAAAGCACTTCAAACCACAGACATGGTGGATGCTTTCATCTTGTCCACATAGCACAAATGAGGAATTTAAAAATCAAAACAAGGGTTGTCATGGTTTTGTGTGGAGCAGTTTCTGGTAATGGGGAAAGGGCTGTAAAGATGGCTCCTGTAAGCAGCTGCTCAAAAACTCTCCACAGCTCTGAGCCAGACCCACTTCTGAGGCTGAATCAATTAGGTTCACTTTTAAAGAAGAAATCAGAAGAGGAAGGTTCTTCCTGTTCCTTGAGAAGCAACCAAGGTCAGTGAGGGAAGAGAGTAGGAGATGTGCTGGTGCAAACATGCCCCTGCATCCTGTGAAGACCCTTTGCCAGGGACGGTGACTATGCCCAGAGGAGGCTGTGTCCTGTGTGAGGGACCCTATACTTACAGAAGCTGTGACTGTTAGGAAGAACCCACATCAGAGAAGTTCATTACGGACTGTGTCCTGTAGAAGGGACTCTGTGTTGGAGCAGGAGAAGAATGAAAGGAATCGTCCTTCTCTGAGAGAAGTGGCAGAGACCACCTGTGAGAGACTGACCACATCCCCCATTCCCTGTGATTCTATGATTTTGCTAATTCTACTGGAAGCTGCTTATTACTTAATTGGAAATTACATGGAAATGTTTAAGAGTTCCATGAATGCTGAGAGTCTGGACAAGCAAAACAACTACATGGAATAAAGCAAAGTGAGATATTAATAGACAGTCCCCAACTTGTTAATAACATGGAATGGCCAGTCATTGACTATACGTTACTGTTTCTTTTCAGTAGTATCCATCTTTCCCAGTATGCAAATAGATCTTTAATCTATCTCTTTCATCCTCAAAGAGACAAGCAAGAAAATCAGTGAAAGTCCATCTTTCTGATTTACTCTACTTTTTGTATTAGTAGTATTAAATTGCTTTAAAAAATGAGGCAAAGGCCAGTTTATTCATGAGAGGAATTTGCCATAACATTGCCAGGGCACGTTAAATAAGAATGTTGCCTCATGACCACATTTTCTAGCTTGAGGAAGGAGTAAGGACTCACAAAAGGTGTGTAGAAGTAAAGACTACATGTCTACCAGTAAAATGATGCATTCTAGTGGTGTTAAGCTCTGCAGCCAACATACCACAGCTCTATGAATAAACAGGATACGATGCCTGTGTCCTAATTGGTAAGGGTACACTCATGCCACGGGACTCTTGTGTTTGGCAAAGGTCCCATCTCAGGGACCATCCTTGCAGAATAGCAGGATGCAGAGAAGCAAGTTCCAGTATTTGGAAGTATTCTCTGCACTGTTTACTGGAGAGATACAGAAACTTCTGCAGATTGTTTCTGCTGCTATTTCCTCCATATAGATGTGACACAATGAGTGTAGCTTTGAGTTTGGGTTCAAGTACCTGTCTTGCCTGTGTTTGCTGTTCTGTTAAGGTTAGGCTAAGTTCCACTTCACACATAAAGTTTTTTCTTGAATACTTTTCTCTCCTCTTTTCTTTCTCTCTCTTTGATGCAGTGTATCACCAGTAAAAAGAACTCCTCTTATAAAAGAGTTTCTCTGTTCTTTGGTTTGGGGATTTTCCTTTTTTTGTGTGTGTGTGTGTACTTTCCCACAGATAAACAGGTTTTTCATTGGGTAGTCTCTTTATTTCAACCACTATTTATCCACTTGATAATGTGATTATTATTTGTGATGTAACTTTTTCCAGAAGGGTGGGGATAAGTGCTGGAAAATCTTTTGATGGCTAGCTATTCATCAAAGTGCTTAATGACATAGTAATTTCATAACAAAGATCAGGATTATTTAAATGACTTCATAGAAAAATACCCCAAACACCAGGTAACCCTCACATGGACTAATCCTGGCCTGGAGACAAGTTATTAATTCTCTTTTCCTCAAAATGTCTTTCATTGTTTAATTTTACAATTTTAGCTATCTTGTTTCAAATAAACATGTTCAGGTGACGTTTCATCTGTGAAATATTGAGCTAGTAGGTTTACATGGTAAAGTTTTGGTAACAAAGATGCTACAGGCATGGCTTCTGTGAGAAGCTGCTAGAAGCTTTCCTTCTATCTGGTAGAGTTAATGCCAGCTGGCGCCAAGACAGACCTACTGCTGGCCAAGGCACAGCCCATCAGAGATGGTGGTAATACCTTGTTGATAACATACTTAGAAAGCGGAAAAAACTGCTACCAGACAGCAGCCAGAGAGATGAGTATGGGAGAGAAAGTCAGGCCAATGAAGAAGGGAGAGGAGCAGGTTCTTCAGGTGCTGGATCAGAGGTTCCCCTGCAGCCCATGGTGAGTCCCTGCCCCTGCCCCTGCAGCCATAGAGGCCATAGCGGTGCAGAGATCTACCTGCAGCCCAGGGGGTACCCCACACTGGAGTTGGTGGATCCCCAAAGGAGGCTGTGACCCCATGGAAATCCCACACTGGAGAAAGCTCCTTGCAGGA
This sequence comes from Urocolius indicus, assembly GCA_013401255.1. Classification (NCBI taxonomy): domain Eukaryota; kingdom Metazoa; phylum Chordata; class Aves; order Coliiformes; family Coliidae; genus Urocolius; species Urocolius indicus. The sequence continues at coordinate 229,097 of WBNH01011104.1, read as the reverse complement.
TGTGGGAACCTGTGGAGAGAGAGGAACCAACGTTGGACCAGGTTTGCTGGCAGGACTTGTGATCTCCCCCTGAGGAGGAAGGAGCAGAAAAACGAAAGCGTGAAGAACTGATTGCAATCCTCATTCTCCATCCCCCTGTGCGACTGTTCTTATCTTGAACCATAAGCTTTTTTCTGTATTTTCTTTCTCCTTTCTTGTTGAGGAGAGGAGCAATAGAACAGCTTGATGGGCATCTGGCATCCATCCAGCGTCACCCCGCCATACTGTAACATGAAGAACTCCAAAAGAATTGCTTTTACATATTAAAAGAAAGTGTAAGACATTTATCTTCTTTGATATGAAAAAATTTCTTGTGTAAATTGGTTTCCCATAAATGAGAATCTTCATGCTGATACATTACTCTGATGGGTAATCAGATAAAGAAACATTTTCATTTAGTACACATGGTACTATATCATTTCAATAATAGTCTTAATGAACAGGCACTTTTAGTTTGAAAAAAATGATGAAAAGTGTTGAATGTCACATTAAGCTACCATAAATCTAAATCATATCATTAAATCCTGTATCTTCGTGTTCTGTGAAAAAATATATGTGTGGTTCATGTTAGAAACAAAAGCAAAAATATAGTTACTTCACAGAGTCATGTCGTCTTCAGATCACTTTCTCCAGCACTTCAGAGAAGTAAAACAGAAACCAAATTGCAGTGACAAATAACAATAAGATGGCCTTTTTATACCTCTAGATCTTTTCTGCAATAGATCACCTCCAGGTTTAACTTTGTGCCATAAAATGGGAAATAAGAAAAATAAAGAGCATGCACCTTTACATGCAAAATTACAGCATCTAGGCGCTGGCATACAAAGGTTTACAGATTCTTTGGAGAGCCTGAGTTCTCTGCCTCCTGTAACTTCTTCCCATGCTCAGATGTTCATGTGAGAAACATCCCTGCCCTCTTCCTCCTGCAGTTTGACCCACAGCTGAGACTCCCTGCAGTTATATCAAAGAGCAACCTATGCCTAGCAGGTTGTGCAAGGTGCTCATTCTATGATAGGTATGCATGGTTTTTTAAAAAATTTGTTTCCTTGTGGAGACTGAAATATTCTAGAAAACAGATCTTACACTATTTGTTAACAGCTTTTAAGGAAAACAAAGAAAATCTTGAAAAGCTTAGCAAGGCTCTTGTGGCACAAATTCAAAAAGTTTTATCAGAGTTTAAGCAGCACATCCTTAGTATTTTGCTTTGAAACTGCACTGGAAGCACAGATAAATTCCCATACACAATATATGTGAATCTATGTTAAGTATAGCTTCGTTTCCTGTTTTTTTTTTTCACATATTATTTTCCTCATTGATATGATGGCAACTTAAGCACGGAGTTTTCATAGTTCATGTGACAGTTAGCTCTGTAAATACTATATAATTTGCACGAGGTGCTAAGATGAACTCGCACATCATGAGAAGCATCACAGTCAGGGAAGATTGCTCATGTGTCCGTTCCCTCACGTGACAAGGCATTCTACTGCGTGAAGCAAACACCAGGCTCAGAAAAATGATCAAGACTTGTAAAAACTCTAAAAGCTTCTGAAAAGAACTCTGATTTTGTAATCAGTTATCTCTTAAGCTGTGGGTGGCAGCAGTATTCAGGCACAGGGAATTTTTGGAAGACTTCCCCAGGGCTTTGACCTCCACTGAATGTTTCTAGAGGAGGCAGTATTAATTGCTCCCCCAAGACTGGGAGGCCAGGCTCACAAATAGGCAAACACATTACTTTGTAAATGAAGGATTAAGTCAGGAAACCTTGGTAATAACCCAGTTCAGTAGCTCCATAATCACCACAGTATGATGGTGAGTAGCTTGCAGCGTTTGTAAGCATGAGTTCAGTGGCCCTCTAATTGACTCAGTTCCCTGTTCTGGATAGCTGTCCTAATACTTGGAATCGTTCTGTAAGAGGATCTTTAAATAATGCTCCATGTGTCATGGTACATGTGTCATTCCTGACTTCCACTTCTCACTTTCCTCATTTGGAAGATTTATGGGCTTGTGTAGATCAGTTTTGAACATAAATGTGTCTGCGTTCTTTTGCTGATTCATACTCCCTCCATTGTAAGCAAAATTATGCCCTAGGATAGCCTCCATTATTCACAGGCTTTGCCTTTCTTGAATCTGAATTTACAAGAAAGAGCATACCTTTGCAGATGTTTCCAGCTCTAACTGATCCTTTCATATCTTGGAGATCTTCAAGACCTGCCTGGACATGTTCCTATGTGACCTGATCTAGGTGAACCTACCTCTGCAGAGGGGTTGGACTTGATGATCTCTGGAGGTCCCTTCCAACCCTGCCATTTTATGATTCTATGATCTTGTCTGCCTGAAAAGTGAGCTGAATGTTTTCTGAATAAGCAGGTGTGCAAAACATGACTTCTGAGGCAGAATAAGCGTTCCCACTGTCTTGCTGCTAAATAACTTCAGGACAACTGGGGACAGTTAAAATGAGCTGGCAGTGAAGATGTCCCTGATTCACCATTACACCATGGTATATGCAAAAAGACTTGAGGGTCACATTTATAAATTCGAGTTCTGTTTAACTATGCTTCCATGTGCTATTTTCTAATAATGATTAAAACACATTGACAATGACATTTTTGCAAGGGCACTATGAAGGACAAGGTGGTATACGAAACAAGGTATTTCATAGTGAACACCAAATTCCTGCACTTGTAATGAACTTTGCACACAAAGAATGATTCACAAAGTATGCCATGCTTTCCAGATATAAAATGTAAATAGATTTTTTAAAAGCATTCAAAGTTTTCAAACTCAGTGAGGGGATTTCCCTCATTAGCTTTGGAAATCATAACCTTGTTTGAATCTAGTAGTCCAATCCAAACAGTCATGCTTCATAACATTTCTCCCCAGACCTGGAGTGGAGCTGGCTATGACACAGGAGTATGAGATAGTTTAGTCATGGTTTTTCATTGAATCCTCTCCTTTATTAGAACTTTGACCTTTTGTTTCTTAGACTTGCTGAAATCACCAAACCTCATAATCTCAGAAGAGCATAAGAATGAATAATAGTGTAAAATCAGCTTAATGAACTTGAGTAACAGGGCTAGCTTGCAAAAGCACAATTACCTAAAAATGGGAAACCTAAAGTTAACTGCAAACTAGATTGTGAAAGTTTCTTTCCTTCTCTGCTGGAAGCAGTTAAAGTTTCCAGAACAGGCAAAAAGAACAAACTAATCTGGACTTAACTACTCCTCATGCATGGAGGGCTGGGATTTTTTAGAGGTGCACTATATGACTCACGCTATTCTCACGCAATGCCCACTGACAGCAGTGGGAACAGTGTGAAATTCTACCCTACAATTTATAGATATGATCTCCCTGCAAAGAACAGAACAAAGACCCAGCTCCCACGCCAGACAATTTACAGTCTCTACACAGCAAAGTGAGAGGGAGAGCAGCAAAGGAGAATGATGAGAGACAATGCAAAGACTGTAGTAACAAAATATTATAGTGTCTCACTCATGATACGTTCCCACCTTTTGAGATTTTCAAGTGGTTTTAGTTTAATTTTACTTTTTTGTCCTTGTCAATGGATGAGTACAGTTGTTCATTTTTGTTTTGAGAAGAACTGTAGTTTCTACACAGTGCAATAATTTCAATTAGTATTTGATCAATGGGAAACTCAGTACTAGATTGACAGCAGGTCTCAAATACTACATCCTTCCTCTAAGCTCATTCAGAAGAGTGAATTTCAAACTCTTGCTCCTACACTCCATAATTTATCCAGAAGTCCTGGCTAAAGGTTTGGAATACTAAAGTGAATCATGTAATATCTCTTATAATAAAGAAACAATGTAAAGGAAAGATAAGGAGTTTAAAGCCATCAAAGAACACAAATATGTTTTATACCCCCTCTTATTTACATTGAACACTAGAATTTTAAAGAAGGCACTGGGAAGTGTCTATCAGGAAGTGTCTTTAATGAAGATATGTGTCTTACCAGTTGAGAGACAGTAAGCATAAAACATCTTTCAACGGAGCTGCTGCAGTTCAGGACATCCCATCCCATCCCATTCCATCCCATCCCATTCCATCCCATCTACACTAGGCCATACATCACTTTAACTTAGGCTCTTTGAACATTCAGAATTACCTGGGATCATCTGTTTTAGCTCATTTACAAGTGATTTAGTTCAACTCTTCAGCTATGCTCTTTAAGGGTCAAATGTTGAATTGTGTATAGAGAGTTAGCTTCATTTGTTTTTGTGAATGTAAAGTGACTTACATTAACTGAGAACTAGGTCTGACCATAATGCTCCAAATTAACTCTTAAGTACTTGAGATGGTAGGTGGTAGTAAAATTCTTACAAGAAAATGCTGAACAGCAATGCTATTGTTGAATCTACTAATGATAGAAGGTTTATGTTTGTCATGGAGAGACAACACAAGTCTTGACAATGAAGACACTATGGTAACCATATTCTGATGGTTTATGATACTACTTTGTTCCTTTGAGGCCAGCTATTTTTATTTATATCCAGAGAAATCCAATGAATAACAAGTGAAGATGGTATTTTCCATTAGTTATGAAGACACATGGTTTAGTCTTAACCAACCCAACACCCACATGATGGAAAAACTAGGAATTTTTTTTTTTACTTGAGAAGGAAAGACTGTTTACAGAGAGGAAAGTCTGTCAATTTGATAGTTTAGTCAATGGAATGGTTAACACATTAATTATTGAACCACATTTGAGATAGTTGGAAGAACAATTTTTAAAAACGTTTCTGCCATTTTGACTTTATTTCAGATATGTTAAATGAAGAAAATAATTTCTCACTATATTTGTCTCTTCCTCTATCTTATTTTTCTCATCACTTTTACTCTTGTAATTCCTGTGGTCAGCTTAAGAAAACCTGCGGTTGCCTTTTTTAATGTATCTAAACAAAGAGTGTAACTTGTAAAAATGTGCATTTAATATATGGTGCCTTTGGTCTGTGAAGGGTTACGTGTCTGGGAGTGGAGTGCTTAAAGCACTTGCCAAAATCTCATCATCCCCAATTAGTCAGAAAAATTGGCATAACTATGGTTTAATTAAATTTATGAACCAAAGAAACTTCCTCATGCCTTTGCTTATATTCTCTGTGAAGGCAAAGTGCCCTTTTAAGAACACCACATAAAACATATGTTAAAAAGGTGAGGTTTTTATTTTCTATTTTGTATGTATTTTATCACTTTTTAGTTAATCTTTAATGGAAGAAGCCATACCCAGCAGTCTGCACTCTTACCTAGAATCACCTGATACTGGTCATAGCAGTATGTCTACTTGATGGAGTAGACGATGCTTGACTACCTGTGCCCAAGGAAAACAACAAAAATATTTAGATCTCTTCCAGTATGTTGTGGGAAGGTTGGGAAGAGTGTCTTTCTTACCACAGATTTGGCAATCATTTTACTTTGTACATGTGAGTAAAGAATTACTATATTTCTAAGCAACTCATTTATATCCCGAGGTACTGTTTGTGTCCTGGCCATTTTCTGTTCCCATTTTTCTCTTTATAATTAATTTTAGTGATTCAATCCATTTGCTTCTATGGTGTCATGGTTTGACATGCCAGCCTTTTCTGGTAAGGGGGAAGGGGCTGTAAAGATGGCGCCTGTAAGAAGTTGTTTGCAACTCTCCCCAGCTCTGAGCCAGACCCACGTCTGGGGCTGAGCCAATTAGACGCCTCCACGATCACTTTTTAAGAAGAAGCCGAAAGAGGAGGTTGCTTTCCTCCATCTTCTTCCTGCTTCTTCTTTCTTCTGCCCTTTCTTCTTCTTCTTCTTCTGTCTGGTGGTGGTGCAAGGAGTAGGAACAGTGAGAGAAACAACCATGCGGACTCCAAGGTCAGTGATGAAAGAGAGGAGGAGGTGTACCAGAGCAGAGACTCCCCTGCATTCTATGGAGAGAACTGGTGAAGCTGAGATTTATTTTCATGTCTTTAAAGACTCCGCATCAGCGGCAGAGACTCATTTTGATAAAGCTGACCCCGGACCAGGGGCAGCGACTCATTTTGATACAGCTGGCCCTGGACCAGGGGCAGCGATTCACTTCACTACAGACCCCGAGCCAGGGGCAGTGATTTTCTTCTTTAAAACTATGGCCAGAGCAGGCCGTGTCCCGGAGGAGGGACCCAATATCCACAGCTGTAACTGTGGGAAGGAACCCACGACAAAGCAGCTCATCAAACCTGTGCCCAGAAGAGGCCTTGTCCCGAGAGAGGGACCCTGTAACTGCAGAAACTGCAACCGTGGTGAAGAATCCACGCCAGAGATATTCACCAAGGACTCTGTCCCGAGAGAGGGACCCCATATCGGCAGAAGCCGCAGCTGCTGGGAACAACCCACACCAGAGAAGTTCGTTAAGGACTGTGTCCCGGGGGAGGAACCCCGTGTTGGAGCAGGGGAAGAATGCCAGGAGTCACCCTCATCTGAGAAGACAGAAGCGGCAGAGCCCATCTGTGAGAGACTGACCACATCCCCCATTCCCTGCCCCCCTGAGCCGTTGTGGGGGGAGGAGGTAGAGATATCGGGAGCAGTGAGCTGGGCCCGGGAAGAAAGGAGGGATGGGGGAGGGAGATCTTAAAGTGCTGGTTGTAATTTTCTCATCATCCTACTCCCTTTTGCTTTTATTCCATTCTGTTTCTTGTAGAAGAAACTTTCCTACTTTCCTCTCTAAGTGAAGTACTAGAATCTGTTTTGCCCAGAACCATAATTGGCAGTAAGCCCTTCCTGCCCTTGTCTTAATCCACAACAACCTTGCTTATCTTTTTACTCCCATTTCACTGAGGCCTCCGCCATCCTAACGAGGGTGGGGGTGAATGGGGGCACCGAGCAAGAGACTGTTGTGGTGCTGCTGTGCTAGCTGGGCCAAACCATGACATATGGCAAAGAATTTGAAGCCTTCATTTAGTTTCAAAGTACTTGATATCCTCAAGCACTCAGACAGTAGTTGCACCACAGGTGGGACTTAGGTCACCTAAGCATAGCGAGTTGACAAGGAGACCTTGTCACAAACTCAGATTATTGTTGCTGTAGAAAGTCTAAGAAAGATTTTAAAAAGGTGAATCTAAAGAGAAAATCAATCCTTTCTAAAATTTTAGGAGAAATATAACAACTTACCCCCTTCAGATGCTTATCTCTCACTTCTGGCTGTATTACAATTAATTCTTCAAACCAGATGCTCGATTTCCTGATGGCTAAGGTTGACTGGATGAGTCCCATTCTCTTTCTTATCTGCTTAGTGCTGGGGAAGTCAATATGCCTAACCAGACTGAATGAACAGTGAGTTGGCATATTTACTCATCTCTCATGCTACACAGAAATTGTTAAACATTCAAATGCCAGTCTATGGAAAATGGGTTCAATGCTCAGAAGGGACAGCAGCAAATCCAAAGATAAAAACAATCTCTGAATGGAGCAAATTCTGCTACTTGTCCAAGGTAATGTAAAGCTGGAATAATTCCGTCAACAGTAATGTAAACCAGAAAGGACTTTGGATCAATGTCCTTTGCTGGTATTGTTTACATTGCCAGGAGCAACCATATTTTGATGTTCTTTTTGCTTGTTTGTTTTTCTTACAATAAAAATCATTTTACCTCCTAACTCTTTGTACTTTCCAATTTAGTTAAGGGAATGAGAAAATTATTTTTATTCCATTGAACTTTAAGAAAAAAAAAGCAAAAAAGTTATCATTGGGAATACAAACCAAGAAATATTTGAGTGTAATTGCCATTAATGATTTAAAATAAACTTTCACTGAGAAAACAGAGAAAATACTTCTACCTAGTCAGTTATGGTTACTTACACATGCTAAAACGCTTCATTAATGAAACATAAAATTCTGATTTTTTGTCACTCTCTAACCCTCATTACTTGCATATATTTTTTTTAATGGGTCTCACTGTGTTTTGTGTTAAACTTTTTACCGTCCAGAAAAAAGACAATTAAAAGTACCATCAACATAATGAAATTCTTCCACTCTCTATTGAGTAGCCTTAAATTATGTTGCTGATGGTATTTACAAAATATCTGTGGCAAGTACAGTGTGTCTGTGCTAAAGTCAATGAAGCATACAATGAACAGGACATAGTCACATGAGGTTTGAATTCATTTTAGTTTGTACGCTGGAAATGTTGTGGTTTTTTTTTTTTTTTTTTTAACTCAGATGATTGCAGTGACCAACATGTGATTTGGAGAGAGGATTACTTGGGTCAGGCCTGCAGAAGCTAGTGTCAGAACGCCTGAAAGCAGTTTAGACCAGGAATGTTTGTGTGTGGTAGTTCAGAGAGCGTCAGATGAAGATAGATATAATGTTTGAGAGAGTGCCAGTGCAGCTGGAACTGTTTCATGCTGACATACTAACAAGGTGTTCTGTTGAATGGTAAATGCTCCTGAGATAATGCCTGAAATCTGTACACTGCTTGCCATAGAAGAGAGTGTACCTGCTTCCTTCTTTTAGCTGTTTCCAGAGGTAATTTCCCAGGTGTGAGTCTGTCCTATGCACCTCTCTGGGCAGAGCTCAATTTTCCAGTAGTATAGTGTATATAACAGTGTATAATAATATTATATAATAATATACATTATATAATATACATAATGTATATGCATAATCTATAATATACATTATATAATAATATGATATGTATAATGTAGTATAATGATACTGCTACATTATACTATATTCATAACAATTTAAATAATCAACACACTTTAAAACAAAGTCACAATGATGTAGCAGTTATGGAAAGAGAGGTCCTTGGGAGTTTTGCTGTTAGTTGGTCTACATGCATTAAACCATAACAAAATCAAAGTTGAGGCTGTGTGTCTATGAGTTGCATGTTACCTGCATGCTGCCTAGGCTTTGTGAACTGCTGCTGTTCCACTGCTCAGAGGAGCCACTGGTCATGTCCCCAGACACACAGCTAGTGCAATAACAGTAATGCAGTAATCTGGGAAAAGTTTTGGTGTTTGGATACCCCCAGCTGAATTGGTAATAGAGATGTCTTAAACTGCTTCTGTCTTTCTGACTCATCCAGACTTTTCTGTGTGTTTCCTGAAAACAGCTGTTGAAAACCAGTGAAGTAATTTCTGTAGCAACAGTGGCTTTTTTCTTTTCAGAGGCAAACTCAGCTGTTCCATCAAATGTCAAGGGTGAAAAATCCTCGTCCACATAGATGATAGAGAGAACATTCAAGTCTAGGACTCAATATAATTATTTAATAGCTCCCTCACACTAGTCAGACTTGTATTTAGGAAAGTTGTTAGTATTTAATATTAGGCATTTGTCATTAAACTGTCCTTCTGAAGGAAGTTACACTGTAGATATGGAACATATAAATAAACACAATGTCTGCTGGAATATTTAGGGAAGTGGAACTAAAGCACAGATGTACCAATGCTTTCACCCTTCTGACAAATACTTTTGAACAAGAAATAGTCATAGGCAAAAGCATGATGGCAGGAAGGTAAAGACAGATCCTTGATCCAGGCAACAGTGTTAAGTACAGTAATGCCACATGCCAGATGGCAATCAGTCAGATTCCCTGTGAGAGGGGCTGCCTGCTCCTGCTGAGGCATCTGAGAGGATAAAGCCATGACAGCAATAAGCAGCAGCATAAGCAGATGAATATTGGCTCCTGTTTTTCATATGGGACTAAATTTATAGAAAAATAGAATTGTTAGGAAAGTAATTACAGAGGCGGGCAGTCTGACTTTGTATGAGGCTGTGGCAGACGTGTCTCACACAGCACACTCAAGTTATTGCTCAAAATGGACTTTAGTTACACTGCTATTCCTTGTCCTTCACAAAGCTCATGTAGGTAACTCACATGCTGGGATGATCTTATGACTAAGAACCAAATATTCTCATTTAGTGGATAGTTCATTTTTGGAAGTCTGGCAGGAGTTTTGTTTTCCAGTATTATGCTGCATCTTTTCTGTCACAGCCTTCTCTTTCAACACATAAAAAGGAAGGGGGAAAAACTGCATGAGGTTCACTCAGATTACATGGAAATATCAAGGACTAAGATGCCTCACCTTAAAGCACAAGATGGGAAAGGCATATTTTGTGTTAGTAGAAATTCACTGTCACAGTTTCCTGTGGTTATTTAGCTAAGTAGAACATTCTTGACGAAAAAACATAAATAACTCTAATTTTTCAGGACATGTTGAGGTATACAAGGCTTGAAATAAGCTAAAGAAAAAAAAATTAAAAGGAAAAAATATGATACATTCGATCTGTTCAGCAATGTAGCATAGCAGCTCACTGACGCTGTCGCTGGACTCTTCACATTTGACAGGAGTGAAGAAGTTAATTGGCAATATACTACTGTAACCATCTTTCTATTATATTCATAGGGTTATGTTCACTCTAGTGGCTAATATGCTAAAACAGCTGTTTTTTAATGAAGAATCTGGTGTAACTCATCAGCCATAGTTATTGAGCCAAACCTTTCCACTACTTTGCAGTCATGAAAAAGCAAAATGGTGCAGAAATGGGACAACAAAAAGAAATATGGAGTATTTGAATGTTTCATAACATAAGTCTTTTTGTCACTGGTTAGAAAAACTGGTTTACTATAAATTAATAAGCAGAAAGTTCTAATTGATAGGAGTTGTTATTGTAGTGTTTTATTCAATGCTGTGGGGAGTGAATGACTAAAATACATCAGCTTGGGTTAGTGTATTTTGTAAGACATCCATTGGTAGCAACTGACATGTAAATCTTAATGGACTTAAAGGCAATTTACTTTTAAAATACTTGAATTCATATTCACTATGCTGGTTATATTTACATTTATCTTAGTTTTGCAGAGAACTACACATGCTAATGAGGTGTTCACTGGCCTATACAAATATATTTATCTAGTTCATACTGACAACTGCTGCTTTTACACACACATTTTGATAGCAAGACCTTGTTTGCAAGGGATGAGGAAAATAAGGTTGTTCCAGAATTTTCTGTATTACTAATTCTGGGATAGATGTTAGTATTGTTTAGTTAACCCCTTTCACTGTTGTCTTCAATTAAACTAAATTAGTACCATTAAGAATAATGATGTTTAGTTCTTCACAGAGTATAATTTTCTTTTTGATTTTTGTGTTTGGATTTCTTTACCGGAATCCATGAATCTGCAAGATCATTTCACAGTATGCTCAGAAAAAAATTGCTATCTGTTCATTGCAAACAAGTATATACAATTGATTTAGCCAACCACCTGGAAACTTTTGCCAGGCCTTTGGAAGATATCACTGGAGACACAAGTCTACAGATATCAGTCCCAGTGCCAGAGTGCTCTGAGAAAAACAGAAATAACATTATTCTAAGGCCATTATTCTAAGTTTTCTATGACGATCTTCTTATTTTGGTAGATGCCTAGACAGATGTGAATCGGGTTACTTAATTGCAACAAAAGGGTCTGGGAATAGAATTTTAGACTATATTCTGGTAAGTTGAAATGAAGAAAATTTTATGAGTATTTCATCTGTTGTCATGGTTGTGATTAAATGCAAGACTTTAAGCACTTGTAACACAGAGGAATATATTTAAACTACACACCTGATTCCCTTTAGCATCACTAAGTCTCCAGTTCCAGAGTCCTACTAAATTGACCCCAAATTAGATGTCTAAAACATATCAAACCAGTTATAGTATAGAAATGCCACTTACAGTCCCATTTGGTACAAACAAGGTCTAGATCTGGTATTAATATAGAAAACATTAGCGAAGATGAACCTAATTCCCCTTGATGTGTGAATGACCCTAGATGGACCATTCTGTTATCAGGAAGCTCTGCATAAACATTTTGAGGAAAGTAATTTGAAGAATATTTATTTATTCATATTCAGCTCTGAAATATTTATTTATTCTGTGTCCAGTGCTGAGGCACCAACTTAACAAGGATATGGAGCTATGTTGAATCGAGTCCAGAAGAGGGCCATGTAGATGACCAGAGGGCTGGAGCACCTTTGTTATGAAGACAGGCTGAGAGAGTTTGAGTTATTCAGCCTGGAAAGAAAGTTCTTCACTGTGAGGATGCTGAGGCATTCGCACAGGTTGCCAGAGAGCCTGTAGATGCCCCATACTTAGAAGTGTTCAAGGCCAGGCTGGATGGGGCTTTGAGCAAACTGGTCTAGTGGAAGCTGTCTCTACCCATGGCAGGATGGTTGGAATTAGGTGATCTCTAAGGTCCTTTCCAACCCAAACCTTTCTATGATTCTATGTTCTATCCACCTGCAAAAAATTCTGAAAGTCACAAATAATCCTGTGATACAGAAATAGTATAAGAGTTGAGAATAAATGTTTTAAAGAGTAGAAATAAAGGATAAATAGACTATTATGGTTTTAAAGTACAATCTCACTCTGAAGCAGTAACATTTACAGGGTAAAATCTCAGGGGAGAATAAGAAATCACAGCTCAGTTCTGGATAAGGACAAAACTCTTTTTTCCTTATAAAGACTGCACAGAAATAAATTGTGTACATGAAATTGCATGCATTTTTCTCCACTACATTCATTGGACTAATGGAAGATGTAACCTACCTCCTGGAATCTGGTATCATCGGAAATACAGTCACACTAAGATATTTCTCCGGTTTCCAAGACGTGAACACTCAGGAGTACACACTGGATACTCTATCTGACTAAGCCTTTTGCCAGCTATCTGTTGGTGAAAATAAAACTACAGGAAGAATATACACGTAGCATGATTTGGCGCTTAAATGGTACAAAGAGCCAAAAAGTGGGCCATGGTGGAGCCAATGCGACTATTTCCAACAATAGCATTGTATTGATGGCATACATTTTGTGAAAGGTTTTCAAAGTACTTCTAAAAATTCCTTAACTGAGCCACTCACGACTTAACATGATTAGGTTAGATTGGGATAATTTCTTCAATACTGAAACACAACTGCCAAGGTGATAGCATGGGACAAACTGGTGAGGCCTTAATCCTGTTTCAGTGATGATAGGAATTTGCAATTGTGTTCTCCTGGAAATGGTTTAGATATATGGACTGCCTGTAGCCTTCCCATGGGTCTCAGCCTTTGGAGTCTGCTCTCAGCTGTAGAAAAAGAGGACAAGGCTTACTGGATTGGCACTTTTCCAGAAACGAAGATAGCTTTCACTTCTTCTGAGAAAAAAGAAATGCATGAAAATTGACTGCAACTGGCAATAGTTTGCACTTTATACTCCCTTCATGAACTAGCACTTCTGTGTCTCCTACAAACAGAAAGCCTATAAATCTAGTACTGGAAAACACTATCAGTGAGTTCCTCCTTCAGAAGTACCCAGAAAGCATTAACTTAATCCAAACTTTATCTGTGAGAACTGACAGAATCACAACAGAAGTTGCTACATTTTCAAAGTTGCAAACTTACAATAAGTAAAATCTTGTTATCCTAAGTCATATTTCTTCCCTAAAGAAGAACAATAAAGATTTACCCAAAAACTGTTGTGGTTTTCTGAAGGTCAGGGGAGATTTTTCTAAAATTCAGAAATTCAGCAAAATTCTGGTCAAAATGCCTAAATGACAGTTCCGATACGTATTAGCCCAAAGGCAAAACATGACTGGACAAAGTTATCTTCCAGGAAGAGAGTTGTCTCATTTGGTTGATTTCAATTAACAACTTCCTTGAAACATTGTTGACCTTTCTGGCATATCACACTCTCAAGTAAAAGGCAGGATGCTAGTCTAACCCACTCAGCTCCAGAACAGTTTAACCAATATCCGTAGGGCATGGATCCTGTGACTTGATTTAATCTTATGATCAGGGGAGTGTCGCTTGATGTGTTAGGTGCTGAAGACAGGAAGCCCTTGACCTTTTTCACAATTGTACAGCTTCCTTGTTCTCAGAACAAAGTAAAAGTGACGATGAAAAGTGGGCTTTCAGGATTTTTTTTTTTTTTTTCATTTAATGAACACAAAGCAGATGAAAACTAGCAACAATAACACTCATAGAAAAAAAATCTATATAAAAATTAAGGGTTTGAAGAAATCTCTTTTCAAAACTAACTTGATGCCATTCCAAAAGTAGTTACTGATCACTGCTGCCTTTCATTCAAGTGATCATAGTTGCATAGTGAGCTGAGCACTTCCATGAGTGTTGTAGAGAATTGCTTCTTGTCACCATTTTGAATTTCAGATCTCCAATTTCAAAGCAGCTAACTGCTCTCCAGGAGAAATGTTTTCTCTGACGTTCCTTCAAATTGTAGTATTTATAGGGAAATAACGTTAGCTTTTTATTTTATTCAGCCAACGCAGCTGGCTGTTGAAATTCTTGCAAATTTCTAAGCCTTTCATATCTGGTAACATGAAAATAATGTGACCTTTGTAATGATTAAGTAGACAGCTCACATAGATCATATTTGTGATTCTGAAGAGTATTGTATTAAGCATAAGTGTGCATATTTCTCTGCATTGGTACCTCCACAGAAATGAAATCTTTCAGGCGTTGGTGAGAAATAGTGCCTAAATTTGGCAACCCTAGGTGCTGTGGGGTTCCCTCAATGTAACACTTGCTCTATCCTCTGGAAGTTTTAGAGCTATAGGAAAAAACAAATAGAAAAAAAATAAAATTTCTCCCTCTTGTATGTCTTGGTTATTTACTCTAAAATTCAAAGTCAATACCCAAATAAGTGCTTTAGTATGGACCATCCCTGGAGTGTTTGTTTCTGGAAACACAGACATGACAAATACAAAAACCTCTACCTTCTAAGTGTCAGAAACAGGGATTGAGGGTAAGAGAGCTTCTTTCCTTGAAATCCTTGTAAAGACTAGGAATGTATATGTATACAGGCATCTTCAGTCTCTTTCAGTCTCAATAATTTGCTAAGAAATTAGGTTTATGGGATACCATTAATGAGCCTATTGACTACTTTCAACTAATTTCATGAGTTGAGTCATGTCTCAAACACCTTAATTGCTATTACAGGTTTGAGCAGTGTATGACCCATGGCAAAGGCATGGACGGAACAAGGCCAAAGAAACCCATCCATAAAGGTCGAATGGCACAATTCTGGTATGGCAAAGCAAGAGGCAAAATCCGAGTTACCTATTTTACTTTAACATAAAGACTTTTAACTACAATGTTGACATCTTCAAATATCTGACAGATCTTTCATTTTGATTCAATGATTTCAAATACATTTTAAGGGTAAAGATTTTCTGGTTTTTTTTTTCTCATATTTACTTACAGACACAATGTCACTGCTGATAAAAAAAAATACAGTGATCTGACTTTGCTAATTAATCTTAAATATAAGTGTAAATATTCTTGGAAAAAGCCTCCTTTAAAAAACCATCTGTACAGTTGCTTTTTCATTTTAATGGTAACCAAGTACACAAGAAATCCCAGACTGTTTCCAAGCTTCATTATAACACCGAGTCTGCTTGCAATAGACCTTGTAATGATTTACTTATTCACTCATTCATTCATTCATTCATCCATTCATTTACTGAGACGACAGTAATCATGTGGCTTGGACCATACTTTTCTACCAGTAATATATAATCTAACTGGTTAAAGAAAGTTATTCAGCTTTCTTAAGAACCTTTTGGGAAGTCTAATTTCTGTGTTATTTTGAGATCTATATCTGCAATCTGCACTCCTATTGATGTTAGGAATTCAGCATTCTGAAAGGGGTTTTATTACAGACTTCATTTTATTTTATTTTGAATATCCATAAAAGGTCGAATTCTAATTTTCTCAAAAGGGCAGTTTCAAATTTTGTGTTGGTTGACCTGGGAAACAGAAATCTTTTCAGTATATATAAGGAAGTTTTCTTACATTTGAGAGGCCATGGTATAGCTGTATCCTGCATCTCTATGTTTGTCTCATGCTTCAGTTTTGATGTTATTTTTGGCTATGTCTAGCTATGGCTGGTCGGGGCCATGTAGAGACTTGACACAAGAGTGAATCCCAGAAGAGCTGCATTAGCATAATTTTATGGCCAGCACAGCATTTGTGCTGGTACAGCTATGTGGCTTCCCACTTGAGACCTGGCTTGTGCAGCAGTATAACGCGTACCTTTTTATGCCCCAGCATAATACAGCATAATTCCCTTTCACTTATGGTATAACTGTACTTAGGCTCAGCAAAACCACATAATCTAAAAAAATCTCAAAAATATTAGAATTATGTTAAATGACCCATTCAGAAAGCAAACAAGATACAACTACATGACAGAATTTACCTCACTCACACAATCCTTTGGCAAGTGTAAATGATGTTCTGTATTTCATTAAGCAATCACTACCATTTCATAAGGTCTTTGCCCCACTCATTTACTAACAAATAGCCATTTGGGGAATTAAGGAGACACAGAGTTTACATTGTAATAAAAATCTTCAGAGACTTCTGCTATTCTATTTTAAGACTTCATTGAATGGAGATTTTGTAATTACACAATACAGATTAGATAGGGCTGGCAGTTTATCAGATAGGAAAAATTATGCTTTTGAAAATACAATCATATGATGCTTAGGACTCTGCTCAGACATATGACCTTTCAGCAAAGGGACTTAATTTTTAAGCTTAAGGAGATGTTTTAACAATTTTTTTGTATATTTTTTTTTCAAATATCTGAGTATTATTAGCCTGAATTAAAAAATAGTCTGAAGAGAAGAATTTTCTTAGTAATTTCAAGAAAGCTATAAAAAAATTTCAAGAAAACCATAAAAAATAAAACCATGAAAACTTAGGATATCTTTTTTTTTTTTCCAATGTTATTAACTAAAACAACAATGTGATGAAATTGTGACTATTCGATCATATTTATCTGGTTTCCAGAAAAACTACCATAAGTGGTTTAACTACATTGTTAAAAAATATTGAAGTTACATGCATGGCTGTGAAGAAACCTCCCTAGTTTCTTACATTTTCTGTTATGATTTGTGTAAGAATATTTTTTGTCCCATGAATAGTTCTGCAGGAACAAGTTGTTTTATATGTCAGTTTCTTAGTGGTTTCCTCAGATGTTAGTCACATCACCCTTCTGACTCGCCTCACTGAGTGTTGTCTTGCTACTATTGCAGGATTGCAACAAAACTGAGTTGCAACAACTGGAATTTGACCTTTAACACACAGCTGGCCATTTGCTTTGAGATTTTTTTTTTCCTGGTGGAAACTGTGTTTGACCTTTAGAGTAGGAACTCACAAACCTGTACTGGCCAGAGGCCAAGCTCTCCATCTAGCATGGAGGGCAGCTGCCAGGCTGCTGGTGGAGAGGAAATGACATGATCACGCTGTCACCTGTTTCCAAAGAGCTGCTGGGTTGCTCGTTTACCAGGTCACCTTGTTGAAGCAGGGCCAAATCATGCTGGGTGCTGAGCTCACTGGCTTTCCAGCACCCTGTGTGCCTTTGGCAGAGCCTGCTTCAGGCTGGCCAAACAATTGACGCTGGTTGTAGGAAGCATGATGCAATTTGTTAAGAATAGTAACTTGAAAATGTTAGAATTTTCATCCTTTTTATATGTAGATGTCAGACACAACAAAGGGAAAGAGGTGGTGATGCTAAGGAGTGGGTCCAGTAGTTGTCTCAAACCACAATCTGATTTCATCAAGCTGAGTACAGTTTTTGCTCAGGCAATAACAAGTTGTCATTTCATGAATTCAAAACAACACTGTACAATGCATTGAAATGAAACTCCCAGAACAAATGATGTGCAGTTTATACATGTGTGTCTGATGTGTTGGAATGGATGACCAGGAATGCAGTATGTATATTAGGTTTCATCTGCCAGACCAACATTTCCAGTGTGCTCCTTTTCTATGAGTCTAGGAAAAAGCTTTGGCTTTTGTGCCCATCTCTTGTGACAGCTTTGTCAGAAAACTAGATGACAAATAAAGAATGAGCCCTAGATAGTTGTTTTAATATTAAAACTGTCCTGTTAACATAAAGCAGAAAAAATTCTTTTTGAGTGCCTTTGAGAATGTTGGTATTCTGGAGTTAAACTTGCTGAGAAGCAGATGCATCTGGAACAGCAGAGAGCAAAGTAAAAGTAATGTAAGAGGAGGAAAAGATGGTTCTCCTACTTCATAATTTTGGCCACTCATTGCACCATCCTGTTCCAAAGTGGAAAAGTCTGAAGGTTTTGAGGTAAATCTGCCCTCAGTCATATCTGCATTGGGAACGTGAGGAATTCCCCAAAGCACTGCACTGATACGGTAGCAATGTGCAGTGCTGGTGGGATGCAACCAGTGGAAGAGAAGAGCTACCACAACAGCGACAGCTGCCTTTCACACACTTCTGGCCCTGCACAAAGCTCAGCTACCCATATTCTTCCTGTAATGCCTGTAGCTGGTCTTAGTTGCAATAAACAGTCGCAGATAGTTTTGCTACTATTGTTTGGCCAGAGCTTGTAGCCCTGCAAAAACAAAAGAATTCCCCAAAACTGTAAGCAATGAGGCCACTTGACGGGTTCTACTGAAATGAAACATTTCACTCTAAAGCAGAATGAAAAAATATTGTTTGCACATTGCTGACTTTCCTCCTCTGAAACATACACACAAACATACTTTTTAACTCAGCGACCATGCAGAAAATCTGTCAAGCTCTAGAATACAGACCAACTCCCACAAAAGACTGGAGGTACATCCATGCGTGCATTGCAGGCAGATAGAAGCAACCTCTGTCCACACTCTAAGCTCACAAAAAGCCCACGTGATTACAGTTTAGTGATTCACTGAACCTCAGCTAACAAGCTCTGCTGAGATGAGTAAACACGTATTCTAACTGCAGGGCAAAACGTTTTAAAATGTGTTTACTGCTGTCACATTTCTTGGTAACCAAACAAGTATTTATCAGTACCATTTTGTGTAGCATCTAGAGGCCTTTGGATCCTGCTGTGTTAAACAGAAAACAAAAATATGAGAAAGACGTGATCCCTACTCTTCACAGTTTGTGATCTAGTAAAAGGTAGAGACAGCCAGCAGGCAGAAGGGACAAAATAAGCTGTTACGTTACATCAAGGTCACCTTTGGTTTGAGCAAAATGGTGTTTGTTTATCCCATCATCTTCCTGCATTTTCTTTGGGATGATGAGAATGAAGTCTTTTCAGGGTTTAAAGTCATGTGTAAAACATTAAGGTGGCTAGGCAAAGTATTAAGAAGACTAGTCTCTTTTTGGCCTAGGTAATTAAAACTTATTCATACTCATTTTAATAGACCTGTAATTAAATTGGAAAGCAGAATTTGGTGTGTATGTGCACTTCCAATATAGTAGAGCAGATTGTACAGATAGCATCATCAAAGCTTTTCTGAAGCAGAGCGAGCCTTTCCTCTTTATGCCTTATTCTCTTGTTACACATACGTTATGTTACACATTAACTGGAGTTGAGGGTGATTATGGAAAGCTGCTGTCCTCTGTGCCAAAAGAGTGACTATTTGTGGGAGATGATGCCTGAAGCTAAGCAGTGACTAATTTTTTTTTTTCAAACTGATGGGTGTTCTTATGCTTACAAGACACATTATCTCTGCAAATAAGCAGAAAAATGGTTTTAGATGTATAACTCTCAACAACTAGGGATGACTGAGTAATTCCAAATGACCAGTACTCAATACATTCTCAAAATGGGCCTGTCAGTGAGACTCTTGAACAGCCCCAGACAATCAAAAGTCAATTTAAAAAAACTCCACCTAATTGAGCACATATTTTATTACATTCCTTGAAACAAAGGCAGCAGTAAATTATATGCTCTGGAGTTGCTTACCTATTATGGGGATAAACTCTTGCATACTTATCACCAACACTTACTTCTCCAATGCCCTCTAACCCTAAGCAGACATCTGCTTTATTGCTCTTTTTTTAGAGCTCAAGGCAGCACTGCACAACTGTTCTGCTTGCCTTCCAGGCTGCTTGATGCTGGTTCTTTTGGGACTTTGTGACTGGGGGAAGCATTCCTGAGTAATGACTTTAGGACTAGTCCAAGGGAAATCCTTGCTGAGAAGTAAATGTGAAATAGTCTTCAATTCAGTACCTATCTACAAATCTTGCTATTTATCCCCTGATACTGGGTGTTACATTCATTTTAGCTGCTTCTGGATTAAGCCGTGTAGATTTTCAGGAGTGGGAAATAGAGGTAGTTCAAAGTGAAAGGTTCAGTTTGCCTTCTTTTGTTTTATTGTTTGTTTTTTTTTTTTTTAAGGAAGTGACCAATGAAAGAGCTTTATTCTTCTTCTCTTTCATGCTTTTTAATTATTTTTAAATGTAAATTTTACAATAAGAGTCATCGCAAACTGGAACAAGTTGTCCAGACAGGTTGTACGATCTCCATCCTTGGGATTTAAAAAAAAAAAAAAAAATCCACCAGACATAGCTCTGAACAACTTGTTTAAAGCTTTGAAATTAGATTTGCTTTGAGCAGGGCTTGGACTAGATGATCTCCAAAGGTGTCTTCCAAAACAAAATATTCAGTGATCCTGTAGTACTATAATTTGGCCTATGAACTTTTTAAAAACCTTTGGGCATGTTTGCACATTGCTGTAGATCTGGCACACAGATCTAAAACTAAAGTTGACTTTTGTCAGTAGATCTACATAGCACAGAGCATCACTTCACAGACATACTGGCTCCAGTCCCAAAACATCAGAAGCATTGCGTATGATCCAATCCAGTAACTCAAGGCCCCTCGAGAGCTTACTGTGTATCTTGTTATTTAAGACATGATACTCTAGAACAACTCTAGGACTTCAAGAACCAGGGAGAAACTGTTGCAGTAAATGCAGCCAACTTATCTTTTCTTCCCCACTTATTGTTCAGTAGTGCAAATGCCACTCTTCCTCTTCCTCTTGTTTAGTCCTCCCTCAGTTGGCGGTTTGCATTGTGAAATTTTACTGTAGTATTACTCAGTCTGCTCTCAGATAAATGAAAATCTCCACATTGAAAGGTAAAATTCTCAGAGTAGCTGAGGAGCTCGAGGAGAATCACCTGGTATCAGTATTAACTCTTGCCAATAGAGTCACAGACAGCAATCAGATGCGTGTTTTTTGTTTTAACTTACGGTGAATGGCACTGCATTTAATCATAATGTTTTGTGCCAATAGTATTTAGTATTGTAGTAGGAGTAATATAGGACATTATAAAGCAAAATACTGGTCAAAGCCTGAAATTGCATTTGAAGAGCTAAAAGCTTTGTGCTGACAGTTCTTCCGAATCTCTAAAGAAGCAGATACCCTTCCATAATTTCCAGTCAGTTCATGTAGGAATACTCCAGATGAGAATGCTGGACAGGTCCACCGAAAGTTGAGCTTGGAGGACTCCAAGACTCACCAATATTCACTAGCACTCTGCTTAATCCAACAGGAATCGAAGGCACTCAGCACTTAACTTTTTGATACCTCATAGTATTGGGCCATATGTTACGTTACCTGTCAGGAAGCCTTTAAATTCCTGCTGATTTCAAGGAGTATATATTCATAACCAGTAAACAGAGATACACAAAGGATTGGAACAAGCTGTTTAATTTTCCTACAATCAAGGAAAGATCTTGTAAATCAGATTTGTAAATAAATCTATCTATTCACCACATGTATTTACTACTAGTATTTGGAGCCTATTTTAAATGATTTACAAAGAGTTATGTTTACAGGATCTTTATAGGAATCAAGCAACGACAGATAGATGACTAGCTAGCATCACAAAGGCTACGAGTCTAGCAGTTGACTAGCACAAGAAACAAAATTCATCCTAGCTAAGTTTTGCCATCTCATCTGTGTTACTCACTGAGGCCTCCTTGATAGTCTGTGTAAAGAAGGCATCTGAATTAGGCAGAATAAATATTTGTCTGCACATACTTAATTCTCTCCATTGACTACAGGGAAAGAGTTGACTGTCTGAGACAAATATCTGATGTTTAATTCAGTGGAAAATCACTTAAGTTTGTATGTGCATTATCTGAATATCCTCAGAGAAAAAAAAATACCAAAAGGCTAAAGAAGATTTGGATATTTAAAACAATTTAATTTTAAATTTATTAAAATATTGAACTCTTTAT
This sequence comes from Urocolius indicus, assembly GCA_013401255.1. NCBI lineage: Eukaryota > Metazoa > Chordata > Aves > Coliiformes > Coliidae > Urocolius > Urocolius indicus. The sequence goes on along the minus strand of WBNH01011104.1, from coordinate 207,051 downwards.
ATTAATCTGAGTTGAATGGCTATATTTTTGTCAATACTCGGTGGGAAATAGAAAAGCAGTTTCTAGAGTTATTGCTATTTTAAGAGACATCTGAATGTCCTCAATAACCCTCAAGATAAGACCTTTAAAGTAACTATTTAAGACATAAGGTTCAGGGGGTTTCTATGGAGATGTTGTGGGTTTTTTGGTGCAGGTATATCAAAATAAGCATTTGCATCAAACGAGAGTTCTGGAAAACAGTGCTTACAAATTCTGTGGCTTTCAGTCCATATAATATAATATAGTTGGTCTAAATATTTAAGCCAAAAGGAGTAGCAGGATCTCACCACCTATGCAAATCAAATCATGCAGATTAAATGCAATCCTATGAATTCCCGCCTTACAACAGATACCTTCACTCTACTCATGTCCTAGATGACAATCTACAGCACCGCTTGCTGTTGGCTCCTCTCTACACTGATGTTAGGTCCTTCCTTCCCCTACTTTCTACAGCTTTCTTTAGTGGGTACCCTATAGCCCTCACGGTCGATCAGAATTGCAGTGCTTGGTGAGACAGATGCTCATGTCCTGAACAAACTGTGACAATTGTGATAAATTCCCTAAATCCTGCCTAACCTGGAAAACCAACCAGTGTTGCTGGGGCTTTGTAACCGAGCCAAGCTCCTGATGGTGCCCTGCACCTCTGCACCTGTGTGGCGGGATGAGAACATGGACTTCTCAACATCTCCTGCAACCTGCTGTGCCTCAGACCTGCAGCATCCACATTCCTTGTATAAGCACCATTTATGAAAGTGCAGGGTGGCTTTCTTGGGCAGATGTCCCATTTTGCTGACAAGTTGTCTCAGAGATGAGGACAAGTGGCAAAGGGAACTGCCTGACTGCTGTAACCATATGCCCTCCAGCATCAGGCATGGGTAGACATGGAGCTCTTAAGTGATGAGTTCAGATATATATATCTCTCTGTCTGTTGCAGTGTTCCTCTGTGTTTTTTTCTGATGACATCTTTGGCTTTAATGGCTTGCTTCTTAAAGATCCTCCGCTACTTTTCCCACTTAGGAGCTCACTTCTTTGCAAAAGTCTAACTCAAAAACTTCCTCTGCTGCTGTGTACCTGCAAATGCCTTTGTTTAGGTTGGTGTTATGTGAATGGGGGCACACTTGGGATTGAGGAATCTAGTGGTTAAGCTCTCTGAGTCCATTCAGAAACTTAAATATTTGAACAATTATCTTAACGAAGGGTAAGGGGCAACATCCCTTTGGTTTTCAGAAAAGAAAATATTTTCAGGCTGCAATTTTAATTATTTTTTTTTAAAAAAGCCCCTATTAACCACACTTCCTTGTGAAGTTAGATAGCCTACAGATTAAAGTTTAGGAAACTGTATTTGCTGAACCCATGAATATATGAACATATTCTAAGGTATCGATTTGCTTTTATCAGCTACTGAAAACCAGAAAAGCATTTTACTATCAAAACTAAGAGATTTAATAATTTGCTATACCTTTAGACCTCCCGCCCAAGCTAAAAATTAACCACTGTAGTTAACATTTGTTTGTCAGCTAGCAGCAAGTTCACTTTGCTGATTCTCCAAATATTCAAAGAGAATTGACATCTGATCCACAGCAATTTCAGTGCACGTGATTACAGGCACTTACTAGATCAGATAGGTTCAGCTTTCACTGTTCACTGCCACTTAGATTTACCCTTGACCCACATTCTTCAGCTGCTCACATAGAAAAGAAATGAGTAGATGATAGCAGAAGTTCAAAATAGGGCTATGTACCTATGGTATAATGCACATATGATACTTTGCAGCAGGGAGAAAAAAGTAGAAAATCTATATATAAAGATGTGCATACATACAATATATATTATTTTATATAGATATATTAT
>WBNH01011104.1:191979-205055 GCA_013401255.1 Urocolius indicus | reverse complement strand
TATATAATAATAATTATATATAATAATATATATGATAATGCATTGTCATATTATAATGATATTATAATATACAATATATATAAAATAATGTGCATACATTTTGATTTTGATACCTAGGTTTTCTGCATTTTACAATAATAATTAAATGAAGATACACAGCAATATATGGAATATCTGGTTCTTTCGTACACCAAATCAGAGCTGTAGAGATTATTGCAATAACTATAACATGTTTTCCAGTGTGAAATAAATAGGCCTTAAGAGTCCCATTATTTCATCTCTCTGTGTGGGGATTTATGCACAGCCTTCCCAGCACCATTAACAGAGAGAAGACTTATGTATGCAAATCCTAAAGCAGCACATTGAGAATAGACTGGTAAATTTTGCAGAATAACTATTAGTCTGAAATTATAGACAAAACATAAAAAGGGACTGTCTTGTAAGAAATTAAATATTCTGTGCTTGATCTTCATGCCCAGAGCACAGCAGATGAAAAAAAAGGTATAAATTGTAAGATTAACATGTAAAATAGTACAATAGAGAGTGTTTCTCCCTATACTCCTGTCATAGGCAGACAGTACCAGAGTGCATTGCAGATATTAACTGAAGGCATGTAAATCCAAAGGTGTGCTAAGACTGGGAACAAAAGGCTATATTCAGATGATGCACTATATGTACCTGATTTAGGAGCAGAAATTGCTCTGGGATTTAAGATCAGGATGGTGATGAGTGAACTAAGCTCTTCTTGCCCAGTGTTGGCACATCCTAGTTTCCTGCAGAAGTGATAGCTTCAAGAAGGACAGGAAGTGGCTGGAGAGAGTTCAGCACTGGGCCACAAAGATGATAAAAGGAGTGGAGCATCTCCCTTATGATGAAAGGCTGAGGGAGCTGGGAATTTTTAGCTTGGAGAAGAGGAGACTGAAGGGGTGATCTCATTAATCTTTACATTTACATAAAGGATGAGTGTCAGAAGGATGGATCCAGGCTGTTCTCAATGATGTCCAATGATAGGACAAGGAGCAACAGGTACAAGCTAGAACATAAGAAGTTCCAAAGAAACACAGGGGAAAACTTATTCACTGTGAGAGTGATGGAGCACTCGAACGGGCTGCCCAGATGAGTTCTTGAGTCTCCTTTTCTGAAGACATTCAGAACCCACCTGGATGACTTCCTGTGTGATCCTGCTCTGGCAAGGGGGTTGGAATGGATGATCTTTCAAGGTCCTTTCCAGACCTTGAGATTCTGTGATTTTGTGATTAAGTAACCTGATTCCTCCTTATAAATTGCAGGATGTAATTGTAATCTATGGAAAGCAATATTATAGAAAAGATTTAGAGGAATAAACATAAATGTAAGCATCCTCATCTCCATGGAGCCTATTCCCCCAGAACACTTCATAAAGCTCAGGACTCCCATTTTCACCCTGGGTTTGACACACATGTTTCTCTGTTTGTGGAGTCTCTATCACTGCTAGACTTTGCCATTCCTGATTTATGGGCAACCAGTTAGCAGAATCCTTCTCTACCTCTTCCCCCTGCCCTCCTACCTCTGGGGCTGAGAAATAGCAAAAAAAAAATGTCAAAAAAAGGTCTTTGTTCCTGAAAACCTAAATACATGTTCTGACATACAACACAGCTAAGCAGAACAATTAATAGTTTAAGTAGCTCTTCATCCCTCTAGTAATATTAATTAAGATTGATTTTAAAAGTAATAATTTTATTTGGCAAGTGACAATGGCCTTTCTAGTTTTCCTTTAGCAAGAATAATTTCTGAGTTCAGATAATATCTGCTTCCCTACTGCTTGTGTTAATGGAGAATGCTCCTTCTGCTGTTTTGAGCTATGAAATTTAATTGCCCAGAGTGGCTGATACTTATTTTCAACAGCTGCTGAACAAACTCTTTAAAATGCTATAATTGCATATACAAGAATTCTTAATTTAATATACGCCTTGCAGCATTAAAATTTAAAGTGTATGTGAGGGAGAGAGAAAGCTCATGGGCCATCTGAAGAAGCTTCTTTTGGGGAGGGGCATATCTTGTGCTTTATTCTGCTCTCACATCTATTATAGACAGAAGGAAAATACTTCATTTATGAGGACTTTTCCTAATTGGCATAAGTAGCAACGAAAGGAGGTTTCAACTCTTTCTTTCATGGATTGCTTTTTCAATGAATCTGAACACCACATCTTATCATTTGTAGACACTGTATATTGCCTGTTTGTGTAACAAGCACAATATATCTTCTCTCTAAAAATACTTTCATCTCATAATTTTTAGTTCAATATACAAACTTTTTTCTCTGAAAGAGAAAAGTCCTTATGTCTAAGATCTGCTATCAGAGACTTGTCTGACACTCCTCACATATCGTGCAAATGATCTATTTGAATAGGCTTTTGACTATAGCAAACCAATACTATGACAAAATCTTTACATGAAAATGTTCAGAAATTATCCATTGTAGCAGATAATGCATTGTTTTTTGGATGGCGGTCAAGGATTGCTGCACTTTGTCTCCTTCATGCTCCCTGGAGGGCTCTCAAAGTTGATGGCTCCAACCAGTCTGGTTGAAGTTCACTAAAAGCTGAAAAAAGTCCAGCAAAGCCCAGCATGAAATAGTTGTCAGTAGAAAATAGCACAGCATAGTAGCAAATAAGGGGTTTAAGTGTTTGACTATTGAGTAAATCAATCAAAAAGTTTAACTTACATTTATCAATCTGGGTAGGAAGCAATTTATACTAAGGATCAGGATCCGACAACTTGACACATGCCTTGTTTTACTCCATGGACCAAAGAATTAAGAACTTCTGTCCTGGAGAGGTAGACATATGAAAGAAACATAGTTATCTGATATTGAAGAGTACTGTCTAGATTACAGAAGCAAGACATAGTTCCTGAAGGTCTCTGAATTGAAAAAAGAAAAGGTAGTTGGCCTACTCTGTGAGAGCATGTATTTTCCATGATGTATGTCACAGAGTAGTAGCTTGGCTACCTAGGCATGTCCTCTTTCTGGTAATAGAGTTACTGACTTTGCCTAACCTCGGTCATGTAAATGCTACCAGGGGATCTGTTAAGCGCACAGTGTAATTCTCAATGTTCCCATAGAAGAATCGGTTTTCTTCTTAGCTATGTGTTTGCTGTCAATGAACTCCAGCATTGAGGGACTACCAGGATAATAGCTCTAAAATTAACTCCCAGGTTCAATAGAGACAAGTGAAGATTTCTTGTTTTGCAGAAGTTCTGAAAATAGAAGGAAACATCTTAAACGGGCTGGTTTCACTGATCAGCAACCACAGTTTCCCCATTTCCTTCCATTGTGAAGAATCTCAATAGAAATAATCCTGGTGAAATCATCAGGATGATTGAAAAAAAACACTCAACAAAACCAAACAAAAAAAATAATTAAAATAGCTTCTACTAGTTGCAAGTTAATACTATTCAACAGTCTATTAAAAGTGAAGAGTTATTAATTTTCAACACTAATCTTCCAGTTATTTGTGAAAAAACCAAACAAACTTGGCAATAACAGCTTGGCAGAAGATTTCCTCCTCTACCCTTAGTTATTTTCATAATTCACTCTCTGACTCTTGGGATTCAGCAAATCATCTGTTTTTAGGATCTGCTGGAATGGTAAGAGCAAGAGAAGTGGTGCACAGGGGCAGAGTACATTTATATGTCATTGCCACTTCTAAGCTGCTCTCTGGAGACTGGCCTTGCAGAGCAAGTAGCATTTTCCGTGAAACAGTATGGAAATATTACCAGATTAATATGGAAATGTAGGTTAAAAGTGTTCTCTGTCATTGGAAATGTACAGGAATTACTTAGCTAGTACCAAGGGATTGCAAATGAGTTTCAGGGCAATTGAACATTGAATTTCCTAGTGTATCACAATTACACAAACTGTGACTGGGAGAGCTTTTAAAATATTATTAATTACTTCATCAAAGGCTTAATACTACTATTTGCAAGGATCATGTCTTTCCTTCCATTTTTCCAACAACCATCATTACATTTCCTTTACCCTTCAGCTTATGTATTTGGATGTTTATTGTACTCATTTTCCAAGCTAGGAGTTAAAAAATACATTCTGGGGTGAGGAGGAAAATTAACTAGAAATACTGTCTTTATTACACAATTCTTAAATAATGTTCAAGTTAAAGAAATATTACTGAGCCACAATTCAGATCCCAGATTTCCCCCTGCTGTATATGAACGTTATTATCTTTCACAGCTTTTTCTGCTTAATCAAGAGCTCTTTCTACATGATACACCCATATCATAATCAAGAAACCTAAGAATTTGCAGAAAGCACTGTCAAAACTGGGAAGAGATCCATCACTGCTAGTTTGCTTTATAGTGTACAGACTGAGGAGCATGCACACATTCAGCTGGCTCAGCTCCACTTCAAAGTGGCAAAGGTATCTCCCCTTACAAAAGTCTTTGACTTTAATAAATTTGTTAGAGCCGAGAGTTGTTTAAAAGAATTGGCCTAGTTGTTGAATTGTCTGAAGGAATACAGAAAGCATTAGTGCTAACATCTGATACGTTTCTTCCTCTAAGCAACCAGGATCTGAAGTGCTTCTATTCATATTGGGAACAAATACATTTACACTATAATTTGGCATCTTCTCAGAGCATCTTGTATGATTCTGTAGACATCCCTAGAAAGCTCTTTTCCTTAATTAGAAAAAGAAACAGCATTTCAGAGCTACTGAACATGCTTAGCTTATACACACTTGTGACAGGGAAGGTATCACAGAATGTGTTTTACATTTTAAACTTAGACCAATTTTTGAGTTATTCTTTGGTGCTATTCTATGTATTTTGAATTAGTTGAATTAGATTTGTTTTTCTGTAATTCTCTTGACTCTTTATTAATTGCTGGTTAATCATGATTGCCCTAACCCTAACTTTTAAAAGGTCAAGCTACATTTCAGATGGATACTATTGTAATGGAATAATTAGGCTTGGATAAGGACTGGAATATAGTTGAACCAAAATACTGTATATGAGATAAAACTTCAAAGAGTTGGTCAACTTGAAATTCAAATATGCTTCCAGGTCATATTAAACAAATCACTTTCTATCAACAGAAGGGGCCAACTCCATCTCCACTTTTTGAAATAGCTCTTCCAGGAAAGAAGGACTCTCTTCTGTCCTGGAACCAGCAACTCCATTTTTCTCCACTAGTAGAGTTGGGTCACTCTGAAATACAAATGTATTTTGTATTTTGTAATACAAATATTCATAATAGTCATAATTCCTACAGTGTTACAAACCTTTATTTGATTGATTACCTGCATGATAGTTGAGCAAGTCAATGGAGAGAGAGGTAAGATGGAACACTACTGTTTGTGTGTGCATGGGCAGTAGTGCCCAGGCTGTGAGGATATCTCAGCCACCATGGCCATTAAATCACTGATATCCTCTGCTATGCATACTTGGAAAGGATCTGGTTTCTGTGATGTCAGTAAGGGCCTTGTAAGATTTCCACCTGCTTGCAAGCAGCTTCTTTTGCATGGGTTCTGCAGCCATCAGATGGCAGCAGCTTTCAGGTGTCACTTCCAGATTAGTTTGTATTCTAAACACTGGGCAAAAGGAGAGATTAAAGATCACACAGTCCTTCAACAACTAGCATAAATCCAGTTCTGCAAAAAATCTGAGATCATAGTATAAAACATAACTTCGAATTATTTAAGTTGTGGGGTATGAACCTGAGGTCTCCTCCAGGGGTTCATTCCAGGCTCTGAGTTCTGGGCAGCCAGCTTTGTTGTATAACGTTGTCATCATCAGCTGAGTTTTGGTATTTTGTTTTCCAGAACTGCTAGTACAATAATAATGAGCCCAATAGTAATCTTTGTAAAATCCCTTCTCACTGCCTACTATATTGAAGTAGAATGAAAACAAATTGGCAGCAGGCATCTAGAAAATTAGATATTAACTTTCAAAAGTGCATGCTAGTTTGCCCTGTAATAGCTGGGAAGCAAGAACATTATGTTTCAGCACTGAACCTTTTTGTGGAATCAAAATATTCTCTCACTATAGCCTGGTTCACATCTGCTGTGGGCTTTAATGTTGTTAACAATACTTGTGATTGCAGTAATAGAAATGTAGTCAGGAAAAAAAAGGGAAAATCCCTCATATTTGTATTCAGAACTCTAACTCTAACAATGCAGTTAATCCTACTGCAATTACTGAAAAGAAAAAAAAAAGAACAAATCTGAGAAAAGAAAATTAATGTGAAAAAAACACTTCTCTGCATTTAACTAATGTTAAGGATATGAAATAAACCCACATAAACAAAGGAGTGCATGACTGTGATGGAAAATTTGGATCAAAATCAGGATCTTGATAAAGACTGTTATTATAGAAATAAGGTAAATGACCACAGAGAAAGCCAAAGGAAAGAAAAAATACTCCCTTTGACTATAAGGAGATTTAGGGCAAATCAGATAGTTGAGGCTGTTATTAAAGTGACCATGGGTTACAGGCTAAACGTAGCAGTGTTACTGGAAGGGAAGTTGCATAACATCAGAGTTGTTACTCTGCCCTGTGCCTGTGAGTTCACATATTTCAGCAGGCAGTGCTGATGGGGCAGAGGTGCTCCAGCTTCTTTTTTTCTCCTTCGCAATAAACCTGACAGAAGAGCACAAAGTATTTCCCTGAAAGAAGTAAAAGAGAAGATATGCCCACTCTCCCTGGTGTCAGCGAAGGGGCACATCCATTTTATCCCATATTTTCCATTCCCCATTTTTCTTAGAGCATTTTGATAGGATCCTCGTATCCTTTCTTTCACCACTGCCTGACATGAAGCTTTATTGGTTGTTTCATGCTTTTGACATCTGAGATTTTAGCTCCTGTCTGTCAGCTTCTCAGGAACTTTAACTTGAACTTTCTTTCCTGGATTTACTCTTTCCTTTAATTCTTGTCACAGGAAGATCTGTCAATTCTCCATTCTATAGTCTCTTATAACTCATTATTATATTTTCTTTTTTCTTCCTGGCTACTAATGTCACCAACCTCCCTGTATGGTTTTCGTCTCCCCTAAGTTATTTACATGTTAGATGTCTGCACCTGAACTGCTCATCCAGTCTGCCTTTGGCAGCTGTTCACAGGAACAGACACGTGTACCATGACTTGTCTGACTAGTTTTAGATTTTTTTGGATGAGATGCATTCTGGAAATGCTGATATATCTTACTGAAAAAAAAAAAAAAATAGAGAGCAATAGAAATAAGTAGGGTGAAGTTGGTGTTGTAGCTACGTAAAATTAAGTCAGATGAATGCTTCTGATATGTTTCTTCTGAAGGCTGGATAGAAAAAATGTGTAGCAAAAATTTATTCAAGACTTCTTATAACTAAATCTTAAATCAAGTTCTGAGAATTATTAAAGAACCCAAATAACTTTATGCAGTACCTGATATTTATTGCAAACATAATATACTATTCTCAGATTATTAAATAATGTTAAGAATGAATCAGATGCATCTGTCTTCCTTGTAAATTGATTTGTTTTCTGTTGCTTACAAAATATATACTTTTCATTTTAATGACTGATAAAAAATGTGATTTAACATAAACTTTATGGCACATTGTTAAAATAAGACAAAATAATTTCTAGATGTAGGAACTTAGTCCATATATATTATGAAACTGTCTCCAGTCCTGTGCAATAAGATGTGGAAATTATGAGCTGTCTAGAAACTACTTTAGGATGTCCTTTCTGATATATATAAATATTTTACAACGTATCTTTTTGATTGTAAAATTGTGTTCCTTTAGAATAAAACATTTTCAGTTTTTAAGTTAGTCTCCTAAATCAGACATGTCAAAACATTGGGTTATGTCATTGCTCACTATACATCAGGACATACAATAATAGATTTTACGTGACATAATAATGTTTTACAGTTTCTCAAATCATGAGTATAACATTGTTTCATTCATAGTTATATTGGTCATTTGAGTATTGGCTGGTTCTGAAAACATCAAACTGCACACTTCATACTTTATAGGTGCATCTTCCTGTCTTTCAATGAACCACCATCCTGTCCTTGTGGGCTTATCAACTCTATTCAGTAGTGAGGCCGGTGCCGAGATCGTTCTGCTTTACCCCAGGTCACCTCACTGAAAAGATTATTGTGGTCTGTCTGGCTCATCCATTTGACTCAACTCTCCTTTATTTCTCTCTGTGGCTTATGCTTCACTGGTGCGTTTAATCTGTGCCTTGCCTAGAGGTCTCCACAGAGTTCATCCCTTTCCTGTGTGACCATTCTTTTCTTGTGCTTGGTCTTTCTTATCTCTGTTTCTGCATCAGTGATGCCGCATTCATTTTTTTTTTCTTCATTATTTTTTCTGTCTTCCTTTTGCGCTGTCTCCCAAGGAAATAACTTCACCTGGGATTCCTCTCTTGATGTGGCCTGAAGCTCCCTTCTCCTACAAATTGCTTCTCAGTACAAACTTTTGCCAACATGGCTCCAAAATTCAACGAATTAAAAATTGTGTTCTAGAAGTGCAGGTAGGTATATGGTGTAAGTTCACAATATGGAACAAAACAAAATGAACAAAGTGTGAAATTTACCTCATTAAAATTTTTACCTCTATTCTCATTCTTAAAAAGTTTATTTTTCTATAACAATAACTATTCATAATAATGCATATATAAAAGCTAACACAACTCACATGTTACCGATGTAAGGACTAATGTTGACTATGGTACAATGTTTGGTACAATTGTTTTAAAAAAACATGGTTCTGAAAGGCTTTACCTTTTATCCTGAGTGCTCCTATGAACATTGTTATTTGTTTCATCTCCCAATTATTCTTCATAATTTACAGTATATTTATTTTTCCAACACTAATGCAATGCAAGTATGTATTATTGTCCCCATTTAACAGATAGAGAAATAAAGAACAGAGAAACCAACATTCAATAAAGAACTCTGACATCCAAGACAGAGCACAACTGAGGTGTCTACATTATTAAAAAAAAAACCTCAAAACCACATTAGCTAAACTTTTCTCACTATAGACATAATTGTAACTGACTACACACTGCAACACTATCAAAAAAACCTCAAAATAAGGATTGTTTCCAGATCCATATATCAGGATTTAATGCGCAATATCTGATTAAAGGTAACAGTTACCCAAAAATCACCATGCAACAGTAGACACAGAATACTCAAATTTCGTATGCTTGAAAATGTGAAAAAACTCATAGTAACATTAATGAACAAGCATGCCAAAAAAACCCTCATGACACTCATATGATACAATTAGAGAATAAAACTGCATTAAGCTGAGAAAAGTAGTTAAAAGATATACCTAGCTAAAAGAATAAAATTATCATATGTTTACACCATCTTAGAAGGTTGGAAAATATACATTACTCATGAAAAACGCTTGTAAAAGAGCAGTGCTCTTTCATTTTTTCTTCCCTAAACTAGAGATTGAAGAGCAGAGGATAAGGGATTTTTATATTTTTATATATATATATATATATTAAAAAATCATCTTTCAGAAATGGAATAAAGTTTTTCCCAAAAAGGAAAAAAAAATAAAAAGAAGGGAAGTACTTTAAACATTTTGGAAGCAAGGAACTCTGTGAAAGGCAGGATTCATTAGTGGACAGGACTGTAATAGACAAAGAATCTAGTAAAAGCCTATAGGTAAAAATATACTGCAGATTTTCTTCATAGGTAAACGACCTGAGGACTGTATTGGTATGACCTGATAACAGAAGAGACTAATATCTATCAATTTGATACAAAAATAATAGAAAGTGGGAAATGGGCACTCAGCTGTTGAAAAGGGCTCTTCCTTACTCTAACAGATCAGTAAGTTTGATGTGCTTACCAGGAAAACTGCTAGAAATTATAATAACAAATATTTAGTAGATAAAAAGGTAAAGATGATATGTTGGGCAAGAATCAGAACCCTTTTTGTAGAAGAAAGCCATACTTTGCAATTGTCTGAAGGAGTCAAGAATTATTAGAATAATATTTATTCAAACTTACGAACTTGAATTTTCGAAGACAAAACATTAATGAAACTGAACTGTTACGAGGTAAAAGGGTAAACCTTCTCCCAGATTACTTGATGAAAGATAGGAAACAAAGGGTAGGATGAATAATCTTTTTTCACAACATAGAATCATCAGCTCTTCAGGCATCTGGATTCATAAATGCTGTGGAAAGGTGGTGAGCCGAGAGGTGATTTTTTTGTGTAATGACACAGAATTAATCAAGATAGTAAAAGCATATGTGGGATGTGAGGAGTGACAGAACAGTCTCATGATATCAAGCAATGAAATGACAGACAGAAATCAATGTCCATAAATGGAAAGTTATGCACTGAGAAAAAATATAACCTTCACTGTTCATACACAGTGATGGACTCTTAATCAGCTATTACTACTCTTTAAAGGAACCTGAAATCCCTAAAAACATCAGTGAAATGTTTGATTGCTGTGTCTTCCAGAAGAAAAAAGTAACAATTAAAGTCAGAATTATTGGGAAAACAATTAAGAATGTAAAAATTCAGATGAATATGTAAATCCATTGTACACTTGTATCTGAGTAATAAATATGGCTCTGGGTAATCCATTTCTAAAAGGTGCCAAATGGAACTAAGGAACACAGAGAAAGGTCACAACAATTAGCTGTTACAGAGCAATTTCTATACAAATAGAGAATAAATTGATAACACAAGCAAAGATGATAGAAAATTGTGAAGTCTATAAAAATAACATTAAAAAAATGTGGAAAAACTACTAAAAAGAATTATTCAGTGTTTCTTACAGTAATGAATTAAAAAGGCGATCAATGTGTTTATTGAGTATCAGATGTGAAACAAATGAAAGGAAACACTTTTTCACACAATAAAGTTGAAAAAGACATGGAGGAGAGTTCCTCTTCATTTTTTAAATTGTGTATACATTTCCTGGCTCAAGCAGTCCTAAGGGAGTTGAACTGTAGAGGCTGGGATGCTATGTCAGAAAAAAGGATCAGCTGACTTGATGTGTTACATATTTTTTTTCCTTAACAATCTGTCTAGCAACATTTATTCTAAGAAATGAAATAGATACAGAGCAGAGACCCAAATTGAGAGAATGTAGCTGTTCTAATGGTGTGCTATTTGTCTACAAGGCCAAAACACATGTTCTGGCTTCTTTATTCACTTTTAGAGGCAGAGACCCACTGGCACCATGGTGAGAGTGGTGGGCAAGACAGGTCTTTGGCCTCAGTAGGACAACTACCCTTTGCCTTGTGCAATATCTTGGGGCTAGTGAAGTCCTTTACCTCTTTTGAATCTGTCATCTCTTTTCAGCTGCATCATGCATAAATGCTTTGTTCAAAGAATGAGCTTACTAGACCTTCTGTAGATGTTCATTTTAGCTGTAAAGGATGTGCCTAGTAAATTCTCTGCCTGCATATTTTTCTGGAGTATGGCTAGACATCTCAAGCATGTACTTACAAGGTGTGTATTCTTGTATAAAAGAAAAAAGATTTGTTCTCATATAGGCCATAATTTGGTTTAAATCCAAACTGTCATAATTTCAACTCATGTCAGCACAGAAAAAAAGCTGATGTTAGATCTCTCGAATGGGTTTTGTTCCATTCTCACCCAAGCACTAGGGTAACTGTAGAAATAGAAAGAAAAGAAATGCTTGTTTCCACATTATTGTTACATGAAACAAAAGCTTCAAGTCTTTGGAGATATTTCAGAATATTTCAGAAAGCTGTAACATTTTTTGTTTGACATGCTTGCTACAGATGAAAGAAAAAGCTTTCAGTATTTTTTATGACTGTAATTTCCACTTGTTAGACCTACCTTTGTAATTTCTCAGAGGCCTCTGTGTACATCTACTACCACACTTCTAATCAGCTAATTTTTAAATTTTTATGTTTAACAGTGCTCCACAAGCTCTCTTGCAAACCATCATGGTTTCAGACCACAGCTTGAGAACCAATGATGTATTGGATAACTTAATGCTAATTTTCCTCATGATGTCTTTACTTCAAGCTAATCCCGGGAGCACGGGGGTGAGTTAGCCACTATTCAAGAGTCTTAACATTGAAGATGACCTCAAAACTATGTTTATCATGCACAGCGCTGGCAGGTCAGTTGGAGAGGTTCTCTGGATAGCAGATCACTTCCTACAGCTTGATTTAGGAGAAAAGACAGTGTAGGCTTGAGGAGCTATCTGCCTGCAGTCATACCACATGCTGGGATTCGCATGCTACATTCTGGACAACACTTGCTGGAGGCTATTGTCACCTCAGTCTTCCTTATCCTTATCCAAGTGTCACCAATCTCTACTTGCTATTTCCCCATTAAAAATTACTTTTTATCACAAGCTCGATTCTCTGATTGTGGTGTTGATTACAATATTATCCTGAGGCAAGAAAAGAATAGGTTTGGTTTTTTTTTTTTTGCTTCCATGTATGGCCTCTGACTAAAATATCTGCAGGGTCTGACAAATATATATGTATTTTAAATATAGCTTAGTCATATCTCTTAACTGAAATCAGACCATTTCACACATGCTTGTTATGTAAAATCAGGACAAGAAGTAAAGCCTTCACTTTTAACTATATGCTTATTTGATGTACACTTATTTTCTGAAAAACAAGAGCATTGTAAAGATGCTATTAATGCAAGTGATTTTGGCAGGAACTGTTTCTATGCTTTCAGAGAACAGTGTTGAAGATACAGCAATGATAAGAAATGAAATAAGTATCAGAAGTGCGTATAATCACGAATTGTGGCGGTTTAGGCCAATATCCACCCAGTCAAAATATTACTCCCCCTCCTAAGCTGGACAGGGGAGAGAGAGAGGAATATAACAAACTGCTTGTGAGTTGAGATAAGGACAGAGAGATCAAACTTGACAGTTAGTGTCATCGGCAAAACAGATTCAACTTGGGGAGAAAAAGGTTTGATTTATTAAATAAACAATAAAAGCAGGGAGACGAGAAATAAAACCGTCTTAAAACACCTCCCCCCACCCCTCCACTTCCCGGGACTCCCTTTCCTTCCCCACCAGAGGCGCAGGGGATGAGGAATGGGGGTTGC
>WBNH01011104.1:51088-191970 GCA_013401255.1 Urocolius indicus | reverse complement strand
TTACGGAGTCACGGCCTCCCTCAGGCATCCACCCGCTGCGGCGTGAGCACCTCCCCCACGGGCTGCGAGTGGATCTCTGCTTCCCGGTGGTCCTCCATGGACTGCAGGGGGACAACCTGCTTCACCACGGTCCTCACCACATATCACAGGGGAGCCTTCTTCTCCGTGCCCAGGCACTCTCCTCCCCCTCCTTCTCCACCGACCTTGGTGTCTGCGGAGATGTTTCCACATTCTCTCTCCCTGTTGCCGCTGCAGTTCTGCAACCGCACAACTTCTTCTTCTCAAATATGTTATTCACAGAGGTGTTACCTCTACCACTAATTGGTCAGGCCTGGGTCAGGTGCAGGGTCCAGCTTAAAACTTACTGGCCCTAACCCTGTCAGCTACAGGGGAAGCTTCTGGCAAATCTCTTTTTGTTTAAAAAAGCCACTCCTTTAGCCCCCCTGCTACTGAAAAACCTGGCCCAGGCCAAAACCACTACACGAATATTTAGATAATTTGTGTAAAACGTGAAATTAAATTCATTTTGAGAACAGTCATCTGAGTACATACTGAACTGAAAAAGATCACTTAATTTAAGAAATTATTGAGAGATTTTAACTATAACATAAATAACAACGCGACACAAAGTGTTTGGATATGCTTTTAAGGAGAGAAGATAAGCTGTGATAAGAAAGGAATGGGAAGAATTTTGTCTAAGTACAAGAAGCATTATTCTCAGATCTTAATGTTATATGTGTGGTTAGGTTTGCATTGTTAGAATAACAGAAGTTTGTTTGTAAATTTACATTGTGGTATTGCTCTTACAAAAATTATCTTACACTGCTCCAGGTAAATCTGATAATTTGACCCTGACACATGACACAGTTCTGATCCACTGATCTAACTAATACTTCTAATGAAGCAGATTCATTTGTATCTAAACATGCCATCCATTTCCATGCTCACAAAGATTTGTCTTTTAGGGAATAAACCTGGTGTGAGTCATACATACTGGAGTATGGCTCTGACAACCGTATGCATTTTCCTAAACCTTGCTCCAGTCCTGAGGGTATGTCCAGCCTATGTGACTTATTGATGCAGGATGGATATGATATGTCCCATATGTGTACATTGGTCACATAAAAAAAAAAGAAGTTAGGTACCTGTTTTTCCAACTTCTTCCTGTTATTTTAAATTGGGGATTTACTGTGAGTAGTCCATATCTAAGTTATCTTGTTTGGCCAGCTCAGGGTAATAAATCACACAGTATCACTTTGACTCAGTGTTGTGTGAGGTTTTTTCAGAACAAAGAATCATATTCACTTAAATGTTCCTTTTCCACAGATGTACAGAAATGGGATAATTTCCGATGAAATTAATTATAAAGTATCCTCAGAATAACTGTGAACATGGCTGAAGAAAATTTTAAAAACAAAAATCAAATGTTTACTGATCAGAAGAAGGTTTGCACAGTTGTGTAACTGTTTAGCAGCACTGAATGGACTTGGCATAACAAGACAGACACTTACATGGTCATGGCCAGTTGAGCTTCAAAACTGGTGGTCTGGAAGGACATCAGATGTGATAGTGTGGACTGTTTTCTGTGAAACCTTCCTGAGAATTTGTATAACTGCTCAGGTGGATATACAAGGTGTCCCTTGTGACAACTATTATTCCACAATATAGGCCATTTAAGTTGCTTTAGTTGAAAAAACTACAGACACCTCAGTGAAAATGCACCCAAAGTGTTATAAACTCCAGTTGGGAACTTTTGACAAGTACTCACTAGCCCTCCTTTGCTTATCTTACTGAAAACCAGAGGAAATATATCCATGATACATTCCCTAAGAGAATCCTTAAGGGTATGGCTACATCAAATGCTGTCTGAAACCAGAAACAGTGTGACAACAGGGAAATGAAAGTGATGATGATTACCACAATTTTTACTTAAAGACTCTAGCATGTAAGGGAAAGTTAAAGCACTTGGTGATGCTTAACCCAGGAAAAAAGTGGGATTGACCTTCATGTATGTATGAAATTTGCTGTAAAAAAAAAAAAAATAATAAAATCCAAAACAAATATTAGCAAGTCTACCTTGTTTAGGGTAAAAAAATAATAGTCTTAAGATGAAGCAATGTTTAAGATGTTAGGAACAGTTAAATGATGTAATATGTTGCTCAGGGAAGTTATAGGATGGCCATCACTGGAGTCTTCTAAGAGCAGACCTGAAAAATATGCGTCAGGAGTTATTTGGACAAAGCTTATTCCACTTTTGGTAGAGAGGTGAGCTGGATGGCCTTTTGAGTTCCTTTTTGGTCTTATTTTCCATGGTTTTATGACCTCAGCAGTCTGCCCAGACTGATGTGTTTGGGTACAAGAACTCATTAACTGGACCATGCTGCATTTCCTGGCTGAAATGTTCTCTTCACTAAATTAATGAACCCACCCTGCATAAGATTTCAATATGGCCTGCAGATCTGCCATTTAGCATCAAATAATTGCTTTAGACATTCAGAAGATCTACTCTAAAAAGCAACATCTATTGAGAACATCTTTGTATTGAGGGGTCAGTTCAGGAGACAGCTCTGTTAACCACTGTCAAACACCATCTGTGAGGGAGTCACATGAAGTGACACTTCTCTGTCCCAGGCAGCACACATTCTTTCCACAGTCCAATGCATGTGACCACTTGGTTGGATCTGTGACAGCGTTGCAGGGGAGTGCAAGCAGCTGCAATAGGCTATCCTCAGACTCTCTTTTTAGCTCCCTCTGTTAGGACTCGTGCTTTAGGGGTTATACACCTATGTGTTGAGTGCTAGTGACACGTGGCTCTCTCCTTGCAGACCACAATCTGTTGTTCTCTGTTATAGAGGTCAGCTTTCCAACCCCTCCACTGTTCCTTTGATAAGTAGCTAGTGTTAGCATGCTATTTCTGGGCTACAGGGAATTCCTAGGGAATACTGCAAGTGCTGTGGTGATATGGCCTAGTGTCAGCTAAAGCGTGTGAGAGGATGAAATGCACAGCTTTGTCAGGGAGAAAAAATTGGGTCATATTAAATCTTGTAGGTATGTCAACCATTCTTCCTTTGGCATAAGTGCAGAAAGATGTCGATCTCTTGCAGTAAGAGTCCAAACACAGGCTACATGAACAGGTAGCGTGCAAGCAAATCACACAAGGGCCAAGGGGGCTGCATGACTTCCTCAAACCAAAGAATTCTTTGGCTTCATACCACACACCAGCTCTGGCTAGTGACAGTGATGTGTGAGACACAGTGTTCCACTGTCTCTTGAACTACATACTTCTAAGCACTTCAACTGCAGTTGCCATGCCTGGGTCAGGTGAAGCAGCCAGCAGGGAAGAAGTCCTTGCCCAAGGACAGTTAGGCCATTCAAACTCCTAAGTATTATAAGAAACAAGTCAGTAAAGCCTTTTGCTGCAGTTTTTCTTGAGATCTGGCATCAGAGTTAGTGGCATCCAAACTTGCTCTGTAATACACTGTCTTTGACAAAAAAATTAGAAGCAATACCCTTGATTTATGTTATTACGGTAACTTGTTTAACTTATCCCAAGGGAACTGTGCGCAAAAAACAAATTCAGCATGGGAATTTCAAAGTAATATAGAATGCAGAAACTGTGTTATCCTAGGGTACTATTCCTGCAAGGAAAGTTAATAAAAGTAATGCTGGCATTCATCTGATAAGACAAAGGACCTTGGATCATGAGATATCTTGATTTTCTTAGGAAAAAGGACAAGACATAAGTATGAGTCTTAAACCTATCAACATAGACATAATATTGTGCTAGTGAAACAATATTCAGCTGTTACCAATAATTTCACAAGAAGAAGGTTTTGCTTCCTGTCTATAGTATTGAATTGTGATTTATACAGGGATTGGATACTTTTTTTTCTGCTAAAGTGAGATATGAGCTTCACTGTACTGCAATTGAATTAACCTGAGTGTAGAATTTTAATATCATGTTCTGAAGTTAATTTTGTTTTCAAAACAGGTCCCTAAATAATAAAATTATACTGTCAAATGCCAATTCAGTTTTCCATGGCACAGCATATGCTACTTCTTTCTATAATTAACAGAATTTCCAAAGTTTCTGATCCTGATACACATGCAGGCATGCACACAAACACAAATCTATACATGTCTGTATGAAAAACTTGAAAGAAATTAAAAGAAAAATGCAAAATGACATAAAATCTGAAATCTGAAAATACATAAATATGCTCTTAAAATGTGATTTTGCTCTAAATGTACTGAGAGAAACTCAGAATTTGTAAGAGTATCAGGGTTAAAGCACATTTTTAATTAAAAAAATCAAGGTTATTAATTTCATGCTGTATAATAACTTTATCCATGGCATGCCCTTGAAAGATACATAAAATTATTTTCATAATACAAATGTCTGTCAGCTCACACTGCCGAGAAAGGAAGAATACACAGGTTGCATTTTCCTCAAAACGGGGAAAGGAAACACTGCTGTTTCCCTGTTGCTTTCCTTGGTTACTGTGGTGTAAATCAGAAGCTGTAATACTTTTTCACCTTGTTTCTCAGGGATGATGGAAACATTTTTGTTGTACTGTGAATGGCCACTAACTGTTGCCTCATGGTCCAACAGTCAGAAACTCCATTCACAGGTACAAGGAGAAGGACTTCAAATTGCTTCAAATTCCTTGGCCAGGGCACAGACACTTGTAATGGTCTTCTCAAAGTTGGCAGGCAAATTAATGTCATTTAAACTTGTTTTTACATTCTGCTTTCAGTTACTAAACCACTTTGCTCCAAAATATGTTACTATGCTCCTGTCCCAGTTACTGTTTTTCTAGGCTGCTCAGATGGCCTATCATGATGATGATGAGATGAACTGACAATAATTTCTTGCTGATATGAACTAGATAGATAACAAGTCTGCATATCAGTCCACTTTAGTAAATGGTTGCAGTGATCTCCAGAGAGACTTTGAATATTTTATTCTGTTTTTTACTGAGTAATATGTTGGTCAGAATGAAATGTTCTCCCTCTACAAGTAAATTTGGTTTTTTTGAGGTTTTAATAAGACATTTATACTCTCTTCTATTAACAAATGATAGTAACAGAATAACTTCAATAGCATTTGCAAAACTATCAATCTTTTGATCTCTAATGACAACTAGTACACATAGTTTTTTAAAGGTCATCTACTGGGTCA
The DNA here is from genome assembly GCA_013401255.1 of Urocolius indicus. Taxonomy (NCBI): domain Eukaryota; kingdom Metazoa; phylum Chordata; class Aves; order Coliiformes; family Coliidae; genus Urocolius; species Urocolius indicus. The sequence continues at coordinate 186,788 of WBNH01011104.1, read as the reverse complement.
GAGGATCACATGTCATGTTCACTTCCCTTTTATTTCCCTGCATGAGCTTTGTTGTAAGAAACACATTGTTTTGCATATAGATAAACAGGCTGACTAACCTTGTATGTATGCAGCTACACTGCTGACAAGCAGAGTCAATAAACACAGAGGTACTCTTGTTCTGTCACATATTTAGACAATATAGTGGTCACAACAGACAACATCAATGCACAATGTCAACAAGCTCCAAGTTCATGTGATCGGGTTTTGGGTTTGTCTTCGGTCAAGTTTTGATTTAAGAGAAAAGAGAAGCTCAAGCTAAATCCTCACCTAGTATAAACTGATGTATCTCAATTGAATCTGGTTTACATCAGCTGAGAATGTAGTCTTGTGCTTATTGACTAGCAGTTAGCTCAAATATCATACCCAGGTTAAATGTGTATTACATCTATTCTGATCCAAACAGCTGAAGGTGTTGCTTTCAGCTACAGATTTTGTCTAAATGGACTATGAGGCAATACCTCTCTCAGAAGTCTCAGTTCACACTTGGGGTGCTACAGCATAGCTGTAACTTGTTCATCACTATATTAGCAACTAGTCTAAACCTTGGGATGTTTGCAATATAATTTGAGAAGCTTTATTTGTGTTGTTTAAAAGTGAGTTGAGCAAACATGGTGTAACTTTTTCATTTGGTTACTCTGCTACTAAGTTTGAATCTACTCTAACTGAAAAACAGTTTTTGTAGCATAACTAAGGAACACTCATTAAAAAAATCCCAAATCTTGCCTGATTTGAATGTTGCCTGCCTAATAGTCATACGATCTGAATGTTGGAAAATAGAAAAACTCACAAAAAATTGCAGTATTAGAGAGTTTAGTATGAAAAGAAAAGGATCTTAATATGAAAATATGAAGATAAAAGAGATAATTAGTCAGAAACAGCTTAAACACCACCACCCACCAGTTTCTATTTGTTTTTGTTATAGTTTCAGCTTTATCAGTCAAGGCTTAATGTAAATACTCTAAGTTACATGTGACAACTGTAGCAAACTCAGAAGTGAGCTTGAATGTAGTAGTAATCAGAGGAGTCCCTGAATGTCCTCTGTGGTATTAACCTCCAGTGCTACTTACTAATGTTATTAAATCTATCTAGTTGGTGATTTTAATTGATATTTTCCCTGAATGTCTTAATTTTCTTACACACAACCAGAACTCAGTTACACATGAGAATATTTTTCTGCTGCTTTGCAACCAGATGTCATTGCCCTTTCTGGTTGGACACAGAGTTCTCCCAAAGTGAATCTTTCTTTTGCTGAAGCAGCTGGTTGGAGAGCAAGACAGAAGAAAGCATGGTTAAGTAGTGGCCATTCTTGTTTCATGGGTACTAGTTTCATAGGAGGCAGCCACAGGCCTTCATGAGACTCTATTTGGAAAGTTTGTAATGGGTATTCACACTACAAAGATTGGAACATCTATTACAGTTTTGTTTATTGTCATATTTAGATAATCAAATTACAATACCTTCTGAACAGTCAAGAAATAAAGGTCCTGCCCCATATATTACCAATAACTGGCATATTATTAATAATTTCAAATATAAGTTCTCACTGATTAAAAAAAACTTTCATCAGCAGAAGAGCTGGCATTAGATGTTGCTTCTTGTTCTGTTATTTTGCTAAAGGCTTCTTGCATATCCTTGATAAAATAGAGGCAGACTTTAAAGTAGTTTTGATTGATACCCATGTGTTCATGATTATTTGTCCTATAACTGATTTGGAAAATGAATTGTTTGGCTATGCATTTATTGCTGCTCTTCACTACTGAGAAAAAAAAAAGACTGTAAGGAATAGAGAAACATTGCATTTTTAAAGATTGGTTATGTTATATCAAGTATTATATTTTAAAGCTTCATTTTATTTGGCATAATAAAGAGACAAAAAAAAAATACTTTTATGCTAAAAATGTAGGAAAATAGACATCTCTGATACTCCAAATGGCACAAACCCCTTAATATTATTGGTTGTTTTGTGAGCACACTATGTTTTGTGAGCACGGGACAGTAAATTGAAGTTTATTATCCATTTTCCAATTTGCATTCATCATGTAACATTTTTCCAGGCAGCTCCACTCCACTGGGCACCCCTGCTCTGGATTATTTGTCCGTTAGGTAACTCATGGACTTCTGCCAGCTTCCCTGGAACCATTCATGTTTGTTAACCCTGGGTCTTTGGTTGTTTACAACCCCTTCAGCTTTGTATTGTTTGGAAACTCTGCATGAACTGACCTCCTATTCTAAATCAGCTAGGCAAATAGGAACAAATTTGACACTTTCCTTTAAAAAATAAAAGAAAAACACACTAAAACCAGAAGCCAACTACTAGATGCTATATTGTTATGAAACATGTAACAATTCTATATGTATGAACCTCAAAATTTGGAATTTCCACCACGTATGACTAGAGTGCATATGGTCCCATTGATCACACTAGTATCGTGCTGGGGCAGAATCTGTGCAGCAAAAACAGTGGTAAAATAGCTCAGTCATATCGTTAACTGACAGAAGTTACAGAACAGAATTATTATTTTTTTTTTTTAATTTTTAGAGTCTAGTAGTCTACTTGCCTTATTGTTTAATAGTCACACACAGAGGAAAAAATGATTAAAATTCACAGTGCAACACATCAAAATGCAGAGAAACCTGGGCTGGCAGAGGCAAGTTCAAAAGACAATCTGCTAGGGTTGCTTCCATTCTTTACTGAGACAGAACTATAAAACTGCCCTCATAGAAGACTCCTTAGCAAAGGCCTGTTGTTTCATCAATACATACTACATTTTCAATCTCTACTGCTGTACATTGTAGAGCATCAGCAACTATATTAAATTTTATATCCACATCATAAAGTATAAACCCTCCTCAGATACTTTGCATTCCATCATTATAATAATAATTATAAAACATATAATCCTCCCATCTTAGTAATAAGAAAGTTACCCTTTACTTTTGTCTCTTCCCTTTATCAGTAAATCACTGTCCTTGCCTTTCTTCACAGTGTGTTGGCCACACCATTCTTATTGCCTCCCTCTGCCACAGCTCCCACTGCCTGCATTGTTCATTCCTAATTGTTCTTAATGTCAGGGCCCTTATTTCTTGCCTTGTTTCTGCCTGACAACAGATTCTCACCTTTACCACTGTTGATCTAATTATCTCTTCTAGATTGGCATTCAGAGGAAATTTTCATGTCTTTAACAGGATTGATTAACAGCACACCTCAGAGAGCAGTTTTACTGCTTAAGGGAAGAACAATTAGTAGCTTATATAGATGGACAACTTCTGAAGTGATTAAAGTGATCTGTAAAACTGTCACACCAAGTAAATGCTCCAAAAGGCCTTTGTTCCTCAAAAAAAACCCCCAGAGCCACAAAATAAAGTACTGTAGTTAGTAAAACTGATATTGAAATTCAAGAATAGGGAAGATTTCCCATGCTGTAGTAACTATGCATTACTTAATTTTTCTCCTTTGGCTTGATACTTACATATAATATTGAAAAATTATAATGTCCTCTTCATGATGACTTGGGAGTGGGACAATCCAGAGGAAATCCTCAAGTGAAACAATTTATCAGTGGTGACTCAGTCAGGTTTTGTCCCCTGAAGTCAGCATTAACCCAACGCTGGGCTGCTGGTTTGTGTGGTAACAAGCCAAGCTGCAGTCACAGACATTTCAAACAATTAAAGGAACCAAAACAATTTTTTTTTAAGAACACGCTGCAGCCATGTTCAGTCATTGCCATATTTTACTGTTTTTTCCAGGATTTTCAATTCAATAGTAGTTTTTTGTAAAGGACAAAATTATTAATGAGTTTTTAAATGCTGATTTGGTCTGAACTGGATAGAAGCAGCCAAAAAGCTGATGGTTGTGTTACATATCTAAGGTTCTCATTTGTCCCTGTGATAAGAATCACATTGAGGAACTCAGACATTTGTATGGAGAAAGCAGGTCCCTGCAATGTATTTTGACTTAAAATCTCATAGTTTGTAGTCTACACATAGTTTCCAATGAGTTCAGTAGAAATGGAAGATTTGGTGACTTTTTCTTCTGACTGGAAAAATCTTTTGAATGCACATGTGTATAAGCAAGAAGAAATTTAAGCCAGAAGCTTGTAGGTGAATATTTTGCTATGCTCTACCTCTAGTTAAAATGATGAAAGTTGTGTATGAAGTCTTGGCCAAATCTTGCAAAACCTTTACCACTCTATTAAACTATGGGACTTTCACATATATTTTCTGCAGTTGCTACTAGTTCAGACAAAGTTGGAATGAGGGAGCAAGAGTTATGAGATACCAGTAGATGTCAATGTTAATATTATCCATTTAGCAAGCTACTTCCAGCCTAAGCCAGTGCTCATTCAAACACAGTCAGCTGATGTGTACTATTGTCATGTACTCCTAGCAGGAACAGTGAGATCTTATGAGGAAGAGATAGCTGGAATGGGTGATCCTTTTATGCAGACAATTGGGTAAACATTTATTCTGGGGAACAGTGAGCCATATTTTCAATGCCTTTGTAGGAACTGTGCTTTCATCTGACAATTTCAGAGAAAGCAAACTCAGCAATATGAAAAGGAGTGTTCCCCAGAAGAACACTAAATTCCTACCACTCCTGACAAATTGTGTCATGAATCAAATTTATGGAATTGCTTTAATTTTATAAAAGTAGTTAAGAATTCTTTTCACAACTATATAAGGGTACAGATTCTGAATCCAAGTGCCCTGATAACTGTTGATGAAAAGGTTGCTTCCAAAGGATCTTTAAAGGTCCTTTGTTGTTGTCCACTTCTCATTCTGCTTCTAGCTCCACTCTGAGTAACACAGCTGGGAACCACTCATTTATTGTGGAGAATTAGAAGTGGAGGCCAAGGTGAATGTGCCATAGGAGCACCAAAGTAACTTGAAACTAATCATGGGCACTTGTCTGGCTCCACAGGAGGCAAAATATGGGTGCAGTTGTCCACGGGCTAATTGCAGTCACTTCGGGCTGTGAAGTGCTGGCCTAACTTCTCTTGCACACACCAATTTAAACATGTCTGACTGAAATCCTTGCCTATAACACAGAGAGGGTATATTGCATTGTTATCTTGTTTTGTTTGTCTTTTCATGTGCTTGATGCATCTGTTTGTAAATAAAGACGTTAACCTTTATGGAATATGGATTTTATTGCTATTTTGTGGTCATAAGAAAACTAGTCTGGAAACACAGTTCCTTATATAGCTTTATGTAATAGCATGACATATGCTTTTAAATATTTGGAGCAATTTACTTCCCCTTCTGAGAGCCAGGTCATGCCTATATCATTATTGTTTCCATTTCAGAAACTCTTATAATAGCGTTTTATTTCCTTCGGTGCTAGATTATGATTTATAAAAATATAAAGGATTTGCTGAGTTGGTTAGAAGTGAGGTAGATCTAGAAAAGAAAGAAAAATCAACAGATTCTTCTTTATCTTTCCATTCTAATGCTTTATGTTTTTCTTTGGGTGTTTTATGTGGAAACATGAAGAAAACAGTTACATGACAGTTTAAAGCTAAATATGCAACTCTTTTTAATTTAAATGTTGAAAACCAGAGAAAGGCTTACTATAAAAAGTAAACTTCAGTCCCAAATCTGATGCATTTCCAAGTTCCAAACCCAGCTATGTCCCTACACAATTTTTTGCTGCTGATTACACTATATTACAGTACTGTTGTTACCTACCACTGTATATAACCACCTCAATTCATCCTCGATTCCTGTAGTCATACTTAAGTCTATTTTAAATGGTTTAGGTCAAGCTTAGAAAGTAGTATAAATAACCTAAGTAAATGACAAGGTTAGATACCCTGTTCTGAACTGCTATTATGAAGCTACTGTCTGGGAAGTTATTGTCGTCATCTGATCTATATAGTGTGATGCAAAATTTTCCTAGCAAAGGACAGAATTGTCTTTCCAAATAACTTATGCACTGAATGTCCCCTCCAGCTTGGAAGTTTCCTGCTTAAAAAAATTCCTTAATACTAAAAGTTAGACTCAATGTGTGTATAAATACTACAGAACAATATCAACATCTCCTCAAAAATCAAAGGTTAGAAGGAAAAGACCTCACACAGAAGTGATATACACAATTTCACCAATTTCAGCTCTTTAACAAAGTCAAGCACTAAATGCAGGTATTCTGAATCTTGCACCTACAGTCTATGCATTCAGGAAGGAAGCTTAATCTTACTCAGGAGTATTTCTTAAGAAAGTTTTATAAACGTAATTTGAGATAAGCACCCCAAGGTATAATTTTGGTTCTTTTGCACTAAAAAGAAGCATGTTACCCAGCTACTGAGAAGACATGGCACAACAGTAGAAGTTTATTATTAAAGACCAGGAGCTAAAGTTATATCTCAGCCTTCTAAAGATTTATTGGGTTACCTCGACAAGTTGCAATTCTGTGACTTTGCTGGTACAGACACGTGACTGTGATCATGCACACAGAGCATTTCCAAAATGCATCACAAAGTCTGTGGAATGTGGCTGTTATCCTCACAGTCTCCACATTCTTTCCTGGAGCAGATGTATATCTGCACCTGTTTGCCTTCCCTGTTCCTTTTCGTCATTGCTTCAAAGGCTCTTGCCCTTTGCAAGCAATTGCCTGTTTGCTGTGTAGCCTGTGTCCTCATTCAACTTCTAGTGAATGTCATGGCAGAGGGCTACCAGTTACTGTCTCACATGCAGCCAGATGGGCTTAAGGTGCAAAGGCAGGGTGTATCCTTACAGAGATATGGGCACTGCCATGTGGGGTTTTACCATGATAACTCCCCCCGGATGACTCATCACTCTTATCAGCAGACTTTGTGATACTATTATCTTCTGTCTTTTTTTCTTTTTTTCCCCTCACATCTTTCACACATGAGCTACCTTCTTTTTGTGTATTTTAACTCAGTTTTCACAAACAGGTGTTATGCAGCATGAACACATAAGCACAAGCCTGGAATGCTCCTTACTTGACATATAGTACAATGCTTCAGGAGGGAGAAAATAAATGAATGTATTAACACAGAGAGACCCAGGGAAATGAAAATATTAGCTGTTAGGACTACAGGACATAAGATAAAATTGATTAAATGAATTGACTTGACATATTGACTGATTCCTGGCTAAGTGGTACAACACCACCCAAAAAACGGCATGCAGCTTCCAGGAAGGAATTTGAGCATTTCTTTGTAAGGATGGGAGTCCAGTGAAATGCTTTTGATTCATGCTCAAGTCAAATGACCTGTAATGAAGTATTTTCAAAATTTTGTTTGCGAAATAGTTCTAAGTGATGGCTTTCCAGTTCTTATTTTAATTTTTTACCTGACAATATTTCTTTTTTAAGGAAATTAATTTCTTCAATGAACATTAATAATTAATTGCTTTTTCTTCAGTTTGGGTCTAAGAAGCAGACATATATGGCTGAGGTAACACACATAGAAATTGCTTTTTTACCTGGATTTTGAGTACTAAGTAATTTTTCCACTACTCTTGTACTGCATGACAAAGTAAGACTAGCCAAACAAACCAAAGGAAGTGCTTATGCTTCAATTTCACATCATTTCCACTTCACATCATTCAACTTCACACCTTACCTTAATCCTTTGTGTCATTTGTTGCTGCCTTAGTATGACCAAGCTGGTAGGGAAATGGGGAGAGACACCAGTCACTTCTTTTGTTTCTGATCTGTCCCAGGTCAACTCTCAAACATTTTCCCTTATGCTCCTTCTCCATATTGTCTCCCCAGTAAAATCCTGGCCTCTGTTCCCATAAGGTGCCATGAGAAGGGACTGACAAGGATGAACTGGAAATTGCAGTTGAGAAGGAGGATGGCAACTTAATAAAAAAGTGTAAAGCATTTCCCAGATTGAATTTATGATGGCAGACAAAGGAAGCCTATGTCTCCTAGGCCTTCCTACATCCTGTCAGCCACAACCTCACCTCTGCTCCCAGCAGTGTTTATGGCCAAATACTTTCACTCAGAAATCCCTGAATTTTCTATGTAGGTCAACTGAGACCGGAAATTTTGCAAGATGCTTATTGGTGAAATTGAAAAAAAAACCTGTTCATAAAGGCGTGTTATAGCTAAAAAAAAAAAAAAAAGGCATGCCATGAAAGAATACAGAAGTAGTCATAACTACTGCATCATAGACTCTATTCAAGGTATACTTGTTAGCATACACACACATATGTGCAGTGTGTATAAATGCATATATGTGCATATCATCAGAAGCTACTTCTCAGTTGTGTCTATCAAAATGGTGTCTGTGGTGGAAGTGAACCATCTGCTTCACAGCACTTCTATTTTTAAGATCTGCAGTATGGCAAGTTTAACACATGTAATGTCACTTCAATCCCTCCTCCTCCAGATGAACTCCAATATGTCACTGGGTTGTCCCATCAGCTCTATGCTGTCTCTGTAAACAGAAACCCTATCTCCCACAGTCTGAGTCAGCAGCTGTAGTGGAGCAGGACCTATCTTTAAGACTTTAAGAATGTGTAATTTGATGTCAAAAAAACCACAGGAGGGTATTTGCCACCTGACTCTGGAATGGACAGCAGCCCTTTAATAAGAGTTTCTACAAGTTTGTCTTCATGTACATAGATGAAATTTCTGTGGCATTTGCTTGACTTTTCCAAGGCTAGAGGAAACTCCTCCTCTTTAAACTATTTTTCTGGGAGTTCTGACTCGGAACTTCTTATCTGCCTGCATGCCATTTTAGGGCTGACGTACAATGTACTTATCAGTTTTGCATATCAAATATGTAATATGTCTATTATATTTATTTTCAGTTTGGGAATTTAGACCTCGATCCCCTTCAAGTATCAAGGAAATAAATAGGAAAATTCAAATCTGACTGAAAAGCTTCTGTGGTGTACAAAAACAGACAGGACCGTGATTAGACCTAAGGTAGCATGTTGGCATACAGTTGCTTGCGTTCTGCATCCCATTAGATGTTCTGCACACATTTTAGTGCCTTCCTACCAGCACAGCAGGAAGATATGAAATCTCTTGAGATATGAAATCTCTTGTAGCATTGTCATTAAGTGTACTCAAGGAATAGCCCACAGATAGTGATTCTTGTTGAAACTATGTGAGGGCAAAGATACTTGGGCTAGAAACTGCTACAAGTATTTTCCAGTTGTAGGACACGTAACGAGTATACCTGGGTGAACAGGGGTTTTCTTCCCTCTTGCATTTGGTGGAAAAGAGGAGTTTCATGCTGGCTTTCACCATAAATGCTGATGGAATGAAAATATAGTTAATGAGATCACACAGATTTCCTGCTGCTGATGATATGGCATTATTTATGCTGCTCTCTCCTTTACTGATAAGAGGGCAAAGGTTTATGAGTGTTTCCTGTCTTTTTATTGCTTGAAGAGTTAAAGTCACCTATATCAATGAATGATTTCTCCAGAAAAAACTCCAGCACAATACAAGTTATGTTACATGAGAGACTAGACAAAATGGAATTAGCAATGTTCTCCACATCAACAGCACACAGTATGATCTTGTTAAAGAATTATACTGCCTCATAATCCTCAAACAAACAACATTATGCTATAATGGATTGGTTTTTACTTCCTGAGCAGAAGATGGCAGATTTGTTTTTTCTATTAAACCTAATTTTCATTTCAGGCACAAGATAAATGATACATTGATATATTTACTGATATTTTTCTTGAAGTTTACATCTGGGGAGAGGAAACTTATTTTGTGAATCTGTTGATGTAGACAAAGCTTATTCTCATGATTCATAATTTATAATTTTTTATTTTTCTGCTAGTTTGGATCTGAGTATTGATGGAGGAAACTGTTGATTAATCAAATGCATTGGCCGTTCTCGATAGCAAACAACAATGAATTGTTAAACAGACCATTTATTTAATCTTGCTTTTACAAATCAGAAAAAAAAAAGAATATTCCTAAGTAAAAACAATCATGACTAAAAACTTCTTGCTTTCCTCTGCTGCAGCCCATTGTCAACAAGACTGACTGGGAAAGGGTGTTCTAATTGAACCTTAGTCCCTTACTCTGCAGAACCTCTCCTTAACGTATAATTGATAATAACAATGTGAGCATGGCTTCAAGTCAATTAAAATGTTTATATAATAATAAAAAAAAATCTTCTTGTTCAATCTCTCAAAGTGAAACATTTTCAAATAAAAAAATGCATCTTTCAAAAAAATTTAAATAAAAAAGTATATTTTTAAAAATAAATGTGTTTTAAGCCACTATTATTTAATAGATATTAACACATACTTCTAAATAATGTTGATCTACTTGAGAATATATTATTTAGATGTAAAATTCAAAATCTGAAAAACATTATGCCAAGTGCTTAGAAATATTTAGACACTTTCCAACCCTGGCTGTTAGCCACTAATAACTGCATTTCTGCGTTAGATTGAGAAGAGAATAATCTCCCCGCAAATTAAAAAGCCTTACAGGTAAATAGAAATACTTAAGAACTCATTCTATTCCTAGATTTCCTAGTTTTATCCTGTCTTGTTTTCCACATTGTCCAAGTTTTTTTTTGTCATGACAGTATTTTCTGCGAATTTGAAATTGTGTAGTATCAAGGATCTTGTTATGCTCATTTTTCTTTTTGTGGTCACAGTTCCTTTATGAAACCTCAGTAGAATATGACTGCCCAAACACTGTCATCAGCATCTAGTTCATAACAATGCTGAGTCTCAAAATACATTAAACATGGTAAAAAAACCCACAACGTCCACAAAATCTGAAAGATGGTTATATCTTCCATGATGTATCCCACTTTGACACTTTTAGTGAATTACAGTATGGGTATCAAGGACATGGCACAGTTTCCTGTCGGTTTTATCTTTTCATCCAGTGTCAAGGTAGCATAGTCCATTACTATAGTTCTTTCATTCTATCATTCTTTCCTGAAAAGCGATGAAGACAATGACCTTTTGTGACCATAAAAGACAACTGCAGTGCGAAAACTAACATCAAGACATTCATGAATTTAGCTCTTCCTCTTAAGAGTCCTCTGCTGAAAACTGTAAACTTTTCAGAAGACTAAAGTATAGAATTACAAATGTTTTCCAGAAAATGCGGCTGACCATGAAGGCAGAAGAGCATGTTTCCACATCTTCTCATCAACCTGGTAAAAAGGATCAGACCTTTTTTACCAGATCTGGTATAAAAGGATAGATTCTGAATTTGATAGCATTCTTCTTTTTCTTCAAAAAAATAATCTCCCTCAGGCTTTGACATGGATCAGGTAGATGATGACTCTGAGTACTCTAGATTAATCCACTAGTTTGCAGCCTCAACTTTATCTTTGAGTAATCAGTGTGTAAAGTGATCTCCTCATTCCTGTGTCTCTATCTGTTTCACAGCTGAGGCCTGATAACATGTGGGAGGGGCAACTGCCCCATATGACTCTGCCATGATCTAGTAGTAAGTTACCAAGAGAATGTGAGATGATATATACATAAGAGATACGTGTCTTATGGAAATTCTGCAATACATTTACCAAAACCCCCTTAACTTCTCTCAAATATTGGGATAGTGCAAATAGATCATTAACAAGCTACCAGGAAGAACAACATTTATGCAACAAAAGTAGTGGAGGTAAAGGACATAATCACAAAACAGCTGAAAAAGAACCTAACAAAAGCTCCAAATAAATGAAAGAGGATATTTGCAGAGGTGAATTAAGTAATCCATACTATATAAGACAAAAAAAAAATCACTCTGGCTGCTCATAGGAGCTGGAAAAATGCATTTGTTGTGAAGCTGAGGATTTCCCTACTGAAGAGGAAACTACAGCTAGAAAAGATACATTTTACCGATCCACATGTTCCCTCTCCTACACCCTGAGGTTTTGGCTTACATATGAGAAGAATTCACCCGTTACCCTCTGCCAGATAGCCACCTGCACACTTACTTCTAATTGGCTGCTAAATGTCAGCAATGTTTAGAGCAGCGTCAAGGGTGGTGAAACCAAAGCCACTGTAGAGCTATATTACCACACTAGTGTTTCTTCCTAGTGTTCGTAGTGACCATTTCCCAGTGTTCTTTGCAGGTTAGGACCTGATGAAAGGCCTGATTACTTTCACCTCAGACATTAAGGCAACTAGTATTTTATTAGTTGGATGCCCTTAACTGAGACCTGGTTAAAGGGCACTGCGGTTCTGGATTGAATGCAGAAGTCAAGGTAAGCACCTGAGAATAAGGTTTGCTCTAAGGTGGAATTTGCTTACAGCTGGTAAATAAAGAAAACTGGTCTGTCCTCAGAAACTGAGCTCCTAGTTTGGAGATACAGGAAGTCATGACTGTCTCTTCTTCTCACATCCTTTCTAGAAAGTAGGCAGGGAACAGCTGTTATTTCAAAGAAGTGGGCAGGAATTGCTCTTATAAAGTGATATAGTTGATGGACGGTGCTCTTTTTCAGGTGATATGTTCAGCATTAGAGCACTCATTCAGGACTGGGAGATATCAACCAAGTCTAGACTGTAAAGCAAACCCAAGCATGGGACTGGTTTTCTGTCTCTGAGACCAATCTGCACAGGCTGGTCATTTCTACATAACACTACTTGGCTCTACGGCTCTTTGGCCACTATTGGTATTCCTAAAGCGTTACGCAAAATCTTTTCTTCCAAAGTATATTTTTTCCAACTGGAAGTGCCTGAATAGAAGAACAGTGATGCAACTCATTAGACTAGTGTCTAGCACTACTGACTAGTCTAATAGCACGTGGGCTTGAGAATGTGGGCAAACATGGTCTTGTCCAAACTGTGTAGAAGGTGAGCCAGATTGTTCTAACAGGCAAGTAGTAAGGATGTCTAGCAGTGCCATGCTTGCATTTGTTTCATTTGACAACATAAGCTCAACTTGGTATTCTAGGTCTTCCTACGTTTTCTTTCCCCTAGGGACAATCTCAACCATGAACAAGAGCTGAGAGACTGTAGTCTCCACCTCTCAGGTGGGAGTGCAGGACATAGTGAGAGTGAAGTGTGCAAGGCTAGTATGATCTAAATGTCTGCTCAGGAGAAAAGTTTCTGGGGTCCCTGTCCCTCTTACATATCTTACAATGAACCACCCTGGTTACAATGAAGAATTGCATGTTTAGCTCCTTGTCTGCCTGTCGTGGTGCTGCAGAGCTAGTTGGGCCAAACCACGACATTATTTGGGAGCAACCCAAATAGGTTTGGCTTGGCGTTCCATTTATTCTGTTTCCATTGTTGCAGCCATCCCCACAAGGCATTTGCTACCATCCATGAGTCAGTATAGAGGCATAGTATTGGCCATTTTTCTCGTTCAGAGATGTCTAAAGCCAGCTGGATGGCTTTCATCTCTGCAAACTGACTTGATTTGCCTTCTCCTTCTGCCGCTTCAGCAACTTGTCACAGGGGACTCCACACAGCCGCTTTCCACCTTCGATATTTCCCCACAATATGACAGGACCCATCAGTGAACAAAGCATATTGCTTGTCATTTTCTGACAGCTTATTGTATGGTGGGGCCTCTTCAGCGCGTGTCACTTTTTCAGGCAATATTCCAAAGTCTTTGCCCTCTGGTGAGTTGGTGATCACTTCCAGGATGCCTGAGCGACTGGGGTTTCCTATACGAGCTCATTGTGTAATCAAGGCAAACCATTTACTCCACATAGCATCAGTCGCATGATGTGTAGAGGAGACTCTCCCTTTAAACATCCAGCCAGAAGAAGAAGAAAAAGCAAGGGCAGAAGAAGGAAGAAGCAGGAAGAAGATGGAGGAAAGCAACCTCCTCTTCCGGCTTCTTCTTAAAAAGTGATCGTGGAGGCGTCTAATTGGCTCAGCCCCAGACGTGGGTCTGGCTCAGAGCTGGGGAGAGTTGCAAACAACTTCTTACAGGTGCCATCTTTACAGCCCCTTCCCCCTTACCAGAAAAGGCTGTCATGTCAAACCATGACACTGCCTGAGGAAAAAAAACTGGGCTTTTAACTGCTGACAAATCTCTGATCACCTGTTAGACTTTTAGAAAAGATAAATAGTGGATCTGTCCACATGTCCATGTGTATGAGCATGGTTGTGTGTTGTAAAGGGGCTGGATGCCTTTATTGAGATACTTAATTCTGTCCATATGGACATCTTTGATGATCATTTGCTGATTAAGTAGATTAATTACTAGTAGTTATATTCCAGTGATGCTTCAGGGAACATTAGTGACTGGGCCACTCTGGCTGAGACAGTCTGTATATGTACAGAGAAGAGACCTTGGCACTCAAGGAATTTAAAAATCAAATGAAGAGGCCTGTACAGAACAAAAGTCTTCTAGAGTAAGAAGGTGAACAAAGTTTTCTTTTTCCCTCAGTTTTAATTCTAATCAATTTCATGTCTTTTCATAGAATCATAGAACAGTAGTGTTGGAAGGGACTTTTAGATGGCCACAAGGGCACATTGCTGGCTCGTGTTCAGTTTATTATCAATCAGGACTCCCAGGCCTCTCTCCAGCAGGTCAATCTCCAGCCTGTACTGGTGTGGGTGGGTTGTTGTGGTGGGTTGTTCATCCCCAAGTGCAGGACTCTGCACTTGTTGAACCTCATGAGGTTCCTCTCTGCCCAACTCTCAAGCTTTTGTTGGATTCCTTTCTGACTTGCTCGGATTTTTGCATGTTTATCTTGAAACAGGGTAGTCTTGGCTCTAAAAGCCATGAAAGAAAAAGATTACTTTCTCCACCAATCAGATATAGAATTGGGAACTTATTTTTCAGTTCTTTGCTTTAATTAATAACTCCTATGTGCTTTCTGGGAGTGTTGTAGTTTGGAATGATTAGAAGATTGACCTTTGACTATGGACATCTCTGACTCCTTTCCTCTGCGGATTAATTTTATCATGTCAATATTTTTGTTATAATCTCAGGAATTTCTGTATTTATCTTTGGGAATTTATCTAGAGTTTGATAGTCTCTGAGAAAAGACTGTGTGTGTATGTAAAAGCTTTTTAGATCAGCGAGAAAAGAAGTGAGACAAATTTTATAACCTTAAGTTTTGATCTGAGGGATGGGAAAATAAAAATAAAGAGACATCACATGACATAATGCTTATGCTTTGATACTCTCTTTCCACTAGAGTTACTCTGAGGACACTAACACAAATCTCTGTACACAGATACCAGGGCAGTGACTAATAAACAAGTTCAGTGACATGAAATGGGACACATCAAATTCATCAACAGCTGTACAATCCTGGTACTTATTTATTCTCACTTCCCTTTGTTTGTCCTGGAACTACAGTACAGACAGGGACAGTAAAAGGCAGTTTGTCATATATTCAGCTGATATTATATGGAGTTGCTATCCACACACAGAAGAATATAATCTATTCACCTCATTATTATATGTTACCAGTCATAAGTCAAGCAGTGTATCGGCTGTCATTTTACTAAATGGTCAATTTTAGTTTTAATTAAATTAACTTAATGCTTAAATGATAAATTTTGTCATTGAAGCCTTTCTGATCCTTTTTTCTTCATGAGTTACAGCTTCTGAAATAGGATTATGCAGTGACACCATTTCCAGGTAAGTTTTTTAACAGCAACAACAGAGGCAATAGCATTCTGGACCTTTAACCGCCAGGTGTCCATAAAATAGCTCTTCTCTGGGGACCTGATTGGCATACAAAGGGAAGCATTGACTGGCTTGGCTGGCAGCCTAAACTGCAGTGGCTTCTCCTGTACTGTGGGAAAACTTACTGCAGTGTCACAGCCCTGCTACTATCAATTAGTGTCAATAAGCACAAAGAACACTAGATATAAAGCCAATGTTCTGGAAATATTACAAGCAAAATGATGTTTTGCAGCAAAGCTGAACTTCCACTTTGTATGTGAAAGAGGATCCAGGAAAGGGAAAACAAAAGCAGATTAGTCATGCATCTAAATTTAGGATTTTTTCCATGTATGCTACTGTTTCAGATAGGTCATGGAAACTAATGAAGTCAGTGTTATGAGATGAAAAGAATCTCATGGTGACCTGATATGAACTCATGGAAGCCTGATAGGAGGATTTGGCAGGGAATGCGGAGGACCTTTTTTATCACCCAATAGCTCCTTTTAACAGCAACTCCTATCATGCTGTCAGCTAAGCAAATAAAATTGGTCCACTTCTCAGGCCTCCCTTCCAATATGTTCTAATATCAGAGAGCTGACTTAATTTTCTAGCTCTACTTGAAGGCTGCACATGATTCTCTCCAGAGGAAAAGGGCTCTGTTGACCAGAAGTGTTGCCCCAGACCTCCTCCGAGAAGTGCGGAGCAGGATATGGCACACAAGACGCTTGCAGTGTAGGCATCTTACCCTTTGTTGGTCACTGTGGACAAAGTTTAAAAATAAGGATTGTTAGCTGTTGGTTACTCATTTATCTTTGTAACCTCTCCTCTGCAGTTCTGCACTGGTGTGGTAAAAGAGGTAAACATAATGACCTGTAGAAACTGAACCTCATGAAACACAACTATTCTTATTTACATGTTTGACACTGCTAACAGCCTCCCATGGGTAGTAAGGACAGCACTGACCTATGCTTACTGTCAGTATGTACACATCAAGACCAGAACAGAGCTTGCAAATTAGAGCACAGTTTGGTTAATATCATTAATAATAATTGTGACCAATTTTCTAGCATCTAAATTCATCGCGACTGTAACAGCTGAAACTTGGCTTGAAATTCATCCCAGGCTATCAGTTGGTCTCTTGTCCTGGTATATTGATATATTTATTGCTTACCTTTCTTTCATTCATTTATTGATATGATTTTAATGTTTTTTTAATGAATTTTTACCCTATCTTATGACATATTGCTCAGGTGTTCAGTGTGTGCAAATCAGAATCAATCTATTATTACTCATAATTTTGTAGTCCTACTTGGAAAATAATAGAGTTGACAGTAAATTTTATTATGATTTTTCTGGGCATTGCTCTAGATTGTACATAGTTCAGTGAACACATGCTGTGCTCTCCCCCTCCTAGAAAAGGGTAACAGGCGTGACTCCTTATTACTGGTAGAAATAATGCAATATTGTTCCCAATTAGCTGAGCAAACTCAAAGCAATCTGTCTTGGATACTGGGAGCAACCCAAGTTAGCAGAGAGCTCTGATTGGGTTAAAATTATGGCTCATAAAACTGCTAGCACCTGACTGGATAAACTTTGTGCCATCATCAGCCTTTCCACATGACTCTGCATTGCACCATCTAGGCAAACTTTGAGGTTAAGGGACTTCAGAAATTACTGCGTAGAAAATACAGGGGTTTTGAGAACCTAGTGTTTGAGGTTAGCTCTTTGCCTAAGTGTCCAAATGTGATAGTCCCTGATGAATAGCTTGGATGCACGATATACTGATAGTGTAAACTGGTGAGCATCCTTTCCAAAGGTGATGAAGCTATTGGTTTTGGTATAGCCACTCTGGAAACCAGTAAAAAAAACCCTGGATAACTTAGCCAGAATTCCTTCTGATGACATCAGCTGCAATACGATTCCCTTTGCAGCCCTCACTCTCTACTTGTATCTTCAACAGAAAACTTGGCCTTGAACAGTTATTATGCAAAGGCAAGACTGAAAGAGCAGTTCAGAAAAGTCATTCCCCTAGTAGGGCCTCACTATATTTTATAGAAGGGTTCTATTGAACACAGCCATAGTAATTGCCTATAAAACAGCAACCATTTTTCTTTCAGGTATTCTCCTACTTTAACAAAATAAATAAATAAAAAGGGAAAGGTTTTTTACTCTAGATGGCCATACCATCTTGAGCAAAAAGAATGTATTTCAAACTGAAAAAAACCCAAACAGAGGCATTGATTTATTCAAACTTGCACCTTCATCATCCCACTAGATGGTTAAACACCTTCATAACTTCACGGTATTTTTCAAGTAGTATTTGCTCTCTGATTCTCAGCTCTCAGCATCTGAGACGTAGATCAAAATTCTTGCTTGTCTATATACTTGCATTATCATAAACATATTTTTTTTTCTAAAAACAGGACTTAAGCTTCTCCAGATTTTATAAATACTCCTGATATACCATTAGATTTCACAAAAAAACCCCCATGCAAAGCTACCACCTCAATTCATCGAATGATATCCTACATCTCAAAGGCTTGTGTATGCTCACAGTTGTCCTATCCTGTGGATTAAATTATGAATGTACTTCTGGACAGAGATTTTAGTTTGCTTGAAATAAGATTCTCTCAATCTTGTAATCCAGTACAAATTTAATGCTTAATATGTATTTTTTTTTTACTTGGCATTTTATTTTTACTAAATGGACAGAATTCTAGCTCCATTATTTCCTTTACCTTGGTAATGGAGAAAACATATCGCTCTCTTTAACAAAAATAACAAATGATATGCATTTCCTCAGTAAGGTGAGTTCCACACTATGTGAGACTTCACACTTCTCAGCATAAAGGTGAATGACGTGTCCTTATACATGGTCTAGTGTCCATATATGTCCATTGTGTTAGAGCTCGGCTATTTACATTGTCTTTTTTTCTGTTTGTTTTTTTTTTTTAAGAAATGTAAGCACAAGAGTTTTACTGTAGGCTTTACTGTAGGTTTTACTGTACTTTATTACTGTACAATAATAAATAACATGCAATACACTACTTCACAGATGCAATATTTAAACAGATTGGTAATCATATTCTTTTCCTTGCTGCAGGGGGTTTGCATCAGGCATACATATTCTGCCCTTATATGTTCTGTTGTTGAATATTTATGTAAAATATTAATAAATAATTTTAAGAGCGCTATTTAAACTTGTTTACTGATTAAGATTCCCTTCTGCCCAAATTAGAGATCTGAATAGCCTGTTTTGTATAGCTCTTTTGCCTATCTCACACTAGAACTTTCCTGGATAGCAAGAAGATAGAGATGAAGCCTTGGATTCAGCAGCACAAAAGCCTACATAACCAGGCCAGAATAGTTCTAGACATAACTAGCATAATTGAGCTAGAAAACACCTCAAAAAGACCACTCAGTCTGTCTCTCTTACCAAGAGGGAATCAGCTCTATCTATGATACTCCCAACAATTTATCTAATTTATTCTGAAAGACCTTCAAAGCTGGAGATTTCATGATGCAATGTTATTTGAGCATTTCACTGCTTTTGTTGTTAGGAAGCTCTTCCTGGCATCCTAAGTTCCCTTGTTGAAATTTAAAAATGTTATGTTTAGTCATGTATATGGAACATAATGTCTGAGGAGGCAGACTTTAAAATATTTGGAGACTACTGATAAGATTTCCCTCTCTCTTCCCTTATCTAGGTTTAAGAGCTCTAGTTCTTTCCATTTTTCCTCCTAAGCCCTATTTTTTAATCAATTATTCATTCTTGTTGTTCTACTCCTGATGGCCTTCAGTTGCTCTACTCCCCTCTTGAAGTACTTTGTCCAGCTCTGGACAGAAGACTCCAAGCAAGGCCTTGCCAGTGCTAACCTTCCCTTATATTAGAGATTACACTCTTGTTTGTCTGATTTTGTTTTCCTAAAAGTTCAGGTGGTAATGCAATGCAATTTCTACCATCTCTCCTGAAAACCAACTTATTTACCTCTTTCTTACCTTCCTTATCTAGATTATTTCTGCCAACATTAAGACTTTGACCTTGTTCTTACAGATATGTAATTTGTCTCCAGATTATTTCTTCAAATAATCATTTTTTTGTTCAATTCTGATTCGATATTCAAAAGGGCTTTCACATCTTTCCAATCTGATTTTATCCAAAGATCTAATAAAGGTAGTTTTTTTTTTTTTATCATTCAGGATTTTTTAGTGAAAATATCAAGTATCAGGACCAAGACACATATTTGACAAGCTTCATCCTTATATTTAAAAGTGATAATGGAGGTGATAATTTATAAATTGAACCAATGTACTTCTTTCCACTCTGAATCAAGAGGAGAACCATTTATCAGACCATGACTCAAGTTGTTTTCTCATGTTCCAAGGCAGTGTGGTCAGCTGCTATGCTAGATATGTAGTTCAGTGTAGGTCTTTTTATGGAAGGAGCAAACTGTATGCATTGGGATATTAAGTTTGTGATGCAAGTAAGATGAAGAAATCATCATTAGAAAATTAGATAAAAGAACAAGAAAGATATTGCAAGGTTCCTTGAGTATTTACTTTTACTTGAGTATTTTACTTTTTACTTTGTGAATAAAAAAGAGAGGTAATAAGCAGTTGTTTAATCCCTCTGAAATTTGATCCAGACCCACTAGAAAAGCTACGTTGGCTTCATGTGATTTGGAATAAATTCCTTGGAGTGCATTATTGAAACATTACTGGATAAATTAATCTCTGGTGTAATTTTATTAAAGTAAATAGAAATTATTCTCAGGGTCTGTTATGTCAAATTTACATTCGTTCTTTCACTTACTTTTTCTTCCTTTCATTCATTTGAATGGGATCTCGGTGTCGTGTAAACAGTGTACTTACTGGAAAAAGACAGGAAATGTGCACTATGAAGAAGAACATTAGCTAACAAGAAATATGGTTTCAAAAAGTATTTGTTCCAGTACATATTTTAAATAACTTTCATAATTACACCACTTGTAAAAAAAAAAAAAGAATAAAGCTGCAAAATCTCCCCCATACACCATCAGGGGGACACTCCTCATATTCCATTAGATTTGTGGTTCCTATCTGATGAAAAGAGCACTGAGCTGGAACAAACAATGCGTCAGGGATGGTTATGTAACATGAGATGAAGAAATATTTCTCAACTCAGTGCCAGGAAAGCTACAGGCAATTCTGGAAGTCACATGCTCTCTGGTGGGATTTTTTTTTGCATTTCTGTTTTCATATCTTGTACAAAAGGGTAGTCCTATTTCGGAAGTCAAGTTGCAGGAGGAAATGGCCAATAGCGGGGATCTTTCCTGTGTTTGTGAATTCCGGTTGAACCACAAAGAGCACATTCTTCCTTCTCTCTTTTGTGTGTGTGTGTTTGGAGTTTTGTTCTTGTAGTAGTGAAAGTTAAATGGTAGGAAGAGATCAATGGGGACATTGTTGAACTGACCTCTGATGACCATCTGAAAAAAAAAGAGGGCCAGTAGATGGACACTGCCTCAACTAGCCATAGCTGCAGTGTATTATATATGTTTTCAGAAGAATTCTTGTATAGTAGGTTCTATATTGTTATGTTTTACTGGTAGTGTCAGTACGAACCAAAAGTTAGTGTGAGACCATACACTCTATCCTAAGGAAACAGCAGATAAATGTCTTAGGAAAAAAAACCAATCAAAACCAAGTAAAACAAATCAAACAACAGATTTTGCATAGTAGCATATACTATGTCTGAAAAGAAGTGACAAAACGATAATTAGAGCTATGAAAAATTTAAATACTATTCAAAACAGATTGCTGTAAACATTGTGCCAGTTTTCTCAAGGTGGCAGCAACATGTCTGCATGAGGAAGATATGGGCTGAGCAAATCCTAAACCCTGGTGCAAAATTCGATGAGTCCACAGATGGGTAGGTTCCATGAGGCTGGCAGAACTATCACACTAAGCAGTTCTGTCTAACCCCATTGTCTGGAGCTAGTTGCAAGCATCAGCTATGTAAGACATTACTACAAAATGGAGCAAAACCCATGAAAATTGCTTTGAAAACTAGGATACTTTATGTCTTGACAAATGTCTCTAACTTCAGTCTGTGAAAAAGGCTTAAGTTGCCTCAAAATACTGTTGTATGCAATTTAAGACTTCAGTCTTTAGACAGTACCAGTGAGACGTGACATAAGACCTATGAGAGGTAACTTTCTTCAAAAAGGATAGCCTGATGCAAGAGGAACAGCACTGTACAATTGTGCCTAGTTGAATCCCACACTAAGCATATAATTCAGATCACAACAGAAAATGTATACCTGTATTTAGGTATCTAGACACACAACATGTCACCTGGACACTCAAGTTTGATAATCGCTACTAAAGTTCCATTGACAGTAGCAAACGAATCTCAGCTATTTACAAGCATGGTTTAGACACATATTTAATGTCTGCACAACTTGACTTTGGTGACTTGATTTGAGGACTAAATCTTACATCAAAATTCACATCTTACTAGTGGTTCTCAGGTTATAGTTTAATCACCAAAACATCAAATTCCTATATAATAGAAATAGCTAGCCTATAGAAGTGGCTAACTGTTGTGTGGAAACCAGAATTATAGTGAGTGAAAACTGTGGGACAATACTTCAAAGAAACCTATTATCTTCTTCTCTCTTGGGAACTAACTAAATGCTACAAAACAGACACTAAATATTGTCAGAGCTATTTCAAATTTACACATTAACCCAGATTAATTTGCCAAGTAGGTAAATAAGATTAATTAGCCTAAGGATTATGTTTTGTGTAACAGAAGTGAAAAAAAAATGCGAATCATGTGAATCACTGGTAGTAGCTAGCAAAAGCATTTACTCATTCTTGTGGTAAATCAGGTGATCAGGAGAATCAAAGAACCTTACCAGACAGGCAGAAAAGGAACTTCCTGTCTCTTGAATTAGGAATCTACTACGGGTAGTACAGTGTTTTGTCTCCCTATTTTCCATAATGTTACTTGCCTTTCTCAAAAGCAGAGAAGCAACCTCCCCTTCCTCTACTCCAACTAGAAAAGAAAGAAAAATAAAAAAGGAGGCTATTTTTTCAGAGAGCATCTTTCCTTCCATTGTTCTATGTTCTCTTCTGTGGAATGAGCCTGGATGACAAAAACAAAAGACTAAAATGATCAGTTTGTTTTCTTCTATTAAACTCTAAAGCAGATGGTGTTTTGATTCAGGTCATAATCAGTTTAAGGAGTGGCGAGATATTCATAGAAAATCTCAGGTAGTTTCCACCCAGTTTTGCTTCTTCCTTTTTTTAACTATCCTTTACTTATCATTATTGGGGAAAGTGGTATCAAGAGAGATGTGCATTGTCTTTCATCACTTTAAATTTAATTGCATGTAACCACAGCTGTCTCCAGTCCCACAAACTTCCACAGATGATGATCCAGAGGCTCAGGGAAGAATGGTCGCTGCACAGAGAGACTTTCCTAACTTCACAGACATCTTGTAAACATCTGACAATACCTGCAAAAAGAATAATTGAAAAAATTGCCATAAGGATGTGTAAATAAACATTTTTGATTGAAGAACAGATTAAGCTTTCTGCCTCCCCCTTTTTTTTTTTTTAATCTAAATCTGAGTATATAAATGTTCTGAGGGCTGCAAGTGCCATCTCAAAATAATCAGACAAAACAGCTTCTTTTCTCAGTTATACCAGACATCTCTATGAATTCAGTAGATTTACAGGAATATGTAAGCTAAGATAGAAACTCCACTATAGAATATTAAACTGCTAGATTAAAAGTTCTTACCATATTTTCAGTGCTGATGCATATTAGTATATATAACATTTATTTTACCTTTTTTTTTTAAATGTCCATTTGAAATGTGCCTTTTGGTACTTGGTATGATCAACTAGGTTTCAACAATGAAAAGTACTGATACCTCTGTAACAGCAATAGTGTCTCTAAAAAAGCTCTTTCTTTCTTCTTCAGCCCTGTAGTGGTTTTGGCCAGCAATGAACTGTTTTTCTGAAAACACAAAAGAACAGAAAGGAAGTATAACCTAAATTTGTGATATATATTTGCTGCCATTTCAGCATTGCACACAGAAGGTGATTCAGATCAGTTGCATGCCTAAAAGGCATTGCAGTAGGATACTTGAGAGTGTGACCTCATTATACTCTGAGAACAGGAGATATCCTTATGGTTTCTGTGGATTAAAGTTAAAAGTGATATTTCAGATGTTGTTAATGTCTATTACTTTTCCTGGTGCTTTACCTCATATTCAGACCATCTGAAACACTGTAAGTAAATATTAGAATGTATTACCCTATGTCTTCAGGAAAACCAAATGAGACGAACTAGTGTACTGTCACTGAACACTTCCTGCATAGTGACCTTGAGTGTGAATGGATATCTCCTTTGAATATAAATATGGCAAATTGTTACTTAGTTTCTTAGCAATGGCAATAGGGATTTTCTCTTTAGAAACTGCAGGATGTGTCAGGAGGGAGTATATATGATTTAGTCTATTGTGCCTTTTCCTATGTATTTGCTTTCTGCATACTAATTTATCTTTCTCAGAGCAAGAGCATTCCAGACTTGCAACAGATTAACATAGTTCTCTTGTGCTGTTTTGATTTAATGTGCAATACAGACAAGTGTTTCCTCTTCTGGGCCCAAATATGGAATTCCCCTAAAACTACCCTGGCCTGAAGCCCAGGATGAACAAAATTCAAATGAAACTCAATAAACATAATGATTTCATCACCATAATTTCCCGAGTCCTAGGAATGGCCTATATTTTATGAAAGGTCACTTAGATTTGAGGTTTCAGGCTCGAATACTCTTCACTGCTTGCTACCTAGTGGCATTTCCAACTAGTTTTAGGTTTTCAGGTGAGTTAAGAGAATTCAACACCCAAAAAACTAGTGGTCTGAAAAGTGTTTTGGTTTAAACCATTATTTGAATACTGTGTTTGCCTTACTTTCACAGTGAGGAAAACAACTCATCACAATTTTTCATTATGTCTTCAATATGAAACGAATGAGGAACATAAAAGCATATGTTACTGTTGCCAGCAACACTACCTGGCAGTCCAGACTGATCTCCCAGCTCACCGATTGCTGAGGGGAATGGATCACTGCATACACGGTATGGATGATGCTCAGTTTCAGCTTTATTGTTTATATTATGCACTTATATCTGCTAGCATAAGCACCTCCTCTCGCTCTGCCCCATGCCAGCCCTTTCACTTCCTCTTCACCCCTTGCGCTACAGTCCAAGATCTTCCGGATGCCTACCACAAGCATATGTAATGACAAAATTACATTATGCGCCCAGAGTTGTACTCTAATTACTATTTTTATTTGTTCATAATTCTAAATAAATCCATGTAAAATATTCTTTTCTGTGAGCATATACCTCTGGCTTCTCACTTTATATGAAAAAATAAATCCACTACGATTTAGTTTTAGTTTGTTTCTTAAACATGACAATAAATCAAAACCAGAGAGATACTGAAAGTCATCTTTTGCAACTCCTCTATTGATCATCCAGAAGGAAATAAAATGGAATTCAGACTTCCCCCTAAGGATGTGTAGATGCATTCAAAATCTCTCATCACAGCCAGTAGAGTGCTGGGCCAGAATGAAATCAGAAAAATGGCTGAATTTATTTGCCCTTCCAAGGACATGTTCCCACACACAGCATGATCTATGACCTGTAGTAAATCAAACATTCATAACTATAAAGTAACGTCCTACTTTTGTATGCTGTATCCCTCTAGTTAAAAAGACATATGGTTTATCTCAGTAAAGACTGACCATTAACCAGCAGTTGCTATCCTTTTTCTTTTAGTTAGAAACTATCTCCTCCCCAGACAGTAAGTTACGTTACTGTATTTTCCTAGGTAAAATACATTTTTGCATTATATTTTCCTTAGCTCTTTATTTCCTGATTAATCTTCCCATATTACTACATTTCTTATGAAACATAAATCACATACTGGCCATTGAATGAAGCAGTTCTGAAGGCTGGAATGGACACAATGAATGAGGGATAATTGGGATAAAACAGGTCTTAATCTGCTTCCATCCTTGTTTTGCACCAGCCAGGATTAACACTGAAGAAGGAGGTAAAAATCCAGAAGGGGAGGAGGAAGAGTGAATGTGCTGTTAAAGAGTGCTTTAATGCTTACATATATGAAACAAAAAGCTATTTGAGCAGTTAGATGTGTTTTTTACCATTTTCTGCTTTTTAAGTGTAGTGTCTTCCAATATGAACATTTGTTTAATGTTACTCCACTCCCTATAGACTTCAACAATGATATACTGCACTTCGAATTTCCCAAGCATGACACAAGCACTATGCTGCCACTTCAGAAGAGAATGAGGGTGGGGAGGGAGAAAAATCTTTGTCCAGAAGTTGATTAGGAACAGAATTGGGGAAAAGAAAATTGAAGGAATCTTTATTCAGGAATCTCAACAGACTGAAATGTCAGGCACATTCTTCACAAGTATTGCTTGCATGTTTGAAGGCCATTACAGTCAAAATAGGACATTAAAATCTTGTTCTTATTTATATAGACCAGAATATATGAACCCTGAAAGTATTAGTTCAAGGCCAACAAAGCTCTCAGTGGTTTATATTTGAATTTGATTTATGTATACAAGAAAGAGTTTATTTCTTCTATGAAAGCAGACGAGATTTCTTAGAGGTTTTTCTCTGACCAGGGCAGTGTAGGCAACCATAGTATTATCTGCAAATGCCTGTACTGCAGATGTCTGCCTTAGTGATGCTCCATAATGTGTACTTTTGCATGTGCACTATTGCAGAAATGAAACATTTCCTCAAGTCCAAAAACAGCTATTAAAAGTTATCTGAAAAAAGCTGAAAAGGACAGTGAAATCTGGTGGATGGATGTAAACACTCACAATGATAGTATAATGAGCAATAATAAATAAGATTAATTTCCTCAACATCTATGATAAAAAGAGATAACACTTTTTACAACTTTTAGTAGTCCTATTGAGTGAGACAAGGAGGTCTGACTTTGTCAGTGCCTGAGCTCAAGTGAAAGGCCTCTCTTTTTTCTCCATCTCCCCACTGCAACAGTGACATCAGGATTTCAGAGCTTTGCCAGGCTGCTTCTGTTTTCTGCTCTCAATCACACAAGTAATTTTATTATTAGCTTCTAAGGATTGTGCAGGAGAAAGAGGTGTGCCTGCTTCTTGCACTGGTCCAGGGGTCTGACCTGTACACATTACTTGGGCTATGCTTGATGCTTGAGTAGCTCTTCCCTTTATCCCCCAGGAAAAGCAGGGGCATCAAATGACTGTCCTTGCAGCTGCAGATTGCCATCTGGGTTACCCTGAATAGGACAAAATTCATCTTAACTCAGGGAAACATTGCACACCTAAACAGAGCTGCAAGAGTAAAGAACTGAAAAGCAGATATGAGGTGAGGTATTATGACAAGTGTTGGAAAATTTTGATTTGTGACCAGAGAACTGAACCTCAGAAAGGTCTGACAACGTGGAGAAAAGGGGAGAAATGCCTGCTCCTTTTCACTTTCTCTGTCAGTAGATGGTGAGAGAAAAGTAGGGTCAGAAGATGGGCTGTTGGAGGGAAAAATTATTTCTTCAAACTCGGTCTACAACTGACACCAGGCCCAAAACCTGTGAGAGTCTTTATTTTTCTAGGTCTTGTCATCTTTCTGGCAGGTGAAGGGCAGTCAAAGTTGCCACGTGTCACAAATAGCACATGGCACCTGAGCATCTATCATGCCTCCTCACATCCCAGGTAGAAGGTCACTCACTGTACTCCCAGGGAGCACTATTTGTCTCACATGAACGTGCTGCAGGCTGAAAGTCAAGCAATCACAGACTCCAGACTCAGTTGACTGTTGTTAATAATTCCTTGTAGTTCACAACCTTTATAACCAGCCCAGGCTTCATTTCCCTAAGTAACTTGGCAGGCAGCTATTGGAGATGTGCGAAAACAGAGATAAACCAGATATATTATTAAACAAATAGCCACAGGCTTAGGAAGTGAAGACCTTTCCAGTTTTAAAGGGTATATGTTCAAGTTCACATTGTCATTCAGGACCTCTGCAGTACTTGACTGCTGTGATGGGTGTACAGAGAGCAGTGTGCTAAAATTCCTCCAGCCTCGCCCATGGCTCAGCCGTAATCAACTGAGCTCAGAAAAATTAGTGTGTCTAGTGTGGCTTCTCAGAATTACAGGATTCATACAAGTGAAGTAAACCTGAGAAGATATTCTCAGCCATAGTAAAACTGAAAATCCTAGAAAACTGGGAAAATGCTTACTCTACTAATTTGTGACCCATTGGGAAAGTTAAAGAATATTAAATCTATGGAGATTTATCCTAAAAGATACCGTGAGATGCTTTTCATAAGAGGTTATCATTTGCTAGGGGGAAAAAAGCCATCAACAAAAAGCAAGTTGCTCCCATTGGCTCAGCTTGATTGCTGTCTCTGCTCATTCTTTTTCAGTGAAGTATTCTGTAGCTCTAACCACTGAGCAGCAGAAACGAATGAATATATTAATTACTAAGCTGTATTAAGAGTTTAAGTAAATGCTAAGTTTGGAATTTCCTTTAATGGCTTATTTACTATACTTACAGTAATGTTTTGAACTATGTACTAAACTTCTAGATCTATCATAAGACTTCTCTTGCTTTGCCTGGAGACACATAACATGTCAGCAACAGCCAGGAGCTGCTGTGCTCTACAGTATTGGGGATTTGTTCACTCTCACTCAAATCAGCACAGACAGGACTGCATTTACAGAACAATTTTGTTGTCAGTAAACAAGAAAGAATGTTTCAGTTAGGAAATAAATTCCGATTTCCTAGGGTGAGATGAATTTTACCATGTGAAATCTTTTTAAAGCCTATGGAAGGCTTAATTTTCCTGTGCCTTAAAAAGAAAAAAGATGAATTATGAGATTTGTAATGAGAATTGAAATAGTATTTGAGAAGTGGCACCTATGAAGACATAAGGGCAAATTCTCCAGAAAACTGATATTTTAGAAAATATGGATAAGCTTTTAGACAGCAAAACACCTTCTCAGTAAGAACTTTTTTGAGTTTTTTGTACTGAGATGTATTTGCTGAACTCTGACGCATCAGATTCCATAAAGAGAAAGTTCTGTGAAAATTGTTGGTGAAGGACAAGAATAACATAGGAAATACCATTGTCTCAGTGAATTATCCTGTGGAAGTTTGACTATGGCAGAGATGTGGCAATGCATGGGTGACATCTTTGTCCCAGCATTACTTGTTTTTTACATTATGGTCTATTGCTTTGGGGCTTGAGGAGAGGTTACAGAAGGACTTTAGTCAAATAGTAATGCAAGGGTGACACAACAACTTAAGTAACAACAGTTCATTAACTAGCCGGAGTCACCCTGCTACTCTGACTTCTTTGGTAACCAAACAACTCTGGATACAAAACCCCAAATGGTGTATTTCAAGTGTGTTAAGTCAAGCTAACTCATCAGTTCTGTGAGTATCATCTATGATACTGAGCAACCTCAATTTCATAATGAAAGACATATTATTAATCCCAAACACTATCTAATTTGGCTTGCAAAAATTAAAGTAATTAAAGAGGAGTCTCAAAAAAAAAACCAAAACCAACCTCTTCAAAACCTACTAAAAGATGGACATTTCAGTCTGAGCTAGTAATTT
The DNA here is from genome assembly GCA_013401255.1 of Urocolius indicus. Classification (NCBI taxonomy): domain Eukaryota; kingdom Metazoa; phylum Chordata; class Aves; order Coliiformes; family Coliidae; genus Urocolius; species Urocolius indicus. The sequence goes on along the minus strand of WBNH01011104.1, from coordinate 157,500 downwards.
GAGCTTTTTCATATAGTCAGAAGCCAGCAACAAGGTCATCTATGTGACCTGTCTTTCAAACACTATCTCAACATGACATCAATCTGTCTCAGTGTATTTCTCCTCACTGATTATAAAGAGAGTTTAAGGTGAAAAGTTCAAGATTAGATGTTTAAGTTTTCTCCTCACTGATTATAAAGAGAGTTTAAGGTGAAAAGTTCAAGATTAGATGTTTAAGTTTTCTCCTCACTGATTATAAAGAGAGTTTAAGGTGAAAAGTTCAAGATTAGATGTTTAAGTTCTAGATGTGTAAGTAATGGTAGACTAAATCTTATTGTCCCTTTATCTTCCAGTAGTTTTTCTTTCACTACCTTTTCTGCTGTGTTCTCTGTGTCTCAGTGGTACAACTCCTTAATCTGTCTTGGGAATTGAGTCCACAGCATAGCAGATTAGAAGTTACATAGTTTACCCTGATCCTCTTTAATGTCAAATTGCTTCCACAGATTTTCAGAAGCAGACGTCTTAAAGCACTTGGCTGTCACTGACTTTCCCTGGTTCTCTTTTTTTTTTTTTTTTTTTTAATTAGTCTCTCTACATAAGGATTGTGTAATAGGATCTCTAAAATTTTAAATTACATAGCCATGCATGTCATAGTTGGAAAAATATCTAATAGTAGCAAAGGTTCCAGTAGCACAATAAATGTAGTAAATTGATTGTTAATTTTTCTCATGTAATTCTTGAGCCTTGGTTTTAGGGTGTGGGAGCTTGTTCTAGGGATCAAAGAGGAGCTCAGGTTTCTTGCTTACTGAATCTTTGAGTTGCATATTTTGTTTGAACAAGAGACCAAGGCAGTGGCTACTTTGGAAGCATTCAAATAGCAGAAAACATGAGCAAGAGAGCAAACATAGCAAATAAAATGATTTTCACACAATCCATGATGATCTAGAAAATCATTACTAGTGACATTCATTGAAAAAAAATCCCACTATCAGCACTTAGCAGACTGCCTGAATTCTGGCCTTATTTTAAAAATCAAGGCAACATAAAACAGTACAGAGCAAGTAACCTCATCAAGAATGTTCTTCCCTGTTGTAACTACTACCTTAATTTAAAAGCTCAAAATACGTAGTCAGAAAAGTAAATAGCATTCTTCAGTTTTATGACATTTGCTTCTTGACAATTATGTTAATTTATTATATGTGAAACATATTGTATTTATTATATGCATATACTGTACAACTTTTACACATTTATGTACAGCATGTGTTACTTTATGATTTGATAATAACACAGTAATTGCAATGTTTTTCTGAGTAGGGTTGTCATAATCTGTCTAAGCTATACAGAAAGATTGGCTAATATGAGCTCCATTTGGGAAAACAAACAGAAAATAAGAAAAAAAGAAAACAAACCAAACTGCAACAATAGAAAATTGTGACTATCTTTCCAAAATTACTTTTAAAACAACAGAAACAATGTAAACCCATGTAAAAATATTGTACCATCTGCAAAGCAGTTTTGTTCTTGTGTTTTGTTTTGTTTTTTTTTTTTTTTTTCCAATTTCTACTCTTCTTAGCCCGATTCTCAACAAAGAACTTCTACAAAACTTAAACAGGATCCCACAAGGGTCTTTTACTGGGATGTATTAACCTAGAAAGTAAATAAAATCAGGCTCATTTGAAAGCTATAGAAAAACTGCTGGGAAAACTGCAAGTAGCTGAAGAATCAGACATGAACTAGAGAGCTCTGTAGTATAATCCCACCATTTTATGTGCTGGACAGAAGATGATGTTTCTGCTTCAATACAAATTTTAATGTTTGGAATTTGCATGGCTGAAACAAAGTGTTTGAAACACATTCTCAAAATGTAGATGTACCAAAACGTAGGTTAAAGGCTTTTTATTCAGAAATCTCATTGAAAGTGCCTTCAAAATCTGTTCAGCTCCATTAATGATTCTGTTTAGATAAAACAACACCTTTCAAGAAAAATACATTTTGTCAAAAGCTGCCTGACCAACTCTGCCCTGTGCTTAGAGAGGCCATTTAAAAATAGGTTAAAGGCATTTTTAGAATTGCAAATTAGGGGAAATCTATTTACTTGAGAAGTGTAGATCCATAAATAATGTTGAACTTCTATCTTCGTCTAGCAACAACTGGTATTTCTGACAAGTTGCAATTACTTTTCAAGGACAAAAGCTTCATGTGACTTTTCAAGATAAACCCTTCAATTCCTGCTCAGAACTCAACAAGTTTTCTATACTGACCTCTGCTACAGAGCTCTGCCTTTTTTTTTTCAGCTACCTAACCTTTTGCAGAAAAAAATATAATCCTAACAAACAAGAAACGTACTACAAACAGAAAAGTTTATATATCTGCCCATAAAACAGCCCTTTGCTATCAATTTGTGTCTCTACTGTTTCCTTGTAGTCTCCCTGCTCTCCTCTGTCTACCATCATCGGTGATAATTATGTTGTTGTGTTATATTTACAGAAGAATCTCCTCTGGATAATATCCTCAATTTTTTACATATCTGAAGACCATCTTGCTCACAGTTGGAGCATTAATAATAACAGAGAGGATTTGACATACTCACTAAGATTTCAAACTGTCTGTGCATAGAAATAGAGCTTGTCTCCAGGGGAAATTTACAAAGCAGAAAAAAAAAAGTAAAAAATTCTGAGTTGATTTAGATTCTTCTGAGAGATCCTTGTTCTCAGAAACTAAATTGCAGATTGAATAAAGACAGAGACACATTTTTCTCTCTGACAGTACTGACCAGGCAGCTCTAGCTTAAACATGGTGTTCTATTTCGGACAAAAATGAGGAGATCATCTAAGACTGAAGTTGAATTATCCACTCTGTGAACCTTCCATCAAGGTCCCAATTCATGTTTCTTAGCCATAATTAAATAAGATTGCAGTATTTTTAAAGTAAGATAGTAAGTAAGCACCGTAAATACTGGTAAGAAATTGTAGAAAAGGCTGATTCTACAAAATTATTTTTAACGGGTTAAACACCTTAATCTGAAAATAATTTCAGATTTAAACTAATCGGAGCTGAGGAAACTATCTTCTCTGACAGTGTATGAATCTAGGAATCTAAAGCACTTTTTGCCATGTTATTATCAGGTACCTTAAAGGTATTAAAAGTACAAAAATCCTTCAGATGACTTTTTCCTGATAAATAGCTTCTTGTTCCGAGATACCTAGAAACAGGTCTGGTTTTCCACTCATTATCAGATCAGCCCAGATCAGGCCAGAGTGATGTTTTATGTGTTATGTGTTACCCTAGAAGAAATGCAGGTGAATGGGAAAGCATGGCTGACAGATATTTGAAATTCACTTTAGGTCTACCCTCACAAGCAAATCCCAGGGGACAGGATCTTCCAGATACATAGCATACCAGCCATCAGACTGCCATGGATTTGCTGGCATTTCAAACACACAACACCTGAGCATTAGAAAGAGAAATCAATAATCCAGACAGGGTTAATTTGAAATTGTTGAAAAGACTAAAATATGAGATATTTTGGAACTGACAAAGCAGAAAAACCCAAAACTTTGATTTTTGGTAAATTTTCACTATGTTCTAATTAGCGAAGATTTATTCCTAAATGGTAACTAAAGAAATATTCAGGAACAACATACAATGTTTAACGCAGTGTTTTAACTGGATTGATTAATTTAATTGACAACACAGAAGTAAGTTTTAAACATAATAAATCAACTTTTTCTGACAGACAAGTTCCGACTCCCAAGTCAATTTGATATACAGCCTACACATATGATTACAGAAGGGGTTTATGTGCTACCAAAGGATGTAATTCTCTGACAGAGAGGTATGCCAATGTAAAAAGAAAAATCTATATTACAGATAAGAGTACATGCCATATCTATCTTTATTCCAGTTTGAGAATCTTTAAAAGTACTTTAGAGTGGTTAAGATTTTGTCTCCACTGGTGTGTGTTGAGCTTGCTCAAGATTTATGATCAAATATAACACTTTTCAGAATCAATAGTTTGCTGGTCAGAATGGATTTCCTCAAGCATGTATGGTTAGGAGGCTGCCTGAAGAGGCTGAACACTTTTCTGCTCTGCAGCAAAGGGCCATGGAGGATTTTATCGTAGGTCAATTACTTAAGGGTGGATGGAGTTTTCAGGTCTTTTGCACAATTACTTTGGCCATCATTTTCTGTAACTGGGAAGGAATCGAAAATAAAAATGTTTCAGTAAGCTTATTCAAAGTTGGGGTCAAATTCCTGTTACAAATTGTTGTAACTCTGTTTGCTTCAAGAAATCAGTGTTGATTTACCTCAGCCGAGTATACACAGGTAGCTGAGTTTTTTGCCTCCTTGCCCTCGCTTCTCAGATACCACAGCATTCTGTATTATCTTTGGGATTTGTTGAGGGATTAACAGTTTCCACTTAATTCTTCTCTGCCAGACTATACCACTATTTGCTTATTGTTATTAATTTACCTAATAAGATTCACCTAGTAGTTGGAACTGCAGAGACAGGGAGCAATGGAGGTCTGTGGGTGGCAGAGAGGAGAAAGACAGCAGCAATGCAACATTATGAGACCTCCTCTGCCCTCCATATCCAATGTTGATCAGCCAGAAGCATAGCTGTGGTTGCTTCTTTGCAGCAATGGACTCTAAGGGGAACCATGATGAATAACCTCTTCTCCCTTCACTCCAATGAAATGCTTTTCTAATGAGGCATTGGCTTGAGCACTTGAGAGCATTCACACCAGCTGCCTGACAGCTATCTGCTATATGCTTTCTGAGATGATTTTTAAAAGTCATCAAGCACCTCATTTCTGTGGAAATCATGTTGTATGTTAGCGCCTTCTATAAAATCTCATTTATTCATGTTGGTAGATATCTCACTATAGAGATGGCGCTATCTCCAAAAAATCCAAAGAAAATGTTTTGGGAATCCAATACAGCTCTCCATACTACATATACTGAACAGCTGTACCGAAGGAATGATGAAATAGCTACCAGAAGGAAATAAGCCATTGGGAGAAACAATTAAACAGAGAAGCAATGCATAAATTGTGAGAAAGAGAAGTTAATTTGAAATCCAGGCAATAAGAGAAAAATATCACTTAATCATTTTATTAAATGAGAATTCAATAGCCAAAAGAACTTTTTATTATTTCCTGAGATGGTAAAATATTTATATGTCGCAGGCCTCCTCAGAAGGTAACAAAATTCAGGCTCTGCATTTATGGAGCTAACATGCTAACATCTGTCTGCTTTCCCAGACAGAGATTCTAATATATTCACAAAGAAAAGCATTTCTCTGGCTCAGCCATTTTCAAGGTGTACATCTAGGTGAAAGCATTACAATGTTAATATTCACCAAAGGCATTAACAGAAAATTCACATGTGGAGCAGAGATTTAGTTTTCTCTGAATAAACATCCAATTGCCATCAGAAACCAGTAAGTGTTAGATATTCTCTCTATTTCATCAGAAATGGAAGGAAGAAAGAAATTAATTTCTCTGCCTAGTAACTCTCTGTGCTTATCCTTCTCCCAAATTTGTGCTGTGGCCCTTTTTTTCTGAGAATTCTTGACCTAATCATAGCTCTTAACTGATCTATGCTAAAGCTCAACTTTCCTTCATTAGAGGACATAGTATTGCAGGACAGATATTTGGCAGGATAGTATTTAGCAGTTTTTTTTCATTTTCTACCTTTACTGCACTAGATTATATGCTGCATTATCTTCTACTTGTTGCTACTTACTGCTTAGTTTTGTGTTCAAAACTCATAGTTAATCTTCACATAATTTTTAGGAACTGGCATCAATTTACTATTGTTTTAAATTTTTTTTTTCCCCACTTGCTATTTTTTCACTTCTCAGCTGCTCACGTACACTCTCCATGAGCTGCTTCATTATGTGTGAATATATACTGTGATAACCTCCTTAAACAAAAGAAAGTTTTCATCTGTCTGATTTTTAATAATCTCATGGGTTTTTTTGTTTTGTTTTGTTTGTCTTCCACATTCTGAATTCCAGCTACAAACAAATCTGGGGTATAATGAATGAAAGACTGGCCCTTCCTAATTATCTCTCAAATTGGCTCTTATACAATAAAACATCAAATACTATTGAAATTAACAGTTCTAATCAGGATTAAAATTTGCCAGTTAATAAATACTTTCCAGTCTTCTCAAATTTGCCTGTTTCTCTAAATTGCACTTCCAAAGATAGATCTATGATGCTGCATCATTTCATAGTTCTTGTATTTCTTCTGCATCTATGTTTTTATTTATATTTTAGTATACTAAATAAACTTTCCTTAGTACTTGCTTTCAGAGACAATGTTTGTAGAAAGAAAAACAAGAGAGAGAGCGTATCATTTCCAGACCTGTGTATTGTTTTTTTCTCAATGCTCTATTCTATTTGTGTTGGGGAAGGTCAGGTTTTTTGCCTCATCAGATGGTCTTTTGCATCACATTTACAGGTTGCAGACTAGCAGCCAGGTAGCTACCATTTATATACAAAGCATTGAGTGTTATTAGCAACTTTAATTAACAGTATGTGAATCATGTTCTCATATGTCTTATAATTATGGCCAGTTAGCTGAAAAACTTAACTATGTTACAAACTAAAAGCACCTGAGAGAACACACTATGCTAAAGCATTTCTGATTTGCAAAAGAAATGACCTTTACAGAGCTGTGATAAAATATTGGTAAGATATGTTTCCGTTATCAACTAGCAACTAGTGGATTGTTCACACAACCAAAAAGGTATCCATTTAAATGAAAAGTCAGTTCTAAGGTTTATTTACATGGGCACTGATATAGTTCAAAGAGGTGTTGGAGGGAGCTCTTTTAAACCATTTCATCTGAACAGGCACTAACAACTTTCCAGTAATACAGACAGCTGAGGCACAGTAAAGTTATTTTTATTCCAGGAAAAACAATTAAGGACATCATTAAAATAAGTATTTTCTGGAATTTCTAACTGGAAGTGTCTTTTATGTTCTATTGTATTATTTTATATAGGGACTTTTTTTTTCCCAAAAGTTTTGCTGAGGCTAATAAAGTGAAAGTGATATTTGTGTGTAACAGATTCCCAGAAATCCCCAAATACCCAAATGTGTATTACCTTTTCTCCACTATATTACTTGGACTGTGTTAAAAGCAAATAATAGGGTAATTAAAGAAAATACAGATGATAAGGTAATGGAAATCCCCTTGTTACTTAAAATATCTGATTGGGGAACTAAAATATTCTAGAAAACTTTGGGTTTTTCCTCTGCTGACATACATAATATTAAGTGCCCTTAGATGATATATGAAAGTGAGCAGCTGATGATGTGAAGTCCTACAGGAATCTCATGCCATTTTCTGGGAAGCTCTATGAGGAAGGGTCAAGGAGCCTGGGGATTTAGGCTTTCTCCAGTTTCTCATATTGGGTCTAACCAAAGGGAAGAGTGGATCTGTTATCCTGTGGTTGGAGCCTCCCCAAGCCCTGCTGACCTGGCTCCTCTGGGGACGGTTAAGCCCAAGTTGCGTAATGGCTTTTCCCTGCATTTGTCCTGAGACTTCTCCTCTGCCCCAATTCCATAAGCTTTATCTTTTCTCCAGAGACACATTCCTTACTCTTTTTGGGCCTGATCCCAGAAGCGTTGGGATGACAAGAAATCACAGATGAGAGTTGCACTAATTTTAGTATGCTTGGGAACAGCTTCTGTGGAAATCGGAGAGAATACACCCCAAAAATACCTAAAGAAAACGATGAAAAAGCTACAGACAAAGTCCTATTTCACGTTTAGTTGAACAGAAATCTCCATTACTAGTGTAAATTACTTCAACAGTGTTGCAATATAATACTTTATATATGATTATTTCTAGCAACCAATGAGACTTATTAGTATATGAAAAGCATTTTAATTACTTCATCATAAGATCTTTTCAAATACTTTCTGGAGTTATATTTTTTGTCTTTATGCTCCTACAATGAATTCAATAGAGAAAGTAATCTCTTTAACACTAGGATGCACTAGGATTCAAGCATTATGTGGTGTTTGTTCAATATTTTCCTTTCCTAGTATTCAGGTTTTCACTTTTCCTGGCAGAAATGAATCATTTAGTTCCCTACATAAATATCATACACTTACTAATAACTCAAAAAAAAATGCACCAAAGTAATCTCTTTGGTAAGATAACTTGTGTTGCAATATATATAAAGAGCTTTTGGTAACTAAAAGGTAAAAATCACAGCAATGATCTCCTAGTGTGTTGTCTCAAATATGCACACTCACACACAAATACACATGCACATATAAATACATATTTATATTTATTTATTTATTCAAATTTGTAAAAAAAAAAAGGTTTTATTGTTTGTATAGCATTTAGAATTACTTTATGTCTATGAAAACCTCATTGAAGTTAAACTAGTCTGTAGAAATTTTCTTCTTGCTATTGTTGCTCCTCTCTTGTGCAACAGAGGTGTAGTCAAACTTCAATATCCACCAAGCCATCTACTTCAGTCTGCACGTAACAGAGCTGCCATCATCTTTTGACAAGACAGAAGATGCCAGTGATTACCCATTACTGCACTTTACTGTGGAGGGCAGGAGGAGCCATCATCAGGACTTTTGAGGGTTTATCAGTGCCTGCCAAAACTGATATTCCCAGACATGATTGTACCTGTACTCCAACACTGCTGCTTTCCTCCATCCTACCATCCAGGGCACTTGTAGGTAAGATTTCCTGAAATTCCCTCTGCCTATGTAGTCGGGTCTTCTCACATTCTCTGGAGTTCAGGAGTTCCTTGTGGTGGTGACCACACGATGAACTTGAATCAAATTCATGGGTGAGAAGACTGTGACAGGATGAAAGGCTTTATTCAGTAAGTTTTGGTGTAGAGGGCAGAGATAAAGGGTGATGCTTTCACAGTGATATATGTTGCTGAGCAGATGGGCTGTTGTGTTCTGTGTTAGTTGGAGCTGTTTCTGGGTGTGTATTCTTCATTTCTATGCTTTAAAACACTTCCATTCTTTTATTTGTACCTTAACTGAAACTGGAAGAGAAGAAATTATATATAAACGTTCAGTAAACATTGGGGAGTCTGCACCAGACCAATCCATTCTGACGGAATACTTGTCCACCAAGGTTTTGTTGTCCAACAGTGACAGATCTCACTTGGCTTTGTTGATAATACATAAAAAAACATAAAAATATTTAATAGGTCAGATAGTTCATTTCCAGCTTAGCCCCATTACGCTTGTGTCTTAAACTCTGTTCATTAATATAATTCGTCTAGAAATAACACACTTAGAAAGAGCCAATAAGCACAATCGGTATAAAGGTAAACAAGCTAACTGCCCTGTCAAGAAATCAGTTTATTCCCATACTGAACAGTCTATAAATCAACTCTACCTTATCTGTATAATGCTTATATACCATCTTTTGTCTTTAGATATGAATAATTTTGGAAGCAGTAAACTTTAAATCAGCATGCCATTTAAGCACGTTTAAATGGTTCTTCTGAAAAGGGCTTAACTGAAGCAGTTGTTTAAGTGTTTTTGTAATTAGAGGCTAAATAATGAAACCTCCTGACTTTCCTGTGAAGAGATATTTTTCAGTTGGGAAAATGGAAGCCAGACGAGTTGTTTTGCCAAAGACTGCACAGAATTACAGACAGAGCACCTATCACCTCTGTGCAGACAGTACTGTTTTCTTGAGATCTATGCAGTCTTATTTTAAGTATTTATACTGGGTTCACAGGCTAACTGGTAGAGCTGCATCAGACTTTGAAGTCAGGAAGTGTGGTAGACTGCAAGGATACAAGCTGACAACTTTTGAAACATTCTCTAATGCCTCTTTATGGGTCAGGACACAGCAGAATAAATGAGAACCTGGATACTATTTTATTGACACCTTTTCTTTGCATTTCTCAGACCTCGTAAATCACTCAAAAAAAAAAAAAAAAAGCCGATTTCTGCACATCAGACAAAGAGAAAGGGAGAAGCATTTTCTTTGACAGAGAAGGTCAAGAATGTTTTTCACTTTCATCTACAATTCTGGCAGCCAAGGGAAATCCAGATTCATGAACAAGGAAAATGATTCTTATGGTCGATTAATCTATTGCTTTAATTCCCTTCAGAGTGATTGCTGCGATCCCCAGATATTTTTACCCTGCACAGAGACTGCATGTCTTAGGCTTTGATGACAGTCTGACAAATTCCTTATGGACAAGTGCTCAATAACCCACATGTTAATGTGTCAGCCACATGGTAAAATATTTGTTAGGTTAACTAAAAGCCTAAGTACTATCCATGTGTAAGGACTAACGCCATAGCTCTGTAAACAGAGCTGGGTTGTTGTTGTAGCTATGTATGAAGGAAATGATACCTTAACAAAGTTTTCTCTTAAAGAGATTTGACTTCAAAGTGTACTTCTGTCTTAGAAAATAGCAGCCTTTCTGAATTAAGATACTTCTGACATAAATTTATAGGGACATTTGTCAAAACCTAGCAACACCACAGTACTAATTTGGGATTCAGCACTTCACCAAGTGTGCTAGAAAGTAGCAGCAGGAGACATTCCAAATTTCTGAATAAATTCAATGCTCAAGGAAGTGAATGAGCCAAGAATAGACTGGGCAGAGGGAGGTATGTAGTTCCTCACCCAGCTTTCCCTCTTCTCCACTAAACAACTCTTTCTCAAAGGTGGACTCCTAAATTTCGAGAGTTGGTTTCACAAACAAGTAATGTCTTGAGCAAAAATATCTTATGTGGAAAGTAGCTTCAAATGATTAGTCTAAAATGAATGTTTTCTTTAATCAGACATGTTTGGTTAAAGAATATGCAGTAGAATATCTATAGCCTAAAAAATCCTGATTTGCCTTCTTACATGGTTTAGTCATCTTCCTTTTGTTTTTGTTCTTTCTCAGCACCAGAGAGAGTAAACTAATCCTTTCCACTTTGGGTCTGTAATCTCTCAACTGCTCATCAAGCTTCCTCCTTCACCTTTGTACTACTGTAGCATTTGTGTCCAGCTTTTTCTTATATTACCACGTCTTGTCTTAGATCCCTATCTTTTTTATTTCTTGTTTCTCCATTTCTTTCTTTCTGTTCATTCTCACTTCAGCTCCAAAACAATTGAAAACACATAGATTTAATCCATTCACATAAAAAAAAAAAAGAAAATAAAAAAAGAAAGAGTACTTTTTCCTTGAAAAGCTCTCATGCAGATATTTAGCAAATATTGAACCACAAATAGTAACCTCAGAGTGACCACATGCTTTCCTTTCTTCCCAGGAGTCCTGTTAAGCAGATCCTCAGCATACATTTAACTGGTACAGTTCTGTAGGCTTGAAGGCAATATGCCAACTTACCACAGCTGAAATATTGTCAAATAATGCTCCCTTTTTTGGTTGCGTTCCTTGCATTCTCCAGCAGGCATATTGGATCAACAGATTCATAAAACGATTTGCCACACAATAAAGCAGCATGACAATAGATGTATTTCACACCTATGCACTGAAGTGTGTTTCTTCTGTGGTGTAGATGGGGCTAACATCTTTGTAACTGACAGGTAGATTAAAGCTTTTGTGATGACAGAGTAGTTATACAAAAGTAATTCAGTGCTGAGAAACCTATTATGAAAAAATCACTGAGAAGAAGTTCTGCTCAGCAGCAACGTACATAAATATATATGCATTTGTGCTTCTGGATAGCCACCTCATTTACTTACTTGAAATAGTGCATATTATGGGTTTAAATTCTTTTGCAGGAAGTGGAATTTGTACCTTTAATATTCCCCACCTTCTTAGCACTTCTTCTCTGTCTATTATAAGCAAATATGTCAAGGGTTTTACCTCATTTAGCTTTAGCTTTCTGAAAGTTAAGCATCTCTTCTAAGCTATCACATCCCTTCCAAGGCTGATAGGAAGAGCTTCAGTCTACCCAAAGGTAGACCTCTTCACATAAACTTGCATAGTTTACATACAGAGCATGATAAGATACACTCTGAACTTAAAAATAGCTGAAACTATATGTGAACAATCTCCTAATTTGTGTCTGGATCTTATACAACATAGTAAGGTTGTAGTTGTAGTATGGAGTCATGTATTTTAAGTATAAAAAGGAAATATCACAAAGCAGAGCTAGGATGTTTATGCACTCCACAGATGTGTAACAATACACTTTTTGAGACATAGATATGTTACCATATATGCACTTAAAAATCACAGGAACTGTTATTACAATCCATCTGTAAACCATTTCGTTGACTTATTCTTTCATTTGTACAACATGACTTCAGTTAAATGCTTACACTTTCCCGTCTAAAAATTGAATTTATTTTTAGCTCCATAGGTAGCAGAAAACAGAATCACAGCATGGTGAGTGCTGGAAGGGACCTCTAAAGATCATCTAGTCCAACTCCATGCTAAAGTAGGTTCACCTCAATCAGGTTGTACAGGAATGCATCCAGATGGGTTTTGAAAACTTCCAGAGGAGGAGACTCCACAGCCTACCTGGGCAGTCTGTTCTAGTACTCCATCACTCTGATACAATCTGAGGTCAGTGACATGAAACTGATTGACATTAGCTGATTTTTTTTAATATAATTTTCCTTCATCAAAATTTCTTTATTTCTACATTTTAATGTAATTAACTAGATGGAATTTGTTCATTTGTTTCACTTCATACAGTATTTTCATTATTTTATAAATATACCAATCATAGGAATGGACATACATATTTGCAAAGTGTTCAGTCAGGTTTAAATCATAGTATTCATTTTTATTACAGTCTGACCGTGTTTTTCAACACTATGCCACAAAAAAGCATGGATTTCCTTACTCATTTAGAATCCGCCCAGTAGGCGCAACACTGGCAGTCCCAGCAGTGACAGAACTGATGTATCCCATCTGTTGGGAGTGCTAAACATGTCCAGTGGAGCTGAGTAAGCACAGAAAGAATAACAAAAAGTAAAGCCATCAGTGTCATGTACAAATCACCAACATTTGCAATACAAAGAATGTTTTTCCATGTTTATGAACCTCTAGATATCTCAAACTGCTAGATGTCCAGAAATCTAGGTAGTCCTTAGCCAAAATTGTAAGCTTGTTTACAATGAAGAGAAGCCAAGTGCCATAGAAAGGAATGAAAAAGAAATGTCTGAACCAGTTCACAGAGAAAGACTTTGAAGATACAGATGATCAGATGTGATCTTAAGTCAATATTGACCTGCTTTTGTGAAAAGTTGAACTTTAGATTAGGCAAACAGTAAGTCATATAAAGTAATCCTTCTAATCCACTGAACATTTTTAAGGTCTCAGCTGGATTATTTTACATGGGTTTGGGTGCAACAGCTCCAGAACAATTGAAACTAACTGACCAAAATGTACAAAAGGTTAGAAAACCACAGTAAATGATGCAAGAGTTGGTACTGTTTGTTTATTGTACGAAACACAAGGAGTGGGATGTGAAAACTCTTTTCCAGTTCATTTGCTGCAGAGGAAACCTGTATGCTCCCTATGTCCATTACAGAACAAGAAACTTTGGCTTTCATTTCAAAGTATGGAAATCTCAGGAAAGGAGCTTTAATAGATAGGATCATGAGGTATAGGAGTACATTGTCTGGAAAGTATATGTGCTGAAGGTGTGCTTAGTCATCAAAATTGATAGGGTCACAATGCACCTCAAACCCCTCCCAACATCAGCCAAATGAGTGTTCATGCAAAGGTGTCAAAGTCTTATGTCAAAATGAATGCAGAATCCAGAAAAAAATACCCTGAAATCTCATCCTCATTAATCTTTGTTCCTTCACCCTTGGTACACATAGGCAGCACAGAGCTGTCAGGTCACCAGTTGCTGCCAGCCTCTGCATCTACACATCTCCTCAGACTTCTACTCTCATTTCGACATCTGCTGTGCAGTAGCACAGACACAGACTCATTAAGCCTCTCTTGTACCTAAATCTTTCTTGGTTTCTGTATGGAGATATAAGCAGAATACTGTTTTGCACCAGGTTCAGGCACCAGTGCTGAGAATGGCAGGGGATCTACAACAAAGTGGCTGGCACTTGCCGATAACAAAGAATACAGTGTGGAATAATTAATTCTGTGGAATAATTACCACACAAGGTAAACCAATCTTACCATTTTTTAGAAGCTATACCTAAAAAAACCCAAAAAAAGGATATATCTGGCCTCAGTATATGTTTTTTATTTTAAAGGCTACAGTCAACAGTGACATGTATCATACAGTAAAAGAAGAAATTTAAAAAAAAAAAAAAGATAGACTAAAGGCCTGATCTTCTAGGTTTTATTTTTTTCTCTTGTCAAGATTTGTGCCCCATTTCATCATTCCTGAAGTATGAATAAAGCAATAGCATTTAAGCTGTTTGGAACTCATTTTTCATATGCAGACAAAACAGAATTGATTCCCAGCTCCTTTAAATGAGATGTTAAAAAAACAAGGGAAATCTGGAAAAATGTAGCTTTACTCAATAAAATAAAAGATCTGACAAATATAATTGCCTACAGAGCAACACAAAATATCTCTGAATCATTTTGAGCAACAGCAAGTACAAAATTTATTCCTCCTGACCTAGTACTTTTGTCCAGAAGCAGTAGACAAAAATAGTATTCACATCTCTTAAATGATACAAAATCAGTACAGATGAGAGATTTTTGCCATATAGTTGAACATATCGTTCCAAGGGAGTTTTCGATAAGACAATAGTTTCGTTCATACAAATAATATCATCATATATGGACACGACTTATTATATAATGAGTCTCTAAGCCCAAACTTGTCCCTCCTGAAACTACTGTTGACTTCAGCGGAGACAGGATGTGGCTCTGTATTTTTTTAAAACTCAAAGCAGACTACTGTCATGGGTGTTTTACATGTAGAGTAACAAGTCATTTGAGAAAAAAAAAAAAAACGACTTGTTCTTCATCTACATCTGTATACCAAGCTAAATACAGTCCTGGCTGAGCACACGTGATGCATTTGATGTTAGGGATGCTGGATGGATAAGGAACATGACTGACAAATCACTAAAAAAGCAGATTTCTCATGTTATATTTTAGGCTTTAAAAAACTCTATGCAATTCAATGCAATTCATCCTCCTTTTTAAGGCAGCTAATATTTTCACAACAGCAAGTGGAAATAAGGAATGATACAAAACACAGACGATCACAGAACAAGATCATTGGTTACTAATTACCTTGACTAGACCTGATATGATGGACTTGTGAGGATGAGGGCAGTTTCTATTAGTATTTTGAGAAATATGTGAGATCTGATTCAGTCATAATAGACTCACTTCTTCAGGCATAAGATAGACACGTTGCCTCTGAGTGAATGAAACTAGTACCTCATTTGCATATGACACATAAGTCCTTAACTGAATAAATTCTTCATTTTCCTTCTTTTCTTGGAAAACCAGAAAATGTTACCATGAAGCTAGTGAAATGAAGAACCTAATTGCAATGAATCAGGAATAAATGCATTTAAAATGCATATATCGTTACTGGCTTGACATGCAGCATTTAAAGAAGATAGCTGCTATGGTAAAATGTTCTGCCATCCTGCCTCTGCTGAGCAGGACCCACAGCATCAGCAGTGTTCTCTGTACTACAGAGAAAGTAAGAGAGCTGAAGTGACCCAGGAGAAAGGATTTAGCTGAAGAAACTGAACTGACTTCTGCACTCTTCTTCAAAGAATCATGCTATGAATAGGCATTAGAAAGGTATAACACTGGGCAGCTTGAGGCAATAGTAGCTTTTGCTGTTTGCATAGTTTGCCAGGAAGCAGTTAGGTCTTCTTTTCACAGCCACTAGCCCAATAGTGTGTCTCGTATTGGCCCTCCTGCCAGATTCTTGTATGTTCAAGGCTTGTTTGTGCCTAAAAAGGATAGTCATACTGTTGGAGCTATGCAATCCCTTCTCCTGACCCAGCCTCAATGCGGAAACAATTTATACAAGAGCAGGAGTTCCTTTGCCAGTATCATTCTCAGGGTAAGATGCACAGACAAAGGAACTGTTTACTTGTTTAACAGAATCTGTTAGGGTTTTTTTCATTGGTAAAAGCTATAAGTTTTCTCTACTCTTAATAAACTTAGTTATTTCTGCAAAGATTCAAAATGTAGGTCTGCCTTGGATGTACAATTCAATGCCTAATTCATCAATGGCAAGAAAAGTTCTGGGAGTCTTTTTTTCCTTTGCTTAATACCTACCATTTTTCAATGAAAATACCATATTTTATTACAAGGACTCCTCCAAAAAATCCAAATTAGTTATTCCTTAATTTTATGCAGTCTGCAGTCACACTTCTTTTTTGATGTTGTTATTAAATAATGTTATGGATCACCAAACATACATGACAGGATTCCTTGGCCCTCAGGATTTAAGTGTCTTCTTTACCTGTTCTGGACAGCATAATTATGTTAACTGTGTGCACTGTTAAAAATATTCTATGTGACCTTCAAAAAGTCACACAGGTTCAGATCATAGATTCCATGGGATGTCAGGTACAGAACTACTTTTAAAGTCTGTGCTGTAGTTCCACGAACACCTTGAGCTGACGTAGAGCTCAACTGGTGCATTCTGTACTACAGCTCAGTGATCTGTTCCTTCATCCTTCTGCCCACAAACCCTCTCTTTTCCCTTTCTTGCATAAGAGTTTGTGCACCTGTATAGTGAACTGAAGCCCAAAAGTCATCAGGAAAAACTAAATTGCCAGAAAAGTGGTTAATTTTAACCTGAATTAACTTCTTGACAGCTGACTGTATGGTCACACAGCAGAAGTGTGACTATGATAGGCAGGGAATAAGGTTCATGTGGGATATTTTCTTCTGGCAGATGTCCTCACTCATGCCTGTCTGGTGGTCTGGGAACTGCAGTGCAAATGTGTGCACATGCCTCAGTTTCTCTTCCACAGTATGGGTTAAAAAGTTCTTTCTCACCTCTTATTGATCCTGTAAAGATAAACATTTACAGACTGTGATCTTCAGTTTTGACAGCTATTAAGGCATATGTGTTCAATCGCTAAATTAAAGTTGTAACTCCAACGATAAAACAAATATAAATCTTTATAAATACAATAAGAACAAATCCATTGAATTTATGTCCTTTCACTCACTTTAGGATTGGAAAGTTATCCTCCTACTGTGTGCCTGATCCTGTGCTGTGTGTAAGCACCTCAGGATGCTCAGTGAGTGCCAAGCCTGTGGACTTTGGAAAACAGCTCTGTGGAGAAAGTCCTTGGAGTTCTGGTGGGCAGCAAATTAAACATGAGCCAGCAATGTGCCCTCGTGGCAAAAAAAGGCTAATAGTATCCTGTGGTGCATTAAGAAAAATGTGGCTAGCAAATAGAGGGAAGTTCCCTACTCTGCCCTGATGAAGCCTCATCTGGAGTCCTGTGTCCAATTCTGGGCTCCCCAGCTCAAGAGGGACAGAGAACTTCTGCAGAGAGTCCAGCGCAGGGCCACCAAGATGATCAGAGGACTGAAGCATCTTCCTTATGAAGAAAGGCTGCAAGACGTGGGGCTGTTTAGCCTGGAGAAAAGAAGACTGAGAGGACATTTTATCAATGCTTATGAATTCCTGAAGGGTGGGTGTTGAAAGGATGGGGCTGGTCTTTTTTTCCGTAGCACTTGGTGACAGGACAAGGGGTAATTGGCACAAGCTGGAACACAGGAAGTTTCACTTGAACATGAGGAGAAACTTCTTTTCTGTGAGGGTGAGTGAGCCTTGGAACAGGCTACCCAGTGATGTTGTGGAGTTTCCTCTGGTGGTTTCTAAACCCACCTGGATGCATTCGTGAGCAACTTGATTGAGGTGAACCTACTTTAGCAGGGGGGTTGATCTCTAGATAATCTCTAGAAGTCCCTTCCAATCCCTACTATTTTGTGATTCCGTTATTCTGTGGACTTAAATAGAACTCATGGTTATATGCATTCATCAAATCGGTTTGTATAACTTCACTGGCAAAAATTCTGCTTGTGGGTATTACCTCTGAAAATAATTCACAATTATTATGAAACATCCTAGTAGTGATTTTATGAAAAGAAAAAAAAATGTCTTTTTGAACACACTTTTCAGAGACACATGAATCTCTGTTAAGTCTAATGTAAAATACCCTTTGCGTAACTGAACAGTCGCTGTTTATGCATAGCAATAAGTGGCTTCTGTAGCCAGGTTCTATAAAGTCAGTCCTCTAAAATGGATCAGGTAAAAAATACTGCCGTTTAAAAATATTAATTGATTTTAGAATTAATCTCAAGAGTTGCTTTAAATATGTATATTGGTTAAACATTGACCAGACTTAATATTCAGTTACGAGTAAATTAAATGTGTGATTATCAGAAAATATACTATTTTTATTAGGCACAGGGAGAGCACAGGCTTAAAACCAAAGGCTTAAAACCAAAGGACTCACTGGATGCCTAAATCCTCTGGGGCTGTCCCATCAGTAATGAACACCAGCTGTTTCACCTTGCTAGTCAAGATCCCAGAGGGCAGTTCATAGTTTGGTTAGTGCATTGGACATTTGAAAGAGCATTTAACAGCAGTTACCAAGCTGCTCAGCTTTTCAGATATAACAGAATTATATGTAAAACCAGCTTCATGACAGTCTTTCACAACCAGAATCTGTCAGTAGTCAAAGCATTTTGAATAAATATGCCCACATAATTCAAATTTTACTGGTTTATTTTACCTGAAGTTCAAGTATATGAGACTGTTTTTGTTCTAATACAATGAAGGTTATTTACAATTTTGGAGAGAGCAATAGCATGTATCATGTAGTTCTGATGGGAAAATTGTAAAGAATTTTTTATATATTAGTTCCTGACTAAAACTTTAAGTTCAGCACTGCATCACAATTATGCCTCTCTTGTTTTGGGACAAAAATGGTAAACAGTTTCTAAACATACATCATATTTTGAGTGAATTACTAAGTATTCTGGGGAAAGCCTCTATTTCTCAGTACTAGCTACCAAAAAAAAAAATTAAAGAAAAGAAATCAAGACTACTTTTTATATAGGTCTAAATCCATGGTCTATGATGATATTCTCCTTGATTTCAGTCTGCATGAGTCATATATATGGAAGTATCAAGTCCTCATTTTTTGGAAAATAAAACCAACTGAAGCCATATCAATATAAATTATTAAAAAATCTTCCAGTTAAAAGTAATGTCAGACATCTATATGCCAATGATCTAAGTGCATTATAATTATATTTTATGAATAATCTTAGAATCTACTAAAGTACTGGCATGATAACAGAGAGGATGTTTGCAAATGCCCTTTCCATATCTTTCTTCACTAAAATAATGAAGAAATACAGCTGTAGGTATATTTGAAGCAATCTTCCATTTTATATTTAGTCAAGCTTAATATAATGTGTCAGCTGAAACCACTGGAAAAAAAAGACACCTGAAAAAGCTTTGGATTTGTGTAGTAGAATTTCAGTCCTAGTGAAGTCTTTGCCCTCATCTGTAGTGCCCTGAGCTGAATTTTCAGAAAGCCTTGAGATGGCTAAAGGAAGGAATAATGCCAAATGATGAAACCCAGAAAGAGAAATAGGGATTGGATTCAAAATCTTACAGCACAAAAGTTTGGAGTAAAGCAGGTAACAGTCTTCCTTTCTACAGGAAATACAGTCATTCGGGCAAGTTTGGATAGTGGAAAAGCATCTAATGAGTATGAATTTTGTGTCCATGAAGGAACATCTAACAAATTGGTTTTGGCTGATCACTTAGTGATGCAGACATATAAAACAGATAGATCATTATGCACTTGCACATGGTCTTCCTGTCAAATATTCCCTTTGAGATTGTTTCAGCTCTTTTTATTAAGCCACCTACAATGCTGCCAGAAGAAAAATCATCTTCTGAAAAAGCTGTGGACAATCCACAAGCCTCCAATGGTTATGGTGACAGCTTTGAGTTACTACTTCCTTGATACATTAGTTTTTGTGAATCCAGACTGAGTTTCACATGATTAGTAGCAGTCTTTGGAGGTGAAAACATAATATTCAAATGCCTGATTATTTCTTGAGGATTTCACTATACAAATATTGGATAAGTTTTGACATGTTATTTCTTTTGAAATATACCGTAAAAGTTTGATTCTGTAAGGTTAATCAATACTCTCAGAAGGGAGAGATTTTATTTCCCTACTACTTTCATCACTAATCAAGTAGAAATTAAGAATATCAATATCGTGAACCTAGAAATCAAGATCTAATCTTATAGTTTCATGTTGTCATTACAAGAGGTTTAATTCGGGAACTAAAATCATAGTAATTTTGGGGTTTTTGTCAAGTAGAAGTTTCACTGTTTGTGTAACATATATAACACAACTCCAAAAGTCAGGGAAAAGAAAAATTCAGCTTCCTAAAATCTGATACATTTTAGTTTTTTACACACTACTTCATGACACCTAATGTTTTTTAATTTATCACCTAAAATTTATACCAGAATTTGAATTCAACACTAAAGTCACCAGCTGGTGCATTAAGCATGTCATGTCATATCAATCCCTAGATTTGTCCAACTAAAACTCAACTTTAAATATTATTGAAGATATTTGATACACATGCATTACCAAGGTCTGTGCTCATTATGGAAATGGATTCTAAGATATTAAATGATGATGGATATTATATGATGCATATTATAACTCATCTTGCTATGATCTTTCTAGCCAGTGTCTGGTTATTTATTTGCAACTTGATATTTGTTACAATTTTGGTAAATATTTACTTAATAAATGCTGCATTGCAGATGTATTTTTTAACAGAATTGATTTTTTTAATAGTTCTATATCCTCAAAAGCAATGTGAATTTGATATATCTATTTCATTCCAACCGATAAAATAAAATGGTCATTAGGATGTCTATGAGAAACTGACACGACTAATAAAAGCTGAAAATGTTAACTCCTGATCATTTGATTAGAAAACACTAGTACATTCTCTCCCTCACCAAAAAACATATTTGTTCATAATGGACAATGGAGCTAATTATACAGTATCTCCTTGCATGCTGACTGAAGCTGGTTTGCATGTTAATGTAGAGAAGAAACAGCATTAAGACTGTCAGTGCTGGACATGCTTCAATGTTGCCTTTTAATTAAAAGTTCCAATTTCTGAAAGAATAGCTGGAAAAGAATGTACCGGAATCTTACACAAGAGCTCAACTTACAAAACACAGCAGTCACATGGGTTTGTTTCCTGTCACACACTGTTAGCATCAATGACATTACTGCTGCCAAGTTCACTTGATCTATGCATAAAAGAGATGCTTACTTTTCAAGAGTTATTTGCCCAGCAATAATGAAAACATCCCAAATTCCTTCATAGTTAACATGCTCCCACCCCCAGCCATTATTAATATCTGGCCCTACAGCTCAAGGAAAACAAAGTATTGAATTGCTGACTTCACAACTTTTCCTGTAGGGTGGAGATTGATTTGATTTGGGGTGGTTTGCTTTTTCTCATGAGAAGTAGAATTTTATTTTTATGGATGTTAAATGAATGCACATTTTCTCTTTTTACTGGGTTATCTATAGTATTTTGCATAGGTTTCTAGATTGACATTCCTCTGTCATTAATGGAAATTGAGATAGTTGTTAGTCCTTTCAAAGCTAGATTTATGTCCTGAAAGTGAAATAGTCCAAGGAAACTAATGCCCCAAGTTTGTAATTTAAATCAGTCATTTCTAGCAGTAAGTGAATATTTTCAAAGATAACATGTGAAAGTTTCCTAGAGATAGTCATTATAATGGCTCATATCTGATTATCTGTTGCACTGGGGTAAATATTAAATAAGTCTGCTTTATCACCACACAGATACAAATTAGAGCACAATTTGCCCACCTGTTTTTGGTCTTTGGAGCATAATGGCTCAGCTCAGATGAGCAATAGAATAATATTTGCATATTTGGTCCGTTTTACAATCAAATACCATTATTTAAATGATAATTTGACGCCTTTCTTTAGAAAAGGCAGCATAAACAATGCAGGTATGAATTAATCATCTTCCTTTATGAACTTTACAGTTTAATGAAGATCATTTAGTCAATGCAGAACGACTACATTAATCAGCATAATACATCTAAAGATGTATTAAGTAAATGAAGAAGATCTTTTTAGAGGGAAGAGGGTTGGCCTTGGTGCAATCTTGTAATATTTTTTCAACTTAAACTTGATCATATTATTTTTAAAATAATTTTTAAAAAATCATGTCAGATCACTGGGCAATCTAACCCAATGTGCTGTCTCTGGCCACAGCTGAAAGAGTATGCCCAGACAAGAATGAGAGAGTAGAGTTGTGTAATAGTCACACGACTTACCTATTCTAAGAAATTCTTACACTTTTTGTGTTCTCTGATTTGGCTTTTCTGATGCATAATGAAGACACATAAGGCACTTAAACCAGCATGTTTCTCAGCTGTTCAAAAATTTGCTTTCTCTTATGTTTCTTACTTTGAACACAGCTCTGTCAGCTACTGCTTCTCTCTTTTTTGTTTTTTTCAACAAATTTGATTTTTTTTTTTTACCTTTTCCCTCTTTCTGAAGCTCAGACCTAGTCTACAGATTATAGTGTTATTATGAATGCAGGGCAGTATCACCTGATCACATGAGAAAGAAGCATAAGCCAAGGTCACCTTTGGCCTGGTGACCCTCGTAAGATATTTTGGATCTAGATTCCTTTCCAAAATCTTTTTTTTTTCAGAGTATCAGATTATCTGAGAGTCTAGCTACTCCTTATAAAATAATCTCCAATGCTAACATTTTTCATTTTTGCTAGGTATCCAAAAACTTCACTAATTAACACAAGGAATAAAGTAGAGGAAAATAGTCTTCTGTGTTGCTTTGAAGACAGGGCACTGCACTTTATGCATCTGTCTGAACAAACCATCTTGTCTTGAGGCCTAATTACCCTAAGGTCTCAGTACATTCAGTTAGTAGGGAGAGGTAGCCCATGACTGTAGCTTAGAGTTTAGGTGAATCAAATCACTTCCAAGAAGAAAAGCTGTCTGTATCGACTGTTCAGATCAGCTATTAAAATTAAGGATATATTTTGTTCAGGAGTCTGAAGCTGGATGATATAAATCCAGGCTGTACAGCGAAAGACAGGTAATGCTGAACATTTTAACAAATACTTGATCACAAATTTTATCATGCATTTTTTCCAGGTGATATTTACTTTTTTTTCCTAAATTCATCTTCTGTAGAAGTTTCAATAGACTTTATTTGTTGAAATACATGTTTATGAAAAGCAACTTTCAAAACATCATGTCCATAGATCATCGGAACACATTTTACATATGCACGTGGAAAAGTCCTTGCCAGACACATTCCCATGCCCAGCCAAACACCAGAGAGAAATGATCCTATTTGAGTGATCTACAGAAAATAGCTTGGCTTTCAAGTGTCTGTGAATGCTTCTGGAGTGAAATGATTTTAAAAAGTGATTACTGAAAATCTTGGATAATTTATTAGTTTTTGAAACTGGATTTTCTACATAGATGTTCTACAAACAGTAAAGATGCTAAATTTATCAAATAAAGTTTTATTGTGAATTAGTCATTCTATGACAGCTACAAGCACCAAAAGACATAAACACACATCAAGAACTGCTTTGTGAAATTTGCCACAAATGACAGTCTTCTGTTAAGCCCTCTGACAGAATGGAAATGAGGTCTATATTATTTGAATAATATCAGAAAAAAGAATATGTCAAATCTGTTGAGTTTATTCAGACTTTATTACTCTAGAGCCTTCAGTAATACTAAAACAGTCAAATGTTTCCTACAAACATTTTGCCAGGGGCAATATTTTACTGTTAGTTAGCAAATAGCAGTTAAAAAACTTTTAAAATGCTGGAGATATTTTTAACTTTTTTTCATTCATTATGTCTGTTTTTTAACCCCCAAAATAGAAATGAAAAGATACACTTTCTTACACCATATTCAGAATACAGCAAAGGAATATAAGCTAAAAAGATGCTCTTTACCCAGCAACAGAAAAATACTTGACTTTATTTATTTGTCTATTTATTCACATTCTCACATATAAAATATGCCTCAGAATTAATAATATATTTTACAAATAAGTTATGATCTAAGACATCAGGCTGAGAAAACACATATACACACACCTGATCAGGGAAGTGCTTAACCATATGCCCAGCTTCAGTAGGACTTGACTGTATTGAACAGGAACCTTTCCAAAATTAAGATGTCAGGCAATGAGAGAGCAAGTTCAGGTATTGGAGGAGAATATTATCACAAAAAGTTATCTGAACTAACTTATCCTGCAGAGTCAAGCTGGCCAGTAAATGTACTGAGGTAAACCAAAAATAAACTATTTTTTAAAGGGAACATTTCAATGATTTCACAGTACAGGGCCAAGGAGCTGTGGTGGCATGTCCAAGATGATGATATGCTGTGGGAAAAGGGCAAGTGGTGAGGTAGAACTGGGAAATGAGACATGAAGAGGGAACCACCACCATCACTGCCACCACTTGGTTACATAAAATGCCTCCAAGATGTGGATGTGGTGAACGTATCTACCAAAGCTCCAGGCTTGCCTTGACTTGCTGGGTAACATTTTCCATGTCCGCTGTCATTCTTCAGTGGGATGTAGTTTTGAGTTGTTCCCACACCTACAATCTTAAATATTTTTGAAGTATTTTTACATGCTCATGCTACTGTTACATTTAGAAACATCAAATCTTGTCTTTATTAGACAAATGTTTGATTGCTCTAATTCAAACTTTCGGTTGATCAGTCTTAAAAAATTTTGCCTGAAATTAGCTCCTCTCTTTAACGCAAGAGCATTTATGTGGATTCACATTTCTTCTCCTTTTTCCTTGTCATCAAGGATTTTCCTGTGAGTGTACTTGTTAACAATGGCTGACTCTGAAGCTCATTTTTGCAGCTACTAAGAAAATTGGCTCTGTCACTGACTTGTATTGAAAATAAGCCCAGAAAGAAAATCAGTTGCAGAAAGAAAATTGCAACGTGTTTGAAATATGAGGGCAAGCTCAGCAGCATCTTTACAGCAATATGTGCTGCACGGGGAAATAGTGTTTGGGATTCTTGTCTCATTCCTTCTCTTCTTGACTTGGCATATGCTAAAAACTGAAGAAGAACATTAACAGCCAGGCACTCACTGTCCTCAGGGATCTCATTCCTGAAGCATATTTAGTACACTTAGGCACCATATTTGACTTTTTTTGGTGCTCAAAGGAAAATTCTGTGACTTAGGCATTTGAGAATGTGGTGCTGACAAGCTTGAAAGTAAAACAGGGAAGTTGAAGATACAAAATCCTTCAACCTGTGAAAAAAATCACAGGAGACAAGGCAAAGCTTCCAATTTCTTTGACTACTATAATATTTTGACAGAGTGTGAGGTGGCCTTTTGTAAAAATGCAAAAGAAAAAGATACCAAGTTTGCCATTTGATCCAGATTTATTTCAGTTGTAATAGAGCACAAGCAACCCCTACTACTTCGTACCTCAGGTTATTCATTCCCACCTTTCCAATACTCCCTCATTTTGTCAGTACAACAATTTGCAGGCCTTTTCAGAGAACTTAATTAGATAAGTGATCTGGGTTAAACATAAATCTTTCTCATTTATTCATTTACAGAGTTAGTTTTTAGCCAGATCAACTCCTCATCCTGGTAATCACATGAGCCCTAATGTGATGTGGATGGAAGGTGGCAAGAGAAACGCTCAGTACAGTTGGAGCTATGACTGGCTTGAAACTCTGAAATCGCACCAGCCTAGCTGCTTTCCCTCTCCCTATGGTTGTTGAACAGGGACTATTTTCTTTCTGCCCTCCAAAGAGATATTTCTTTAATTTGGTCAGTTCTTCAGTCTATATCATGATGTTGCATCTGGAGAGGCTGAGATGGGACAGCATGCGTGCCTGTGTTTGGAGGACAAGTAGCCAAGCACTGCTGCATATGATGGAGCCCAGCTCACAAACAGGATGAGGAAACACCTGGATGAGCAGCACTGCATGAGCAATACTGCTAAAGGTGAAGAAATGTCTTAGACATCCTCCACCTCTGGCACAGTGTAGTGACTGCCAGTGAGGATAGAAAGGAAGAATGACAGATAAGTTAGCACAATCTGGCACAACTGGCTTAGAAATAAACACCAAGCCATTCTATCTTATCTCTCTCAATTTTCGAGCTGGCCACTCTTTGAACAAAGGCCTGAAATCAAGTTCAGGTACACAACTCTATGTGCAATGTCCACCCTGCAGATTTTCATGGGTTTTAGCTAGTTTAGTCTACTTTTCTTGTGCCACAAGAAACTGTGTACTTGAGTCTTGTGTACCTCAGGTGACTTCAATACCAGGCTTGTGCTAGCAGCCTTAACTTATGCACTGCTGTTCTCCTTTTTGCCAGGCCACCGGCAGGCAGCCTTGCTCTGTGGTGTGTGAACAAGCTGCCAGCACAAATGGTGAGTTGAGGAGCAGGAGAGAAACCACAGTCTACAGGCACTCTGGGCTGTCTGTTGTCTGCTGGGGAAGGTTATCCAGAGCAGAGCACTAGAAGGCATGATATCAGCTGCAGCCGTAAGACATGGAGGTGACAGCATGTTGTGCAGAATGTGACCAAGGTACATTCATCATGAGAACCGTCACTCAAGTGTACCCTTCTCTGACCCTTCATCCCAGGTTTCACAGTGCAGTGCAAAAACACACTAGAAAGAGCTTTAATGCTGTGGGGAGTTCTGGTGGGTGAGGGAATCTGAACAATTAAATTATTATTAGATATGACAACTATGTCTTGAATTTATGGTTGTTTCGTCTAGGATATTTGCTCATCATCTACTGATTTTTTTTTTTCTTTCCAATATGGCATTTTGCAGCCAAGATTTCTTGGGGTTTCTTCACATTTTAAAAATTATTTTCAGTTTAATTCAATTAAGCCTAGTTTAATTCTATGAAATAATGATTTTAATTCAGTTCAGGATCCAGAATTTTGAACAGTTTTTAAATTATCATACCATGAATTTGTTTATTACATGGATTTGTCAAAACTCTTAGGTTTTTAATTAAATCACGTAGCCTGTTTGGACACAATCATCATGAGTGTTAAATTAACTTCTTGAGAGTCATTAACTAGAAATTATAATGTCGGGTTTTTAACTTTTTTTTTAAGTGACAGAGAAACTCAGCTGCTCTGAGCTTGAGCTTAAAAAAACATTGAAATAAATTGCTGTTGAGGGTTCGTTCCTTTAACCTTTTGTTCGATAAAAACTCAGAACTGGTTAACTCAGCAGCTGAGAACACATTTAATCTTGATTGCTTCATTCTAGCGTTACTTAATTTAATTTCTTTTATCTTTGTCCCTAGCTTTGAAATCTTACTGGTTCTTTCCAACGCACTGTGATTGATAGTCGTATTGCTCTCATGTGAATTTGTAGTGAAGGTGATGTTTTTCTGCTTTGAAAGCAATGCCACAAATGAAATTGAAAACCATACTTTTAAAAGGTCAAAGGGTATTTATGATTTGGACAAAAATATCAACCTTGGGACCAATACAAAAATTGAGTTATAAGAGTTGCCTCATTTACTCATATCTTACATTTAATTTACATTTTATATCAACCCTTAAATGCCAATTTTTGTGCTAAATGAGCTGTTACTTTGGAAATAGATTATCTGGTTTGATGGAGTGGCAGAAGCTTTGACATCTAGCTCAGCACAAGGATAGTTGAAGAAAGCCATCTTAAATGTAATGATTTTCAAGGACAATGGGAATATATAGTTCTATGCAGATGACTCTGTACACTAGGCACTTGCTACTTAAGACTTATATGGACTGAGAAGTGATAAAGCACTCTCTGAGTATTAACTTGCTATACAACACATCTGAGCATTAATTTTCCCTAGTGTGTTGGATCTTTTAAGTTTTTCCACTTCCACTGATTCAGAAGTCTAGTTTTACTATAATATAGTGACAGCAAGAAAAGCCAAGAAACTGAAGGTCGACATTGGTGTTCAGTTACTGACTTTGTGTCAGGCTGGAAAGAGGACAGCACTCTGGAACTGACATCTGATAAAGCAACTTGAGTTGTTTCTCCAGAAGTATATGAAATCTGTCCACAGTGCAGCTCCAAGTCCTCCCTTCACCTGGCCAGATACATCCCAGTTTGTACATCTGGGCACGTACCTTCTGGCTAAGCAGTTCAGAGCTGTCTAGGGAGGTACTTAAACATCTACTTAGTCTCATTGGTGAGCCATCAGACGTGTTCAGAGTATATCTGATGGACTGGACTAGCAAAAGCTAAAGTTTATTATCTTTATTCAAGAATAATCATTTACCAGCCTTGTCCAAGCAGTTTGATCACCATCCTAGAAACTATCTTGAGGGGTGGAAGTCTGTAGCTCCTACTAACAAGGAAACTGATGCAATCACTGTGATGAGGACCAGCTATTGATCTGCTTTCCACAGTGGCTGAGCTACTTCACAGAGAAGAGTGAAGGACTCATATTACCACAGCGTAAAACAATGAGAAAGGTGAATCTCTGTCCACCAGCACAAAGGGTCATTATATACAAAGGAAGACTTAGGCTTGGCTTTCCTTCCACAATTGCTTGTAGATTTATTGAGCGATGAACTTTTTAATGCAACATTCCTACATTAAGGGCTGCAAAGAAAATCATACTTATTTACATAATTTGTGTGACATTAGCTTGTACAGTCCCTGGCAAGGTTCTAGCCCAATGTTCTAGTCAGGGCATTCTTTTATTGAGGGACGGATCCTAACAGTTTACAGTCTAACAAAGAAAACACAGCAGAGTCAAGAAAGGACAGAGGTTTTATGTTTTATGTTTGAGTTTAGGACAGTAAAGATTCTTTTTCCCTTGTGTGAATTTAAATTTTTATGTTTTGTCTCACATTTCTATGGTGAACTGAAAGGTTCTGCACACACTGAATCATCCAAAATATTTCTAATATCTACCATCATGCAGATAGTGTTCCTGAAAGGCATTTGAACGACACTTATGACAGAGTGAAACTATTCTTTATATCAATAAAAACAGACTCAAAATGAGGTGCATAAACCAAGCCATGTTACACTTTGTGTTTAAATGATTTAAAGGCTACTAAGCACTGTAAACTGTCCTAAATCTGCAAAGAGCAGTAAAATATCTGCCTCCAAACTGCAAGCTCTAACAGAGAGCTTAAATTTGATTAATGGTATCAATCTCTGTAGACATTTGATACGCAGATTTTGACCTTAAACAAAGTGTGAGCTGCTGAAGAACCAGCAGTCATCTACTGTAATTTAACTATGTCTTTTTCAGCTATGTCTTTTTCTGTTGTTTTTTCACTAGTCCTCCAAGTTTCATCAGAATTAGGCCCAGTCACTTTTTTTTGGTATGAAGCTTTGTGACAAGAAGTGTTGATTTTGATAGTTCATTGAAATGAAATCAGTGAAGCAATGACTTGTGACCTTGGAAGTGGGGGTCACGATAGGAATGGTGCGAACAGAAGCCACCTCTGTTCTGCTTCTAGTCACAGGGGCATGTTTTCATGTGAGTAGACATGCTAGCTATGTCATGCAAGCTATGCTAGCTCGAATTCACTCAAACTACATGAACTCAAATGAGTGTGCTGCATTCCCTGAGATTCACTGAGAGTAAAAAATCTGTGTCAATTTATGCACCAGAGCTCTTCCTTGTTCTCTTCCTTCACTCTTTGTACACACTTCAAACTGTCGAAAAATCTTACAAGTAGGTGAGCTGTCCTTCGGTTGTCCCTCTCAGGATCCATTTACGAGCATCAGTAGAACCAGATTGAATTTTGCCATAAGTAATGCAAAGATTCTTCTTGTTATTAGGTTGCCTGAAATACTCTCCATATTTTTTCAAAAAGAAAAGCATAAAGAAATTCACTAATTCAACTAAAGCTCTTTCTGGGTAAACTGGAGGAAAGATGTCATGTCCTCTCTGTGATGGATACAGGTAAGTGGCAGGCTATACAATTAATCCTTCAAAAGACAGATATCTCCATCTAGTTAGATATATCTATATGTCTATGTGGTGATTTAGCCTGATGTCCATCCAGTCACAATATCACTCCCCCTCTGAAACTGGACAGGAGAGAGAGAGAGGAATATAACAAACTGCTTGTGAGTTGAGATGATGGAGAAATCACTCAGTAATTAACGTCATCGGCAAAACAGACTCAACTTAGGGAGAAAAAGGTTTGATTTATTAAAGAAACAATAAAAGTAGGGAGATGAGAAATAAAACCATCTTAAAACACCTCCCCCCACCCCTCTAATTCCTGGGACTCCCTTTCCTTCCCCACACAGGGGATGGGGGATGGGGATTGCAGTCAGTTCATTACAGATGGGCTTTGCCACTGCTGCTTCTCAGGGGGAGGCCTCCTCACACTTCCCACTGCTACACTGTGGGGTCCCTCCCCACGGGAGACAGTCCCTCATGAACTTCTCCAGCGTGGGTCCTTCCCATGGGCTGCAGCTCCTCACGAACTGCTCCGGCATGGGCCCTCCCACGGGGCAGCTCCACACACACTGCCCAGCGTGGGTCATCCACCGGGAGAGACAGTCCTTCAGGGACAGGCTGCTCCAGCCTGGGTCCCCTCACGGGATCACAAGTCCTGACAGCAAACCTGCTCCGGCATGGGCACCTCCCCCACAGACTACGAGGTCTTGCCAGGAACTTGCTCCAGGATGAACTTCTTACGGAGTCACGGCCTCCCTCAGGCATCCACCCGCTGCGGCGTGAGCACCTCCCCCACGGGCTGCGAGTGGATCTCTGCTTCCCGGTGGTCCTCCATGGACTGCAGGGGGACAACCTGCTTCACCATGGTCCTCACCACATATCGCAGGGGAGCCTTCTTCTCAGTGCCTGGGCACCCTCCTCCCCCTCCTTCTTCACTGGCCTTGGTGTCTGCGGAGATGTTTTCACATTCTCTCTTGCAGTTCTGCAACTCCACAACAACTTCGTCTGCTCAAATATGTTATTCACAGAGGCGTTACCTCCACTGCTAATTGGCCAGGCCTGGGTCAGGTGCAGGGTCCAACTTAAAACTTACTGGCCCTAACCCCGTCAGCTACAGAGGAAGCTTCTGGCAACTCTCTTTGTTTAAAGAATCCACCCCTGCTACTGAAAAACCTGGCCCAGGCCAAAACCACTACAGTCTATATATAGATGCACAATATAACTACATAAATGTGTGAGACTGTATACTGTTGTATTACTACTCTCTCGGTATTATTATGTCATTGATTTTATAGTTAAAATATTCAAAGTATATGAGAACTACTGGAATAGTTCTCATAGAGTGTTATAAAGTGAAACAGAATGGAAGAGAATAGAATTGAAATTTCAGTTGAAAGGGATCTATAATTATTATCTAGTCCAACTGCCTGTCCACTTCAGGGCTGAGCAAAAATTAAAGCATATTATCAAAGGTATTGTCCAAATGCTTCTTAAGCACTAAAAGTCTTGAGGCATTGATCAGCTCTCTAGGAAGCCTGTTGCAGTGTTTGACCACACTCTTGGTAAAGAAAGATCTTCTAATATCCAGTCTAAACCTCCTCTGAAGCAGCTTTGAACCATTACTACCTATCCTATCACTGGATCCAAGGGAGAAGGGTCCAGCATCTCCCTCTCCACTTCCCCTCCTCAGGACACTGTAGAGAGCAATGAGGTCACTCAGCCTCTTTTTCTCCAAACCAGCAAACCCCAAAGTCCTCAGAGTCTCCTCTGAGGACACTCCTTCCAGTACTTCCACAAGATTTGTGGCCCTCCTGTAGATGCGTTCAAGGACCTTCAAAGCCTTTTTAAATTGTGAGGCCTGGAATTCCACACAAAATTCAAGGTACGTCCTCATCAATGCTCAATACAATGGGATAACCATCTCTTTTGACCATCTGATTACACTGTGCTCGATGTACCCCAGGATGCAATTTGCACTACCAGGGTAGATGTTAATTATTTGCATATTGACTATTGCATTGTACTTGTACTCAAGTTTTCCGATTCTTCATATATCCAAGAAAACTGCTATACAGACGACTCTGGAGTTAAGACTAGATTGGAGCTGAATCATGTTGAGGAAAGGAATATGTGGTAGGAAATGTTCATGTAAGCTTTTGCAGATATTAACTGAAAGTCACTATGAGCATTGCAAGTTTCCTGCTTTGTTTCAGAAGCCCATCTTTGTGGCTGCACTGACTGTAGCAAAACATTGGATGGGCTAAGATCTAAAAAATAAAAATGTGAACATGACAAAGTTGTAGAGTATTTGCCAAGAGTAATATGAGGGAAACATCCTGATAGGAGAAGATGCTGGGCTAAATCCTTGCCTCTCAGCCCATGCCCTAACTCCTACTGCTTTTGCAGGGGGCTGCAAGGAGCCATGGTCCCTCCTTCACTCTTGCTTTGCCCACACTTCCATATCCTGCTGCAACGAAGAAGCCCTAGTTACACTCCTCCATCTACCTTCTCCCTGCCTACACAAATGGCTCTTCAACTAGTGGTAAGCAGGGATGTGTCATGGTTGTGAGGGGAAAGGCTAGGAGAAAGTAAAAAACAACTTAGTCTGAGCAGATGATGATTTATCCCATCTTTATAGTTTGCAGACTGCTTTAATTCTTAACTGTAACTCCAACAAAGCAGGCAAAATTACAGTGAACTATGACATAATTGAGGAAAAAAACCCAGGATTTTGTATAATGATGACCATATACTTCTGTCTGCCAATAAAATTACACAGTCACATTTATTTCTGCTTTCACTATAACCATTCATCCCACTTTTCTGTCGCTTTGCTTCTAGAAGTTCTGTGAAACTGAACTTACATTACCTCAACTGACCGGACCCGTAGCAGACTCTCACATGGAATGTATGCATCACTCCTTGCCAATTCAGAGGTTATTTAATACGGTATGTCTGGAACCAGCCTTTTTGTTGAAATTGGTTAGGCTAAGAAGCTATCCAGATGAGCCTACCGCAAAACTATGTGCTTTGACTGGGATTTTCAAAGTCGGTCTGGAATCACTCCACTCACAAATGGGCAGTGTTAGAGATTACTTCTCTTGGAGAATATATCTTAAACCAAAGACTTGGGTTGGTTTTGTTAATTTTTATTTTATTTTCATATAGGATCAGTACAACTCTTGTATGCAAGTATTATTATATGCAAAACTACTTTACCCTTCTTCTTTAATTTTTTTCATTGTCTGTATTAAAATTATTCAACTAAATATCAGCAGAGATAGGGTGATAAAGACAGGGAAGAACTGTAATTGAGTCATGTGGAAGAGAGCTATCATTTTGCAGTTTTCTGTTTAGCCATGCATCATACTATCCAGAAATGGTTAGTTACTATGTTAATGGGAATAGCTGATGTATTGCAGTAAGTGTTGGCATTTTTCTGCTGTCATGGTTTTCTATTCACCCTAATGAGCATTTTTCTTTTAAATTGGTTGCACTGTTTAATTCGTTGTTATACTTATTTGACACCCCATAACAAATTCTGCTCTCAATTATAGTAGTGTAAATCTAGCATAAGCCATCTGTTCTCATCAGTGTTAGACCTTGATTTGTCCAGTGATTTAAACAAGCTTTTAAACTTAAACACATTTCCATCACATGCTGGTAGTTAAGGAGACTCTAAAGTGTTGGATTTTTCCCTTCCTTCTGTTGGTGAGAGATAGAAAGTTTGTAATTATGTAGTTAATTTTACCAGTTTATAGCTAAGGGTATAGCTATGTATAGCACAGGCTATACAGAGACTGAACCATCCTCAAAAACAGCAGTCATGCTGAGTGAAATATTAAGCCCAAGTCAATAGGCATTGCTGAGAAAGCAGAGCTTG
Source organism: Urocolius indicus (assembly GCA_013401255.1). Lineage (NCBI taxonomy): Eukaryota > Metazoa > Chordata > Aves > Coliiformes > Coliidae > Urocolius > Urocolius indicus. The sequence goes on along the minus strand of WBNH01011104.1, from coordinate 123,637 downwards.
TTAACCTGGGCATGACAGCTACACTGTTGCTGCTGCTGCTATTTGAAAGGTGATTGAAAAGCTGTGTACTCTGTCAGGAAGGTTTTGGTGAATTTTGCAGCAGGGAGCTCAGGTGCAACCTCACTCAGATACCTGCCCCACAGCTGGGACTTGGTGAGATTTGGCACCTATGAAAGGGGCAGAAGAAATGAGAGTGCCAGCTCCTTCCTCAGCCACTGGAATTCACAGTCTGGCATATTAATTTGAGCTGCTTTCCTTGGCTGAGAGTTATCTGGATAGTTTTCCAGGTCCTGTGAGGTAGATTGGATTCAATTTTTCAATCTTACTCATCATTAAGTGGGTAATGGGCAGTTTCAGGCTTGTAACGAAACTAGGTCAAACAGTAGCCTGCTTGTATAAACTCCAAATGTCTGGTTCACTAGAGTTCGGTATATCTTAAATGACAATAGATGGTATTTTGATGTACTTTACAGAGCAGAAAAGGATAAATGTATGTTAGCCATGAATAGATTTTTCTTCTAAAATATGCTGGAAACTAATTATGTCCCAAGTCCAACGTTTCACTCTTCAGACCTTTGGGAAATGCAATTTCAATGTCAAAAATTCAATTTATATAGTTTAAATCCTGACAGCTTAACTGCACTAACTCTCATCACCACCTTAGAAAATATACTTTGAAGTCTAGAATTTAAGTCTATGTGGGAATATAACACAAAGTAGCATAAACTCTTTATATAACCCGCCTCCTCATTCAATGTTGCAAATACTTTGTCCAATTTGTGGGACAATAAATAATAAACCATACAACTCTCTTTAGCAAAGTTAATGCAAGCCCCCCTGCCCCCCAAAACAGAACAGTTCACAGTTCCCATTTTTTAAGTTTTAAACAGATCTGCCATGACCACAGAAGATAAACTCAGATCTTCTGATTTGTAAAGTTTACAAATGCACATCTTTGTACAAGCTTCATAACAAAGGAAACAGAGAAAGGAAGAAATAAATACTAGATACTGAAATATCAGATTGCAAGGTATAGTCTCAGAGTTCTTGCATGGTCATTCCTGCTGAGCCCACAGCAAGCCACTGAGCTAGGCTCTGCCATTTCGTTTCACGCCCTTTGGTTCTTCTGAGCTTCTGGCAAAAAAGTCTTTTACTCTTTGCTTCTAAGAGTAGATGGTTTGGTCAGGAACTATGTTACGGATTATGATAATGGCACCCAGCTATCATAGATAAGAGCATACTCAGTCAGTAGATAAATTGTCAAAACCATATAAGTTTTCAAAGGGAGAAAAGGAATGCCTGGAAGAGTAGCAACATCAGAAGCCAGGATATTTGCAGAAAATTTGAATGAGTAAATTCTGAGAAAGTGCTGATGGCCCACCTTCAGGGATTTAGGGTCCTTTTATACAATCAACACTGTGAATCTAGACCTACACTACTATAAATTAAGATAGGTCTATATTCTCATCAGTCTCAGTCTTACTTGTCATGGTTTGACATGACAGCCTTTTCTGGTAAGGGGGAAGGGGCTGTAAAGGTGGCTCCTGTAAGAAGTTGCTTGAAACTCTTGTCAGCTCTGAGCCAGACCCACTTCTGGGGCTAAGCCAATTACACGCCTCCACAATCACTTTTTAAGAAGAAGTTGGAGAGGAGGCTTCTTCTTCCTTCTTCCTGTTTCTTCCTTCTTCTGCCCCTTCTTCTGGCTGGTGATGATGCAAGGAGTAGGAACAGTGAGAGAAAGAACCATGCAGACTCCAAGGTCATTGATGAAACAAAGGAGGAGATGTGCTGGAGCATAGACTCCCCTCCATTCTACGGAGAGAACTGGTGAAACTGAGAAACTGCAACCGTGGCAAAGAATCCACTCTAGAGATATTCACCAAGGACTGTGTCCTGTGTGAGGGACCCTGTATCAGCAGAAGCCGCAGCTGCTGGGAACAATCCACACCAGAGAAGTTTGTTAAGGACTGTGTCCCAGGGGAGCAACCCTGTGTTGGAGCAGGGGAAGAATGCCAGTAGTCATCCTCCTCTGAGAAGACAGAAGCGGCAGAGCCCATCTGTGAGAGACTGACCACATTGCCCATTCCCTGCCCTCCTGAGCCGTTGTGGGAGGCGGAGGTAGAGATATTGGGAGTAGTGAGCTGGGCCTGGAAAGAAAGGAAGGATGGGGGAGGGAGATGTTAAAGTGCTGATTATAATTTTCTCATTATCCTACTCATTTTTTGCTTTTTTTCCATTCTGTTTCTTGTAGAATAAACTTTCCTACTTTCTCAGTCAAGTACTGGAGTCTGTTTTGCCCGGAACCATAATTGGCAGCGAGCCTTCCCTGCACTTGTCTTAATCCACAACAACCTTGCTTATCTTTTTACTCCCATTTCGCTGAGGCCTCTGCCATCCTAATGAGGGTGGAGGTGAATGGGAGCACCAAGCGAGAGACTGTTGTGGTGCTGCTGTGTTAGCTGGGCCAAACCACAACCTTACTCCAGTGCCCTAAGTCTCACTTCCCTTCGACTCAGCCTCACACCTTCAGTATCTCCAGCGCTAGGTTCTAGACTTCATCTTAAGTTATTTCACGGCCTTACCTTCTTAAAAATGGGATCTGCAGATTCAAAACTACCATAGGCCAAAGAGTCAAAAGCGTAGGTTTCCCATATTGTCAAAGTTAGGGTATTCTGTTAGGCTATTGTGTGGCAGTCAGTGCATGATCTGAGCACGTCTAATGGATCAGGACTCTCTGAGGAGTTATGGGTAGATTTAGCTGCCTCGTGCCTTTTATCAGCGTGCACTGGAGTGCAGATGCTTTATACTCTCAGCTAACAAATCTCTGAGTAAGTGATATGCCAGTCCTGAGCAACTTTGTGCACGGAAATGGAGGAACAAATTGATTTTAAACACCTCCAAGGCTTAGACAGGACTGAAGTGTCAGCAGTATGAGAGCTGTGGACCTGGTACTGGGAACCTGGGGACTGAAAATGAAACCTAATCCAAGGGGCAAGCATCTGGTCTCTGGGCTTGGTGTAACTCTTGAAATTAATACCTGCAATAACCATTCACATTCTTGTTTTTTTATAAGGAAAAATCCATGTATTATTTTGTTCCACCCTGTCCTCACTTACTACTTGAGCTGAGTTAATAATTCACAGTATATATCTTTCCTGACAAATAGAGCTGTTTTTTTCTTCTCTTGGATATGAATCTATGAAACCGTCTGCCTGTAACTATGAATAGACTGCAGTTTCCTCATGTTTATCTGTCTGCAAAAATTCAATTATTTCTTCTTTTTTTTTTCTTTTCTGCAATCTTATTATCTCTATGGATTCATCATGATCTGATCTTTGAACTGTTTTCTGGTCACAGAAATCACCAGCTTGGTACATTTCAGACACAGGCACAGAGAGCTCACCTGTTGCTGTTGACTATTGTTTAACCTTTGTTGTTGTTTTTGTAGATGCTTTCAAGGTTTATGATAAGTTTATAAATTTCTAATATATTCAATATAATAAGAGCTGAAGGAAGATACAAAACCACGTGCAACATATAATACAACTGAAAAAGGCTGGTTAATAAAATAAGCAGTCTTCTGAGTCATTTCTGGACCCAAAGCTGACATGGAAATTTAAAGTCAAGTGTGTTCAAAACCTTGCAAATATTACTTTGAAATTACATTTCTGCTATCTTTTATTACAGTAACATTCTACAGCAAGCAAATACAGCAGTGGCAGAGTACAGGTTGAATCATAACAGATATACATATGTTAAAAACCACACAAGTATTTTTGGAAGGATTTAGGTTTTATTTGAGATGTATTTTACTACAATCATTCCAGCCTTTTTTATGCTTGATTAATCATTACTTATTTGTCAACTAGACAAAACAAGGGTTAGTTCTCAACACAAGAATGTGAGTCATCTTGATGGATCCAAGGCATGTCACTCTCTGTCTGCTGTAAAATTATATTTTTCTGTCTTTCTAGAAGTCTGTTGTCTAATTCAGCCCTACAGCTGGATTAACAAAACAGCACTGAGTGAATCATTCGCTGTCATCCCTGTAAGCAAGGTTCTTGCAGCAACTCTGAGTCAGGTCTAGAACTAATGCCAAATTTAAAATATGGTCCCATATAAGCCATTTTTTTACAAGTGACTTATGTGACTTCTGTAATTATCTTAAAGAAATATTTTTATCCTCTGAAAATAAATCTGGGAGAAGAGGTAGGAGGGAAATTACATTGCACTGAGAGCATATGAGCTTCAAACAGAAAGACTGATAGTAACATATATTACAAGCATTTACATTCCTAACTTGATGAACACTTTGTAATATATTGACTGTCTTTAGTTCACTGAACTCAATGGCAGTTTAAAGCATTTGATATAGCAGAGATAATGATCATTTTACAGCACAGAACTTACCAACGTAACAGCTTATGTGAAAAACTGTCGTATTAACCATGGCATCTTAGGTTTCACATTGAATCTTACTACACATTCAGGCTACTTAAGTGCACCAATTCCTGTCTATCAAGAAGTGGATCAATGTGTTCTGAAGTGGCTATTTAATTTCTCAGATTTACATATGGCACTTCAGTATGCAGTCTGAGTCCTGACTTTCTATTTACCTCAGTGAGATAATTTAGCTATTTTTTGTTAAAATTAGTGCTCTTTTCTTATGAAACCTCTGAAAAACAGAAATTATTTTGATAAAACATTTCAATAGATTGCTTTCACCACTGACATGTTTGAAAAAAAATTCATTATATTCTATATGTCTTTAATTTTGAGCTTTGTTAGTTATATAAATAGCCATAAATTATGTTTTGTAATTATATGGTCTAGGAAAATATTGTCATGAAGTTCAGTAATAAAGAATTTTAATTTATATTCTTAAGTGATTATAACAGCACACTGGTCACCTCTGAATGGAGGACGTGGAGGTAATCTACCTGCAGTCCTGGGAACTGCAGCAAGCAAAATAGGGGAGAACAGCTTGTCATCTATCTATCTAAGTGTATTCCTGATCTATTGTTGTGACAGTTATTACATCATTCAATACTGTATGCTGTAATTTTCTTTTTGTATAGGAAAAAGGGCACAAGGTTCAAATAGTAATACAGTCTAGACAGATTTACTGCATGACTTGTTTTGAACAGCTGAGTTGTCTATATTCTCTGCTAATATTAAAGTATAATTTTGGTAATTATGTTGGCTGGTTTCAATGCTTCTTTGTTTTTTTCTGTGTCTACCCATGAGGAATCTGGCTTTCCATACTTCTCCCATGTCTATGATAGTATTGAGGCTTGCATAGCCCCTTCCTTTAGGTTTCTAAGTTTTTTACTGTCTTTTATTACAGCTATGTCAGTAAATATTTCTCTATTTGCATATCAGCAGAATATTGGCCTAATGCAGTGGAAAGTCTGGCCAACAGCACACAGATTTTCAGAATCAGTCATTTTTCAATATTTGAGTCATTCCTGAATCAGGATTATAACATCTTCATCTTACGTGAGGTGCCTTGACTCCATAGAGATAATTCTGAGAATAGTAACTCATGTAACAGCAATCCCCATCCTCTTTAGTAGGGTTTAACACCACAGGTTTTATATACCAAGATTACAGAGCAATGTGTATGTCTAACAAGCTGCTTGTATTTTATCGTGAATTTATGTACTCACTTCCTACTTGGTATCGAGCCAAGGAGATCCTTTACTGACCTTGAAACTTGAAGTGGTGAGATCCAATACTATAGCAGCTCAGAAGTGGTTAAAAAAAGAACCAGCTACTTTAGTAGGTGTAATTAAGGAATCAGTTATCAAACACTGGTGTAAAAAATTGAAGCCAAGATAGACCACTTCTAGAAAAGTAGAGTTAGCAGTAGAGTTGGAAAATCTTCATTGAGAGATATATAGCTAAAAAAAAAAAAAAAGGGAATTTAAATAGAGAGAAGCATAAAGATGCATGTAGGATTTCTGCAGATGATTCATTCAGAGTCTCAGGGGTAGAAGCAGATGAAATTTTTGGGCCTGAATGGCTGGATGCAAATTCCTTCTATATTTTCCTTTTGTTTGAGCCTTTGTGAGAAGAAACAGCCTCTGTAGAGGAAATAGCTATAGATAATGGACATGGGATGACTAAGACAATTTCTAAACTGCCTTGCTAACTGGACTCATTTGACTCTTTTTCTGAGCTGAGATGCTTGATTAACCATTTGTAAGACATTTTAGCACCTAAGCTTCCCTGACTGGAGACTTAATAGCTAGTATCTGTTAGCAGAGGAATCATCTTTTCTCTCTTAAAAGTCTACTGTAAATGTGGTGACTTGTAATGGTGAAGGAACTGACACATTTTTCCCAGGAGGACCTATTAATTTTTCTGACTTTGACAAAGAGCAATGCACATTTTTGTTTTGTTTTGTTTTGTTTTTTTCACAGAAAGTTGAAGGCAAATATATACACAGGCTGTGAAATGACAGACTAAACCTGCTGTGGTATCAAAGGCACATAGAGCAAACAAAACTAAATGATCACAATCCTTATTTTTTAATGATTTATCTATACAGTTCCTGAGGGATGTTTGGAAGAGGAAAACTGCTGCTGATAAGACATTTTTGTCTAAAGAAAGTAGTGTCATTTCTTAGACACCTAGTCATAGTTAAAAGTTCATGGGAATCCAGATGCGTTTGTACATTTAGAGTATGAATAACATCTGGCATAACATTGATTGATATTCAGTACAAACATTTCAGAGTGTAAAACCCAAACATTACGCTGACTTCACTGGAAATTCTAGGGGGAAATATGTGCAAAAGAACTTTGTGTTGTGCTTCAGAAAGCTCCACAGTAACACAGGAGTGGAAAGCACTGAGGTACCAGATGAACTACAGCTGTTTGATACATTAAGATAGGGAAGATGAACCCATGTTTCCTTCCCTGCAACCCTTCAACAGCCCAAATACTCAAGTGTAAGAAAAAGACACTAGATTACTCTAACTGAAAGGTAGAGAGTAGAAAGGAGATTAGTCTATGACGGTGTCCCATTAGTTACTCTACTTGACTTAGATCACAATAATCTATGCATGAAAGAACAATGGGGACAAAACCAGGTACCGAGTATGCTCATAAGCAGATAAATCATTGACCAACATTTTGTCAAATATCCTGGTGAGAGTATGTAAATTTATTCTAATTTTGCAAAACCAGTGCCCTGAAGAATGAACCTTACATTTCTGTGAGGAGGTACCTGTGAACGCTGAGATAAAAGAATCATTCTATGTGCTACTAGATTGTAGAAAAACTTCATTAAATGGGCTCTGCTAATCTCTGGTAAGAAAAGAAAGTGATAAATCAAATGAAATAAACACATCAAAGATTTTTCCTTTGGGCTTCTAGTATCACTAAAAAATATGGCTTTAAAGTGTTTATGTCAAGAGAACTTCTCGCAATAATGATTTCTATATGAATAGTACCATTACATGAAATACATTTATTTGGATTAAAAAAAAAAAAAAAGCCAAACAAAAACATTATAATCAATAGTGTAAACAAGTTTAGGTCAATGGTAGGAACTCCTAGAGTGATCCTTTAAGCTTCCTAATCTCTCCTTGAGAAGTTGTCAATAAGAACATCACAGTAAATAAATTTTGGCAATAGAAACTTCAGCTGACACTAGAAAAGTGTCCTTAGCAAGTTTCATGGGATCACCTCTTTACAAATTTAAGAAGTGATGAAAAGTTTTAGTTACTTCAACATAACTTTTGCAAAATTTTGGTTGTAATAGATAATATATCTAGAATGCAAGGTAAGGTTGGAGTTGTTTTCTGTGTCTCAATAAGACAATTATTTTCTACTTATGTTTTAACACTGACATCACAAACTACACTGAGTCTGATGTTTTTAAACTTTCTTTTGAGTTTTATGTTTGGGGGAGTTTTTTGCATTCTATTTTTATACCTGTTTGCTTAAGTAAACTTTTTATACTTATTTAATTAAGCTTTCATTTAGTTAAATTTTCTGTTTTCTGGAAATCCCATGGTCTCTATCTGGATGACATATTTAAATACAGACATCAAAGAAAAAAAAATAAAATTGTGTAGTTGAGTGATGTAGGAAGAAATCTTGAAATTTGGCATAGTACCCCATGTTTGAAAAGCAGTGGCTGGGAGATTACTTAGGACATTGTTCTAATGGACTTTAGTTAGTTTGTGTGTAATTTATGTGCTTACATAACTTCCTGGAAAGTTCCTAAATTGGGAACAGCAGGACAGAAGAATGAGACAGGAAACAAATAAACAGGTAGTAAGAAACAAACTCTTATATGCCTGCCACAAAAATAAACTGTCAAAATACTACATTAGTTAATGAGGAAGAAGAATAAAGCAAGATGTGAAACAAATTAACTTTTTGTGATAGTCTGATGACAATTCAAAGCCCAAAACAGATGCAATTCTAATTTGTCTCATGCTGTCAGTGAAAAGACTTGAATACCTCAATTCTACAAACTATACTCCTGTCTCAGTGTCTTGAGGGATTATGAACAGGGAAAATGAGTAAAGTTTTGGGAATGATGCTCAAGGTTTAAAGGATATGAGGATATTTGAGAGGTGTTAATAGGTATCTTTTACCTCATGCAGAGGATGCTAACTTATGGAACTGTATAACAAAAGTTAATATATTTTCTTCACATAGAAATGAAACTTGAAAGCATTAGTGAAATGCAGTACTAAAGAAAAAAATATCTTTTTATCATTTGCTTAGGTTTAGATAGGTTACAAGCTTGCATTGTTAAGGGATTCTTTCGTAAGAGATCACATCCCCATTGAAATCTAAGAAGGGAAACAAAAAGCCCAGTTGGACTACCAGAAGATACAAATTAATCTCTAACAAAGCAAGTGGTTCACCAAAGTCCAGTCTGTACATCAGTTTATTTTCAACTTGGAGTTCAAAAGAAGTAACAACTCTGTGGTTAAGCAATGATTGAAGAGGTTAGCAACAGATCAAAGCAAAGAACAGTAGAGAGATGGGTGAGCATTCTTAGAGAGATGGGTAACATACTCCTTCATCTAGCCTGAGGAAAAATGAGAATATGGGGGACAAAAGGGAGATGAAAATAAGATCAGACTCCTGAGGGGAAATACTTTACTCAGAATGAATGGTGAAAATTTCCAGAAGAAAACTTGAAAGATGCTACCAAATCCTTCCAAATGTTTTCTGCAACTAGTTCCTCGTTTGAAACCTGTCTCTTTGCTTAAAAATACATTACATAATTAAAAGGCTCCAAAACTCTAAAACTCCAATACATATTTATTCTTTCTCTTTAGTGCTCAGCTGTATTATACTACATTACAAAGAGATTTTTTTTTTCCTGAGATTTCTTCACTGGAATTGATAGTTTCTTCTGTATTAGACTTTTCATACTAGGTCTCTGTTTGCATAGCATTCCTGTGACTTGGGGGTATATATTTCCCTCTTTTGTAGCAGGTGAAAAGAATTTGATTCAATTTTCAACATTTTAAAGTCAGAAGACAAAATATTCCTTGTTGTTTACCATATAGGTGGATCTACAGTCATATAGTATTGTTCACTATTAAAAGATTTGTGCAAACTAAATTCCTTAAATCGCAAAGTTTAATATCAATAAGCAACTAATTGCTAGGTGTTTGCAAAATATCTTTGGCTTTTTTGTCCTACAGTAAACACTTCCTTCCTTCCTTCTGGTTTTTCTAGTCTACTTTTATTTACATCTCCAGTTTCTTCTGTTGATGGTGTTCCTGACCTGCACACGGTAATCATGTGCAACTTTGTAAGAAATTTGTCACCTTTTCTGTGTCTGCCAGTAGGACTATTTGTGATAATACAGGTAGAAACTATTAAGTATCTGAAACTATTTGCCTGTATATTACAGACTGAAATCGGACTTAAAGGAAATATTACATATATGATTCCCAAAACAAGAGAGAAAACATTGTGTGTTTCCTATCAGCAGGTTCTTTATAAAGACAAATCCTGTGAGGGAAAGAGATAATATGCTATAGGTGAATAATTAATGAGAAATAAGCATGTTCCTTCCTATGATTAAGAGGAATTTTTCAGGCCAATTCATAGGGGTAAAGGACACGATGCCCATCATTTTTGTAGGAGTATTTTACTTGGCCACTTTTAGGTAATGAGGTACTTTTTAATAGGATGAGAATTTTAATCACCGAGCTACTGTATAAAGTAAAGCTTCTCCTTTGGATCAATCTAAAAAATCCCACAACATATCTTCTACTGCATTTGAACAGAGCCCAATTCTGTGGTTATAACTTAGGTCCTGGGAGATAATAGCTCAGTCTCAACATATGCCCCCAGGGTTGGCAGCAATTGATCACTGGGTTTTAAAAGTCACATTCTTGGACTTAGTAAAAATTTAAGTACTAATTTGTGGGACTTGAAAAGTTTCCTGAGATCAGAAACTGTGGTGTAGTATAGAAAGAAATCCAATTGTCTTGTGATGTAACCTGTAAACACAGGGCTCTAGAAAGGACTATGAAACAATTCAGATGTTAAATCGTCTTATTGAAAAAAAAAATTAATTTTAGATATTTAAGGTTTTAGTCACTGTTTTTTCTTTTTTATTTACTGATAAGATGGATGATATTCTAATTGTTAATATTTTAAACTCTTGAGGAAACTAAGTGGAGTGTTACTACACTCTCTGTGACAGGCCTTTTGTGGTTATAATTTAAAATCAGATTTCTCAGTTAGACAAGGGAAAGCATTTCAGAACAATGTCTTAAAGTCAGATTCATGGTAAAATGTAATGAGAATAATTATGTTTCTGCAATTATGCTCTCTGCTAATAAGATGAAAAAATATAAGAGTTTATTAAGTTTGGGAAGGCGTAAAGTTTATGCTGAATGGATATTTGCAAAAAAAAAACCCTGTTCAATGAAAATAAAAAGCTGGAGCAAGAGTTCTTTTTGACTTCGGTATCCTAAGTCCTACAAATCCTAGTGTCCTTTGCCATGACATTCATCATGGTTAATAATGTGTATATTAGATATAACTTAAAATAGATTTGTTGAGAAGGAATTCATGGCTTTAAAATATATCTAAATATACAACTGAGGGACTACAGTGACTGCCTTTCTTTTCATTTCAGCCTCAGATTCACTTTTCCTGGTAAATAAATCTAGATTTAAATTAAGAGAAAGATTCTTGTCTTGACTTTAGTAACGGGAAAGAGACATTGTTAGTTTTTTAGTAACAAGCAATTATTCATCAATGCAGTTATACACGTGTGGATTGGAGGCATACTACAGTAAACTTCTTTTTAGAATGCCTTTTATTGTTTGTATGACAGTATAATCAGGCAGCTTGCCAGTCTTCTAAGGAGACAATAGTTACATCTTCAGGAGTCATGTAATGGAGTCATTATATTTTGATTAAGAATGAACCCTCATTTTTCCCTCATGTGAAAATGCTCAACAAACCTAAAAAAACATCTTTCACAATTGAAGCAAATTTGAAGAACCTAACAATCAAGCAATGACTGATCTGAAATATGTCTCATACTGAATGAAGGAGCAAGGCTACAGTTGTATTTAACAAAGTCTAGCTTAATGATAGAAGAGTAGATTACTATACAACCTTTTTTTTCTGGTTTCTTCTAAACATTTGGCCCTGTGATGATTTGATATATCTAAAAGTAATTTATCATTCTGATAAGTACTGGAAAACATATTTGTGATGTTAACTGACTGGAGTTTCAGTTTATCTGGAAGAACGAAGGGTTAACAAAATCTTCTTTACTCTTCAAGTGCTAAAAGCCAAGAGTTTTCACTGCTTTCTTTTGTAAGAAGAGCCTGATTGAATTTACTTCTGTTTCACTTCTAAAACTTCCTGGCTTTTCATTCACAAATCACACGTTTTTTCTTCTCCCGTAAAAGCTTTGCTTTTGTTTTTCTGACCTACATTTGTAGGGCTCCTAATTAGCAGGCAGCACTGGGATCTGCTGTCCTTCAATAGCTCTACTACTTTGGGATCCTAAGCTAAACAAAAAACAAGTTGCTGAAATCTCAATGAAGGTAACTATGTACTACTGCTTGCCACCTCTACGTAAGCCATGTAAAAAAAAATGCATCATAACTGTAGATTTTCACATATATTCATATCCTACTCTGGTAACTAAGTTAATATGAGAATTATCAAACATAGAGGTCAGGTGAGTTGAGGTAAGTTTTCACTATCCTTTAAAAAAAAACATGTACCAGCCTTATGTTTTTCAAAAACATTCTTCCCTGAATTAATGTTTGCAATCCCTTCCTCAATTTTCTCCTTTTTTTTTTTTTTTCAAAAATCTTTCCTTAGCCTTTGTAGATAAGCTGCTCATTTCTTTTACCTTTGTATTCAAGAAATCATTCTGGTTTATGAGAAAGTGGCACAACGTCCTACTTAAATAGTATTAGACCACACAAGAACTAGGTCTTCTCTGTTCCAGTTGTCAAATTAAATGGGAGTTTGGCTAGAGCTGGAATGCAACATTTGACTGTGCTTTTTGTATTAAAGAAAAATATATACAGCAATGAATTGATATGAACTTCTCCATTCAAGCACATCAAACAACCAGTTCCTCTCATCACAGTATCTTGTTACTTAGCCAGTGATATTTTTGGACTCCTGCTATGCCTATCCTCAACAGTGCCATGTCAGTAGCTGGTCAACCTAAAGTTTTTTCACACAAGTCATGTCATTACCATTAGAACAAACAGAGCTTCATTTTCTTAAGATTTGCTTTCACCTTGACTGCATACTCTGAGTTTGCTGTGCTTAAACACACTTTTTCTCTTAGAATTTTTTTTATGACAGAGTCTAAATGTCACCACCTCCAACATTTCTCAAAATTTATAGGAACTTCAGCTCTGTGGCCATTGCTCCTCAAAATCAAGATAACATGAACCTAGCCAATATGCTCAAAAGCTGTGAGTACACAATGAGTGACTGAGTGACGGCTTTTACTATAGAAATTTAATCTAGAAAGACTTGCAACTGGAAATATGTATAATAAAACCCACAACAATGTCTGTGTAATGTAAAACAAATACTTCAGGCTAGAACCACAAGGGCAGGAGACAGGTGTGGTAATGCCTAGCTCCCAGTAACCTCCCAGCTGGAATATGAGATGTTTAGTCTTTCCCCATTCCAAGATTAGCTAATAGTAAAGCAGAAAATTTGTCCTAGTGGTAAGACTAGCTTGTTTCCAGAAATTATTTTCCTTGATATTTTTCTACTCTACGAATATTCCATCGTCTGACACATTGGTGAAAGAACAAGCTGTATGTCAGGTAGCTGTCCTGAGGATATACTGTTGTGCTTGCATTATCTGGGAAGCTGTAGGATACATTGCATATGTGTTTGAAATACAGAACTTTTTGCAAATACAAGATCCACTGTATATACATAGAACTACTCTTCTGTGTCTATCTGGTAACTCCTGAATCTCTTGCAACAGGAATCATTTTGTATGAGAACGATAAGTCTGGGATACTTATGGTCTGTGTAAGATATAACACAGTCAGAAACAGAAAGACTGATGCATACAGTCCTCTTTCAAGACTGGGTGAAGAGGATTGTTTGCAGCCTGGGTTACATGTACATATGCAGTGACTCATCCAGTCAAAAAGGTTGCACAGTGGAGACTGAGGGGAATTGATGCTCATCCTGAGGAGTCTTTACAGTGCCAAGAGAGACTTGGCCTAGATATCACTCCCAGGGCCAAAAAGAAGGAAATGTTCCTCTTTTATTCAGTAGTTAGATTGCTTCAAGAAGGGGAGATGAAGTTCCAATATTATTTAAATGGATATTTAAGCATCTTCAACAGCACACTGTAATTTCCCTAGCAGAAAATTAAGTGCTTTTTTAAGAAGCAGTGTTCTTATAGAGATAGGTAGATTAGTACAAGAATACAAGTCTCCCAGTCTGTCCCAGTTTCTAACTCTGGGACCATTTACTATAATAGGATGACTAGATAAATATTGTCTTTTCTTGACTTGCATTCTTCAGTACATTGGATGTGCTTCTCCTCACATAAGAAAAGCATCCCTTGACTTGGCCACAGTTGAATTGGCTGCTCAGAGCTTTCAGACTTTAGATTTTTCGCTGCCCACCTTCCGGCAGAAACACAGGGCATGCTTATAAATCACAGTGGAGTTAAAGGTCTCCAAACTGGTCTTTCTGTATAGTGCAGTGCCAGGCAGAAACATGAAACATAAGCTCAGATCAAAAATGTAGTGTTATAGTGACACTGCAGTCACACTGCTACACCTTTCCAGAAGGAAAGGCTGACTGGCTCAGCCCCAGCAATGCTAAAGCTAGTAAACTCCTTCAGTCACTGACAGCTTGGAGCTTTTTTTGCCGTATTTGATTTATATGTGCATGTGCTTACTTGCAGTTTTATAGTCACTTAAGGCACTGGACTTTACTGATATTAATCACAAGGTCTTTGCCAGTGCCAGAAACATATTTTAGCAAATGCTGGCTGCTGAACGAGAGATCTTCCTCTCAAATCTTGTCTGTTCTCTCAGCAATATAATGCACATCTTGGGTGCTATTTTTTCTCTGTGTCTGCAGAGCATTTAAACTGTCTCTGTAGTCAATAGAGATCTAATCGGTGGAGTATGGGGAGATATTTAGCTGACCAGTTGTAAGATTTTGGTTTAGATGATCTGATTTTTCTCTCCATGTAGGATTTTTAATATGTTAACCCAAAAGCTGTCTACCTGTGAGAACTCGTTTGTTTAGAGCCGAAGTGACAGGTGTCACAGGAGAAATCTAGATCTGCAGTTACAAGAATTTCCACTGCACAGGAATGTTGCCTTGCTGTTAGCCGTGTACCCTAGGATTGTCCTTTACCCTGAAATCACCTTTAATTCAGCCCACATTACAACAAGAACAAACAATACTTATCTGTGAAATCTGAAATAGCACTTGCAAAGGCTTAGAAAGCCTCATGTATGGCAGAAATGAAATGATCCTTACCTGAATGCTTTCATTCTACACATCCAACAGAAGGATTATGGACACTCCAATTATCAGAACCCATTTTTAGATGTTTATACATGAATTTCACCTTGCATTTTCTATCTTCTGTAGATTTGCCAACAGATTTAACTCAAATCTCCCCTTTTCTTCTCCCGTGAAATGCTATTGCTCCTTTTTTATCGACGACAAACGTAAACCTCTCTTTTTTTGTCTTTATTTACAATGGCCACCACTTTAGAAATCATAATGGCTCAGTGGAAAACCTAACATCCCAGTAACCTCTCCCATTTAAGCCAGGGGGTTCTTCACTTATGTCCTCAAAGAACATCAAGCAATTCTCATGTGTTTTTTCCAAACACTGAATATTATTTTGACAACCTCACAGAATCTAATGCATAAATGGAGTTCTTGGCATGAGTTCTATTAGTGATTCTTGACTGAGATTACAGAGAATAGGAGACAGCCACTCTGGAGTAATAGCAGACTTGTCATGCCTCAACCCCTACCTTACACTCTGTAGATGCCATGGCAGCTTCTTAGATACTCAGTGTGGACCTTAAGCTCTGGAGACCTCTAAGTGCCTCACAGAGGAAAGCAATTGTGCAGCTGCAGTCATCACCTGCCATTTCAGCAGTGGGACTGAATGCCCAAGTGGATTCGACAAGTTCTGCTCTTTTGCATTAGAGTGAATTATGTTTGGTGAGAGCAACTGCAGGTTGCTCTCAACTCAGCTGAGTAACTCAGTGCAAGAATCATTTACATTAGTTCATAGTTAAGCTAATGTTTCCTTCCATCTTTTCTTTTTTTCCTATGTCATAGTGCATGTAACCAATCACCATGCAGTAAAAAAATACACCCTTTTAAACTCTGAAAATAAAGTACTAAGTGCTGTATACTTGAATACACTGTTAACTGCAACAAGTAGACAAGCGAAGCCAAATAGTTTTAAAGACTTCCAAACTCAGGAAATTTCACCTGAGTTGGAACTTGCAGCTTGATTTCTTCTGTTCTACATAAGCTCTTGAGTCCCTGTATGCAACTGAATTCAGACAATCTCTTTCCTCAATCAACTTCTACGAGCAATCAAATTCCATAAATGCTCCTGTTCCCTTCTATCCGTTGGTTCAGCTCACAACATTTTCTTGGCAATGAATTGCAACTCTCCTACAACACTGCCTGAAGAATCAGAGAAAAATATCTCAATTTTCTTGGCTCTTGATTAAATAAAAAACACTTTTCATGCATTTGGAAGCAACTCTATCTCCCATTTGCTAACAGGAATATCATTGTTAGCCTTTAACTCAAGACATTTTCCATAAATGCAGCCATACTATAGAATAAGAAGCAATGTATGTAAGAGATTTACAATAGCTGCCAGAACATATATATTAATAGATGTATCAAGGATTTCTTTCTCAGTATTTTAATTTTCTCTGAGTTATTCAGAAAACCTGAAGTTAAAACCTTCAGTTTCTTCATACATATAGCAGTGATAAAGTGCATAGTAAAACTGTCCTTGATAACAGTAACAAGCATATTGTTTTTTAAATAGATGCTTACCAGAGAACCTGAGTCTAGTTTGGGATTAGCAAAAGCAGCCTTTAAGTGCTTTATCCAAGACTTTGTTTTTACAGTTATATGACCCAAAATATACAGAAATAGATCTCTGCCTTGAACGTTCTATATTTGTTTTACATTTGCTATGTCTATGTTAATCATTTTATCATCAAGATTACTCTTCATCAGCCTCAAAAACATAAAGCATATACAGATCTCCTATGCTGAAAGTTCATGTTGAAAAAATACTAATTTCTCCTTACACCATGATGAATTGAAAGTTGATTTTGGTAAGAGGGATAGATATGCACTATTGCTAAATCTCTGTCATGGTTTGACATGATGCTGTTGCTGGTAATGGGGAAAGGCCTGTAAAGATGGCTTCTATAAGAAGTTACTCGAAACTCTCCCCAGCTCTGAGCCAGGCCCACTTCTAGGCCTGAGCCAATTAGATGCCTCCATCATCACTTTTTAAGAAGAAGCCAGAAGAGGAGGGTTCTTCCTGTTCCTTCTTTCTTCTTCTCTCTCGTCTTCTTTTCCAGCTGGTGTTGGAAAAGAGAGGGAAACAACCATGCAGACTCCAAGTTCAGGGAAGGAAGAGAGGAGGAGGTGTGCTGGAGTAAAGAAGCTGTAGCTGCTGAGAAGAACCCATGCCAGAGAAGTTCATTAAGGACTGTGTCCCATGGGAGGGATTCTATATCAGAGCAGGAGAAGAATGCCAGGAGTTATCCTTCTCTGAGAAGAGCGATAGACTGACCACATCCTCCATTCCCTACCCCCCTGAGCCATCAAGGGGATAGAAGGTAGAGATATCGTGAGCAGTAAGCTGAGCCTGGAAGGAAAGGAGGGATGGAGGAGGGAGATCTTAAAGTACTGGTTGTAATGTTCTCATCATCCTGCTCTATTTTTGCTTTTTTTTCTGTTCTGTTTCTTGTAGGTAGTAGAATACACTTTCCTACTTTCCTCTCTGAGTCAAGTACTGGAGTCTGTTTTGCCTGGAACCGTAATTGGCAGTAAGACCTCCCTGTCCTTGTCTCAATCCACAACAACCTGGGTTATCTTTTTTCCTCCCATCTGGACTCTACCGTCCTAATGAGGGTAGGAGTGGATGGGGGGCAGTGAGCAAGAGACTGTTTTGGTGCTTTATTACTGGCTGGGCTAAACCATAACAGTTTCTCACTTTCATTATAGAACTCACATTTCATTAGATAAAGATACACCTTCTGGAGCTATTTTACTGCACAAAGATCACCACTTTCTTTGTATTTGAAAATGTAACCTCTAGTGCTGCTAGTTTTGGCAAAGACATTTTCAAAGATTTTTAATGACAGGTTCTAAATCAAGTGAAAATTCTGTAAGAGAGAGAGACTACAAAGGTGTTGCTTGAGAGACTAAAAGAGCCAGAAATGAAGAAACAAGCAGAGAAATGTAAGTTTTACTGACTTAGTTGCCTTCTTAGGTCCAGCTAGTATGGTCTCCATCCCTGTGAGATCCACACTTGACAGATAATGTGGATATATATGTTCATATTCTACTTAGCTTAATTAACAAATTACAAACACTTCTATGCATTACCTAGAAGAGGATCATAACCCTGGATGTTTTATGTTCCAGATCAGCTCATCTTTCATTCAAAATGGATATTTCTCCACAATTAGATTTTCATGAATAAATTACAAATAACATTTAGATTGTTTGGTTTTATTCAGCTTCTTCTAATGCTGAATGAAATCTGCTTTTGAAAAGTAAATTGAATAGCCCTCTGTGGTTTATCTTCTTTATGTTAGGAGGTCCAACTATGTTTTTTCTTGAGAGTTTAGTACTGATAATAATATAAAATTACTATTTAGACTGCATAAGTAGTCTGACTGCAAAGAAAACGCACTAAATCAAAAGACAGATTTGGCCTTTGCCTTCTCTTGAATATCTTACCAAAAGGATGACGCTGACAGTAACACTCTTCTGTGTATGAAGCTAAGGTGGCCAACATTGTCTTAGAGCAGATCTAGGCTGCCAGAACAATGACCATGACCATTTGCAGACCACTATCAAACCACTGGAGGTATCTATTGTGTGACCTGTAGTGTCCTGGTGATAAGAGTGTGTCTCATTACTCTGATGATAGGTATTGGCTGCATGGCCTGACTTCCTCATGTGGTCTCTGCTGCAGGAGCCAGGCTGAAACAGAATTATGATGACCCCCATTTTGATGATATGTGATGTCTTCTACATCACATGGTAAGACAGGCGATGAGCATCAAGCCCTGGACCACCTTTATAAAAGGGTGATGTGACCTATTGGGGCCAAAAGACTATGCTCTAATGTAAAAGGTCTTCCAGGGTTAAAGATATGATTAAATATATACCTCACAAAAAAGTTTTACCAAAATGTTTGAAGCACTTTGTTTTCAAACTGTCATATTAATTCTTTTCTTCTATAAACAGGTTTTATTGTTTAACTTTGTGTGTGGGACCAGGTGCTTAGATGATCTGATCTGATTGACACCAGCTGTGAATCTAATCTGTAGCCTGTAGTTTGTTCTGGAGCTGCACTGAGAAAGCCAGCTGCGTTTTGGTCTCCTCATCTCCTTATGCATAGTTTTCTTTCTGTAGTATTTTGGCATTGTAACAGAATGAGAAGGTGTCACCACCTAACAAAAGAAGCTTTGATTGGAGCCTAGCTAATGGACCTTTTCAGACGTAAGAAAGTTAAATATAACCTGAATGGGGTTATTCTAAAGAAGAACATGTCAACATCTGATGAATTATAATTTTTGTTTGGTTTACTGTGGAACATAACTTATGCAATTACTCTCTCTGAAAGTCCGTACCCAACCTCTTGGCTAATTTCAACTCAGTTTGACAGGGTAAAAATATTTAGAGATAACTACATTTTTATAAGCTTTGTTCAAATATTTTCTGCTTTTTTTTTCCCCCAAGAAGCTGATGATCTGTAAATATTTGAAGACTATCAACCAATGAGTACCAATCATGTATCACATATGAGAAATGATTGGAATAAACAGTTCACTAGTAATCAAATGTGTGTCAGCTAAGTTGTATCTATTAATTGTTGCCAACTTAGAGTGGGTTCAGAAGTGATTCTTGAACGCACATTAAAAAAGAAAAAAGACATGATCTTTTTATTACTGAACCTTGCGGATTAGCATTTTCCTGGTCCTGGTACATTTTTCAGGACTGAGTGAAAAACTCTAAATGGTGTGATAACTAGATTTAAAGGGGCAAACACTTAAGACATGAACTGGTTGGTAGACTTGCAGCTGTGGTAAATTATATGGGAAACCTGGGACACATTATTTTTACTAGGATAAATCCCAAGATTCTTCATGCATCTCAGTTGAGTTCTCTTTGATCTCTGCTAGTATAATACAAAAGAATCTGAACCGTGTATTTAAACTTAAGCTTCAGAAAATGTTTTAAAATGGGTTACATAAACAATTTATCCTACTAAACAGAATTTATTTTATTGTGGAAACAGTCATACCAACAATATAACACATTTTACAAGATATTAGAAAAGCAGAATAGGAATTGGCAAAAGTCATTATTCACAATAAAGCATCATGACCATAAAACACTTTATCAGGATTTAATCATCTTGTATTATTATAACATTGTAATATAAAACTGTTATTGCTGAAATACAGCTGAACAGGTACAAGGCAAGTAAGCATTCAAATATATGTGCCTTTGGGTAAGGACATGGAGAGGAAAAGGCAGATTACCAGTGGTTCAAGAGAAATTTGTCTGTTTCATAGAATTGTTTAGTTGCACAAAACCTTTAAGACCATCATATCTGAAAAAAAGGGTTCAGTTTTCTGTTTCTATTTTAGCCATATTTGCAATAGAAACTACTAAGTGTCTGCACTGGATATTTTCCATACTGTGCTTGAACACTGGAAACCCATTCATATGATATGTGATATAGAGGTATTTAAATAATTGCCAGTACAAAACAGCAGTTGTCATCATTACTGCAGGTGATATTTTCATTTCAATTCTAACTCTTTGTTTTATTTACTATTAACATTCTAGATATTTAGATGTGAAATTTCCTGAAATTGTGCATGAAGTTGAATTTAGATTCTCAAAGTGGAATCTGTCACAGTATGAGTTCAGCAACATATATGAATTTTGTTTTGTTAATAACTCAATATAATAGTTAATAGTCAACAATACGAGCATACTGAATTCTGCAATTACAGTAAAAGGAGCTGTGGTATTTACAACATGGTGCATAATTTAGACTACTGTTACTATGTGCTGTCATGTTTTGATACTCCCCCATGGCTTACAAAATAAAGTTTCAAAACAGAGTTGTATTTTTCTGCCTTTGATTAACCAGATAAAAGGCAACGAATGAGCAGTTAGTGTTTTACTTTAGAACTTATTACAATTTAACTTACTGAACTTAAGTCTTCCCTACTGAACATAATGCAGTCATTCTGTCTCTCTTCTTGCTGTATTTTTATTCTGCATATCCTTTGGTTATTTAATCAAACTGTCTGAAAGTAAATCAATTAATGTATTTTAAAGTTCTTCCAATGTTACAGCATTTCAAACTTCTCAGCTAAATCTCACTAACATGCACTAAATTACTTTGTCTGAAAACTTATTCTATTATTTTATAATGTGTGAAAAAATATTTTATTCTTAGCAAGACTGTATTTTAATCAATGTCTAATAGAAAGTGATGTTTCAATACCTCCGAACTTCTCACAGGCTGAGGCTGTTGAAATAGACTGTGGATGGTATCATATTATTTTTCTGTCGGGGAAGGTGGAAAGTTTTTTAAACATCTGAATTCTTATCAGTCAAAAAGGATTTGCATTGCTCTGTGTGATGAAGGACACAATTCAACTGTATTGGGAGTGAAAGTATGATTTGCTTTTTATGCTTCACAGGAGTGTATCAGCATGCTTAATATAATACTGACAAAACAATTGTGTTTCTTGAGGGAAAAGAAAGGACAAAACCTAGGGTTCTTGGAAAAAGATGTCCTTTTCACACTGCCTGTGTTCTCAGTACCGTTTTCTCTCTTCATATCAAATACAGATGCAGTGTTGTTACAGATGAAAAAGATGTGTACGATTTTGTATAAATGCGTGGAATCTTTGTAGGAAATATCCCCTTTGAAGCTGGGGAGAGCACTGACCTATGCTGCAAGGAGTCACCTTTCAGCATCAGCTGTCGGGCTGCCTTCTCCTCTTTTGATATGATGATTAACATAACAAGGAAAGAGAGGACTCTGCAAACATATACGTGAAGTATTTTTTTCAAATATTTCAAGGGGTGTTGAAGGGACTGCTAAGAAGCTGTGTATTTTTTAACAGAAAAAGCCTGAAGGGAAACTGGGAACTGATGAAGAAACTCTCTGGAATACCATTGGAATTGCATATGTTCTTTCAAGAGAAAGAAGTCCCAGATAGTTTAGAAAAGAGCTCTGAATGTTGCTGGTCACTGATTAAGACAATCTTTTGCTCCAGAATTTTAAAATATTGTCATACTTGGAACCGTTCAATAACTCTAATTTGGCCATTAAATTTCTGTCACCTTTGCCCTTTCCTAATGATTGTGACAAAATGCTGTTTGCAATCAGTAGGACTCAATAATCATGGGAATAATTTGAATAAATAATCGAGTCTGTAGCTCATCAATCACCTTGACTGATTTTTCTATTCCCTGTGCACCTCTTCATGACATTTGGCAGATCACTTCATATAAAATATGCAAAGAGTGAACTCAAACAGCCCAAGTCTGCTGAAATATGTTGAGTGATCCTGTTATCTTAATATCACTATGCATCTTTTCATGATAAGCACATATCTTTTCTGTAGGCTTTTTTTCCTTGCCACCTTTACCTTGACTAAGTTGGCATTTGTCCTCTTAACATTCATAGAGCTTGATGGTCACAAACCTACCTTTTGTGAACCGGGGGGTTGCCTGCTGAATCTTTTGGATAGGTACTAAAAAATAAGAAGAAAATAAGAGTGCACAGTAATAAAGGCAGTGACAGGAAAATCTAAGGACTGCAGAAAGAAAGGAATGTGAGGTGGGAAATTAAACTGATTTTAAGTAAATAAATAAATGTATAAATAAATATGTAGAGTTTATCTCCTGTTTTAATTGTATGAGTGTAGATATCATTCATAGAGTTAAATAGGCCTAAAAATGAGTTATATTAAGGGTACCTCCAGATAGGATCATCCTAGCATTTCCAGGGCCATTTGGGCACTTACTGGCACCCTGCTACACCTGCCTCCCTGCCCTGGCTATGTATTAGGCAGCAGCCAGCACACACCAGCTCCCCTGCAGCCAGCTACTACAGAGCTCAGCCTGGTGTGCAAGCATAAAACTAAATTGGAGGCTGTTCAAAGTCATATGCTGAGCTGCAAATGGTGGTGCTGAGGTCTGGGCATATGTTCATTTCTGCCAACTGTGCTATGTATGGCAAGAGGCTCCTCTACTAGAGAGACAGGACATCAGCTGGGAGTAGCAACTTCCAAAATGAAGTTCACCTGGAGACTTCTTAAGACTAATATCTCCATGCAGATAAAGTGATCTGAATATACCCCAGGAGAACTATGCATAAACTTCCCTTTGGTTTTTTTCAGCCACTTATTCACACCGTTCACCTGTCTCCTCCTCTTTTCATGGTCTTCATTTTCCGGGGCAGTGATGTTTGTACACATTTGTGTTTCTTACATGCCTCTGAAAGAGAGGTTGATTCAGGATGCATTAGTATTTGGTAAAGCTCATCATCAAATAATTTTAGGAGATGGCCCTTTTTCTATTAGCTGCTCTAGAGAAACATACATAATTAGGGGCAAATTTACCATGCTGTGGAATCAGGAATGATTCTTGGTTTGCACAGATATTACAGTGTATCACCCAAGTGACTAAAGGTAAGGAATCAGAGTCTTATTTGTTCTCTACAACCACACCTGATTCCAAAATTTAGGGTTTAAAGTACAAATGCAGTATTTTCCATCTGTAAAACAAAATGTATTCCCCCCAACCCTTCCTCTCCAAGACACTTTCAGCTAGTCAGATCCAGTAGGTCTCATGGTTGCACAATCATCTACACATAAAGGAAGAATGAATGGGGAAGTTTTGTTAAACAAGCTGAAGAAGTGGCCTCTTTAAAGAATAATACAGGTTGAGAAGAAGGACAACGTACCCCAAAAAATTTCATGTTGCCATGGTCATAACCTTAGCAGGAGTCACTGTAGACAGCTAAACTGATTTATCTATGTCTAGATTATGCTATAGTATAGGCAGGTACGATGTGTGAAGTTGCTTCTTAGGTCAACAAAGAAAGGATACATTTTGCTTTTGAATTATTTTACTTTTATTGTGCTGGATAACAAATTTTAACTTTCACTATATAAAAAAGATAAAAGTACATAAAACAGGAATATTATTCAATAATTTGATACAACTATACAAAAAAACCTCAATATAACATGATTTAATGTAAATTAACTCAATATAACATGGTTTAGAGTAAACATACTTTTAATCTTCAAAGCTTCCATTTCTAGGTATTTCATGATGAATTGTAATAAAACATTTTTTTTAAAGAAAAAATCTACTTATTTTCAGAAGTATTCATAAAAACAAACTAGTAAGCTAGTGAGGTATGATATATATCATGAAACCACTGTTGCTCACTGATGGAAATCTTCATTAAAATGGCATACACTTTTGTTTGACACTTTATTTCATGTCTCATAGCTATTAAATAATTCCCAGTTTCATTTTCATGGTGCCCTACACAGTCAATAGTAAAGATTGTATTCCCTTAGCTGCTTAGATTTTCATCTATGTTCACAAAGAAAACTTCCCATTTTTCTGCAGTTTCCTTTTTCATTTTGTATGCAGAACAGTACCATCTTGCCCTGTGGCTCAATTCTCAGGATATACGGTGACAAACTTTCAAGCAATCAGATATGTATCCTGCATATCTCCCCCTCTCTTCAAGGCCAAATAACTGGAATGCATGAGACTACAGAAGCTCATTGAGTACAGTTAAATGTTCATTTTTTATCTCTTTCCACTTGCCTATAATGTATGTTGATCTCCTAAGAGTAATTATGAATCTTATCAAAGTCATCTATAATTATACAGTTTCCCTTTAAAAGTAACAACACATGAAGACTTTCCCTAGCACATCACAGGTGAAGTCGTCAGATATTGGACTAGGGTATCAAGGGACCTTCCCTGCAACTGCAAAACACAAATTACCTGCAATGCCTGCAGAAGCTCTAAGCCTTGCCATTAATACCACTTGACACTGCATGCCTGAGGGACTTTGTTATCTGGTAGGGCAATGCTCCTTATAGCTGTTACTTTTGTGAGGTTTGTGTCAGATATTTTGTTGATGTGTCCCTCCTGTGCTTGCATGGAACAGCCACATCTTCCCCTGGTCAGTGTGTCAGGACTGATTTGAACTCAGGAGCTCCCAGCTGGGAACCTATGTTACACTGGGCTTTGTTTCTTGACCATGATCAGATGAAGGTAAGAAACAGAAACAGCTGATTACTGCAGGGTCATCCTGGGAATGTCCAAAAGTGTTTTGAGAACTGTCAGGTCCAATTGTGATGTCCCTTATTAGGGTAAGTGACTGAGCAATGTCTTTCTGGACTACAGTGTTGAAAAGGCACCTGATCTGCTCTGGCTATATTTTTCAACATATTAGAATAGCTGAAGTGGATGTGACGAAACAGAAATAAAAGAGGTCCACAAAGACAGAATGCCCAATCTTAGTTCATTCATAAGAATGTTTCTCTTGATTTCAACAGAGACAAAATGAGATCTCAAATAAGTAATTAAATAACAGAAACATTGAAAGTGATCTTTGCAGTGAATTATAAACAGTGGTAAAACACACATGACGAGAAACTGACCCTTTTCTATTTCTTTTCAAAATACCTCTGTTACACCTGACCACCTTTTTCTAGTGTGGCATGGTTAAATACCTATCAGATTGTGGGTATGTGTTACCAGATTTATGTATTACTACATCACTTCCTACTATAATAATAGTCTAAAATAAGACTGGCATATGCCAGTCTTGCAGTTAGTTTAAGCAATGTATCATTTAGACTTCTTTCAAAGTCCCTTCCAACTCTTAAGATTCTGTGATTCTGTGACTAAAGAATTGAGAATATCCGGTGAAGACAAAGTTAGCTTGTAAGAAATTCAAGATGAAGTCTAAATTACCAGTTGGATACATGAAATCAGAGCTATAGTGTGGTCATAGTGATTGTAATCTAGTACTAGTATCTCTTATATCAGATTTACTGTATTGTTGACACCAAGCGCCGTTGTCTTCCCTTGGGAAAAACTAATATAGGAATATTATTATTTTGTAACAGAATCAAAACAATGTAATGGCAAGAAGTATAGCAAGAAAAGTCAATAATATATTTGTAGTTTCTTTCAAGTTTTTCAATATCAATTTGCAACTCTGTCATCCTTCACTGCAATATATTTTAAAGCTGAGTCATGTGCTCCTTGCTTGATACCAGTATCTTTAAATGTTTGCTTACTTAGACTATAATGATACAGTCTTGAGAGAAAAGAAACTGAAAAGAAGTATTACAGATGTCTTAGAAAACAGTTAATGACAGATATTCAGTATTCGTATATATTTTCAGATAAATAATTAATACTAACACTATTTCTGCTGATAGAATGCTTTCACTACTATGTAGTTGTTAATTTCTGTTAAAAACACAGCAACCTTTGTCTTTCAGATAGCAAAACTGAGAGTCAAAGAAGCTTAAACTACTTGCTTAGACCAACAAAGTGAGTCAGCATTACTGCCAAACAGGGAAATAAGACCTTCCAAGTTTCCATGGCAGTATTTAGTCTACTACAAAACACTAGTACTCTGGTCAATATTATGTAATGTGTCACAATGCCTCATTTGGTGTCTTGATATCCTTTCCAACACACCAGACCTGAGTCACATTGGAAAGATTTTTCAGTTATGTCTTTAACAAACTTGTGTAGTAAAGTACAGAAGCAAACTTTTTCCACTCAACTGATAAACCATATGATCAATGTACTGAATCTGTCCATCCTGGGCCTCATTGGTGTTAGTAATGTGCATCTTCCCAATGTTTCAATATACAGGTTGTAGCTGAATATGAAATATTAAGATTGGCTTTTGGGAAATGGGAAAACTAAAAGCAGTATCACTTGCAAATTTACTTTTTCTGGGGAGAGTAGGAAGTTTACATGTAACACCTGTTTCCTACAAATAGCAGAAAATATATTTGATAATGTCAGTTTAGCTTTTTCTCAATAAACAGTTGTCCTGGCACCTTGCTCAAATTCTGGATGCAAAATAAAAAGCATGTTGTTTGCTTTATGATGGAACTGCCTGTGGTTAGCTCCACACGGATGGAAGAGAGAGACTGAAGAGGAACTGCAGGACTCAACAACTCTTTCTTACCTACCTTATATAATTTGTCATAGGCTGAAAACTACTGTGTCAAATGTTCTTTTCTATCTAGGAAGATGAAAGTCTATTATTTACACTATTTGAAAGCCAGAACACAAGTCAGAAGGTTAAAGAATGAACACTCAAGTGAACACATAACTTTTACTGAACAAATTATAATCTTATCCATCTCTGGAATTTATGTGTCCCCTAATCAGATGATTTCATGCTTTTACTTGTAATCCAGGATATTCTTTCAATAGTTACAGCACAATAAAGGTATCAGCAAACTCTGTGATGAAGGTGGTAACCATGGCTAAGGACCATTAAGAGCATGAAATTTTGAGTCTAGATATGGTACAGACACCAACATTTGCGTAAACTGTATCATGGTGAGTTGCTCCAGTACCTTGTTTTAAGAGTTACAAAAAATAGATACACTAGTTTCAGAACTGATAGATTATATTTTCTGAAATAATTAAAGTTTTACTACAGAAGGCATTGGCAGCCTCTCTGAAGCAAATTTAAAGAGCTTTTCATCTACAGTAGATATGTAGTTTTAGCATGTCCATCCTGGCATTTCTCTTAAAAGTTCACATACAAAAAAAAAAAAAAAAAAAAGCAAGATAAAATTAAAATTGCAGAAAATAATTTGATATTTGTTGGTTAATGATCAGTTTTGTAGGCAGGAAAGGATACAGTCGATCACAAGATATATTCACAGTAAGCAAAAATTCGGTGACATTTCTGCTATCCTAGTTGTTAAAAGCTACTGCTGATAAGATAGTCAGCAAGACAAAATTATTTTCCTTCTGTCAAGAAATCAAATTGTTACAGATGCAAAGTACTATAACCTTGAAGGCTAATATATGTTTCTTAAGCAATAAAATTTATCAGAACTTTGCTTCAGAGAGTATATTTAATAGAGTTTTGCATGTACAGTGAATGTCAGTGTCCAAGGTGTAGGTGTCATGTAGATAACAGCACCTTGGCTCTGATCATTAAAAATATAAGTAATGCTACTCCAAATTAGTTTCTAATAAAATGTCAAAACTAAGGATTGGACAGAGCTATCATATATACACGGATAATTCAGTTACTTTAAAAGAATCAATATCAAAAAGTAAAAATCTGAACTTCTGACATCAAAACATTTTTAATTCTTTGAGAATAAAAAGAAAATATTGAAAATGAGAACTGTTTTTTAAAAAATAACTGCACTTTATTCAACGTTTAAACTAAATTTTACATCAAGGCTGAATAAGAGGCACTCATATTCATATATCATAGAAAAAAAAATTTTCCCAACTGTCTTTTCATGTTGCCCACTAGTAAACTGCTGTTATAAAAAATGAAATTATTTAAAATTATTATATATTGTGTATTATGTAAATTACAATATTATGTTAATAATATCTTAAATTGTAATTTATCAACATAAAGCAATGTAGGAGTAAAATATATGACCTTACATTTATTTTATGTATGTCTATATTTAGATGAGTAATATATAAATATATATATAATTAAATATTCACTGAAACCTCTGGTCCTTAAATATCTGTCAATGCCAATGCAAATTGAATATATTTATCCCAGAAAATGATCTGCTTTTTCCATTCTATTCTTTTATAAAAACTTGTAACATAAAGAAGCCTCTCTTCGTCTCTTGTCATAAGCAGAAATATTCAGTTTCGTCCTGATTTGTTTTGGCTTTCAGCCCCACTTTGAATGTACTCTTCTCAAGAAGACGTGGACAGGTTTTCAGAGGTCATCTAGTCCAAGATGGGATCTACTAAACCTATGTCACTGATGACATTCACAGAAAATAAGAGCATTTGCACTTCTTCCTTACACAATCTACTACAGTTCTTAACTGTCCCCGAGACCGAGAAATTTCTTCCTAAAGCTGTATTAGATCTGCACTGCTGCAAATCCAATACCTGAAATTCTCTCCATACTGGACATAAAGAACAAGTTATTTCCTTTTCTTTTCAACAGTCTTTCATATTTGAAGATTATTATCATATCTCCCCTCAGTCTTCTCTTTGTTCTGAGCAACTCTATTTCCTTCAATGTTTCCTGGCAGGTTGTACCTTGAACTGAACCTTGCTGCTCACCTCTGAACTTGCTATAAATCCATCTCAAGCGCCTCAAATGAGATATATTAATCCTGACAAAAGCTGAGCAGAGTGGAAAGACTAATCCAGGCTTTGCAAACTAGTCTTCTGTTTGTAAATCTCAACATGAAAACTGAGTTTTTCACAATAGCACATCGTTGGTGATTTGTGCTCAGTTTGTGATCCACTAACATGAATCTTTCCTTAAAGAATCGATAGTACACCAGCTGCTCTGTGTGTGTTATTTTGCAATAATTATGTCTAAGCTCAGGACCTTTTATTAGTGCATGTAGAACTGAAGAAGCTGAAGACAGAAAACATGTCCAGATGCAGGAGACTTTTTGATAGATTCTAATTTGATAAATACATTCTTCCGATTAGACTGTAGATTAAAGACAACCACACTTGTGGTTTTCTAGTGTTTTTTGTCATCATTCTATAGAATTTTCCTCCAGATCTGATTTTAACTTGTTAATGAGAATACCACATGACAACAAAAATCTACATTAGAGTCAGGCTGTATTATATCTCCTGCTTTCCTTCTGTCCACAAGATCTGTTACCTTATTGTAGAAGAAAATTGGATTGATCTAACACAATTTATTCTTGACAAATCCCTATTGGCTGTTGTTCATCTATCTTATTATCTTTGAGGTATTTATTTGTCCCAGTGTTTTTCCCAGAACTTAAGTTGAGCTGATTGGTCTAATTTTGTTTC
This sequence comes from Urocolius indicus, assembly GCA_013401255.1. Classification (NCBI taxonomy): domain Eukaryota; kingdom Metazoa; phylum Chordata; class Aves; order Coliiformes; family Coliidae; genus Urocolius; species Urocolius indicus. Next base: position 93,758 of record WBNH01011104.1, on the reverse strand, counting down.
TGTTCCTTGCTCTCTCTCCTCTCTGTTTCTTTCCCTCTACTCTCTCATTGCTTCCCTATTTATTAAACTAGGTATTATATTTACTCTTTGTAGTAATTTGAGAACTCATTATTTTCTCTGAGTTCCCAAAGAGATAACAACATATAATTCATTTTTCTAAGAGGATTTATATGAATATATGTAACCTCTTCCAAACAGGTAATACTTAGGTGCAAGGACTCAGGACTACTCTAATATTTAATCTACCTCCACTCTGCAGCTGCCTCAGTTAACTTCACATGAAAGTACATTTGCATTAAGGAATCAAAACATTAACTGAAGCTGCTGAAGCTGCTTTTTCTTGTTCTACTCTTCCTGCCTCAAAGTCAGTGACCTGGAACAGAAGATGCTACTGACAAGCAGAAGTGTTATTTTATACTTTTCCTGCTATCTGAGTTCAGTGTTATCAGCCATAAGTATCATTAAAGAAACAGTGTTGCACATTAGCAGCCTTACTACAGCTAAAGCTTCAATGAAATGGAACAACACAAGACAATTACCCTTCTAGTGACATCTGTGACTAGAGTTTCCTTCCACTTAGTAGTGAATCAGCTCTCCACTGGATTTTCCACAGACTAATAATGTATTTACAGATCTTTTCTTTTTCCTCTTTGTGGTCTTTTCGAATTGTACCATATTTTGTAGCTTGGCTTTTCTAATTTTGTGCATACATACTTATACTGTTCTTTTATCCTTGTCCCTGATATACTGACCTAGTTTAAAATTTCTTCAATCTTTCTTTTTGTGTTTCAGGTTAATGAAGAGCACATGGTTTAGTCAAGCTGATCTCTTGCATAAGAATAGTTTGTGATCATGATCTTAATACTGTTTCTGTGACGAATTGCCATATTTCCTTTTTTTTTTCTTTAGCCTTGTTTCTCAGGAGGACTAACCTAATAATTCTCTCAGGGCAAAGCTTTTCTTGGAAGATTTTAACTCCATTTATTCTGCATTATCTGTATTTAAGACAGGCAGTCCTGCTTCAGGTGAGACAAATGGGGCAAGCTGTCTAAATAAAAAGTCAGAAATAGGACCATTAGTAAAATTCAACTGTTGCTTGTGAAATAAGTCATCAACATAACTGTTCAGGTAGACTTTGATTTTAAAATGTTGAAGTATATTTCAAAAGGAAAAGACATGACTCACGAAGGCTGGACTTCTCATTTTCGCAAGAAAAATGTACAAATACTAGCTTTACCTTTCAGTAAATTTAAAAAGCCAGTGCTACAAGACAGAATGTGAAAAGTTGCCCTGTTGCAGAAAACAACTAGTGCAACTCTAATTATGTTCTACATTAAGAAATCACTCCACAGGTTGTTCTCCCTGACATGTGTGAATTTCTTTGGGCTTTTGTACTGTTACAACAGCTGTAAGGTTCTAAAGGAGATCACTTTTTAGCATTAAATCCCATTATGCATCATGTAAGCTTCTTTGATGTAGGATGTAATTTCAAGTATCCATATACAGACTCATAGCTTGCAGCAGTCAGCACTGTCATTTAGCAGTTATTATCATAGGGTTTACATTTTGTAACTTCCCTTTAATCTTTGAAGTCTCTCTAGGGAAGTCAATCTTGTTTCTCAATGAAAAGTTGAAACAGTAACAATCTTATGAAAATATTTTTTATATAATTTCAGTAATTTTAATAACATTGATTACTTAATTGCGTGCCAAGTCCATTTTAAGGTAATGGACTAATGCATTGCCCACAGCAATGTGCAACTAATGTTTTCTGCTGCCATGAAGCACTGCCCTGAACCCATGCAACTTATCCTGAGAAAAAGAGACAGGGAAAAAAAACATCTACTGCTCAGAAACAAAGACCCACAGAGTCATTCACAGAAGGTTCTACAGCCTTTCTTGCACACAGGTGAAGACATTATTTATTCATCCATCAGCTTTAACTTTTGCTATACTAGGGTACAAATGCTAATTGTATTAAAATCTAATTTTGGAAATTCTTTATAAATTACCTAGGACTGAGAGTAGTTTCTGAAGGTAAATGAGAGGAAATATATCTAGCATTATTAACAACCAGAAAGGAGAAAATGATAGTTTACTTGAGTCTGAATTCTGTTGGCAATCAGAGTATTGCAAGAGTGCTGTTCTTGCAAGTTTTTTTTCTAGTGTCACCAAGCCTTGAGTACTCAAGATATTGTGTGAACCATCAAGTATTTGGTAAAACTATTTTGGGTTCATCCTTGAATTAATAAAAAGTGTCTCTGTCACAAAGACACTTTATTATATATGACTACTTCAAATGAGTATATACTTCTACGAATTGCATACATATAACTAATAATCAGATATCTACTTTTTGGGAGGTCTTTAAAATTTTTTGACCTATAAGACTAACTATTGACCAAAATAAATCTGAGGTCAATATTTTCTTCTAGGGCAATAAATTTGTGTTCACTGAAATATAGTCAATTAAATGTAAAACCTACCTTAATGTAAAGGTAATATGGTTATCACAGGCCCTGGAAAATGAAGTTATTTCATAAATTTTTTTCCCTTCAGTTGTACTGACTGTTTAACAGACAAGAAACAAATAATTGTCATGGAAAGGAAAAAAAAAAGGAGAATTTTGTTAATGTGGCACTAATGGACTTGCAACTTTAAATCTTAAATAATCATTTGTAGAATATTAAACTCATCCTCTATAATGTCAAAGTAGCCACAGTGTTGGTATTGATGACATTTGACTGAGGGTAAAGCTCAGACTTTGTATGTGCAATCAAGACTTGGCTTAATTAGTTCCAGTTTTTGCCTGACACTGCTCAGTCAGCTTCTGAGGTTCCAAAGTAAGCAATGGCTTGTCTTTGGTGTCCTGATAAACACTGCAGCAGTTCAGAAGAAGATAGGTGAGTTTCTTGATGTCCAGGCTGCTGGTGCAGAGCATACAGCTCACTGTAGAAACCTTCCAGGATGCCTCAAACTGAACTGCAAATATTTGCTGGCCCAAAGTTGGAGGGAAATTATTGTGTGAGTTTGTCCACCTTAAGAATTGGATTTCATTTATCTAAGATCTTTAATGAAATTCAAGGAATGATTTTGATAGTATTCAAGGGGTTTTCAGGTTGCCTCTGCAGCTTCTGAACTCCCATCAGAGCTGAAATTTCTTTTCTGTGGTCTTACTGATGTCATGTTGAGTTATTGTGACGTACACTCATGCAGACTGTAAGTGCTTTTGGTCCCATGAACCACGACAAACATAAAAATAACTCAAATGCTCTCAGGATCTATATTTAGCCAGTCATTCATGGATAATGTTGCCTGTGAAAGGCTGAAGTTTGACATTTTTGTGGCAGCAAAATTTTTAAAAATCTATTTTTGTTTCAATGAAGTGGAAGTATTTCCTTGCTTGGAGGGAATGAGTGCAGTCTCTAAAATGAATAAGGATATCTTCAAAGGAGTAATGTTGTGTTGACAGTAACAAACTAAACCAGCCTTATTTTCTGTCTTTGAAGGCACAGTAACAAATTCATCCCTGAGAGTAACACTAGCAAAAAATTAAATACTTGGGAGGGAATCTGGAACTCCGTGAGTGTTACACAGTGAGTGTTACAGTCATGCTGAATGGGAACTACCATTTCAGGAAATCAGTGGGGCTATGGTTTTGAGAAAGCCACAAGAGCAGAGCTGCCCTTTTAAAGATATTCCTAAATAGAATTCTGACTATCTGGAACAGAATTTTGCAGATTCCAGGAAGTTTATGCTGGAGTAGAAAACCCAGAATCCTTAGAAATGTACAGTGTCTACCCTTGTCCAGGAAAGTTTTGTGCCTAGGTGTAGTAACATGATTATATCACTATCCTCTTCTAGGGAGTCTAGTCTAGCCAGTGTTAGCTTGCTTTGGTAGTCGCCTGCAAGTATTTGGAAATCTACAGTAACACATTTGGAGGGGCAGTAAGTAAAGAGCAGAAAAGGTCATAAGAGACATTGATGTGTAGAGTTATATTATGTGAACACCAAGAGTCCCTGACCATGGCAGATTCACTAGGTGAAATTCAGAGCATTAATCATTCTATGAGTTGCTGGGAGCGGAGCTTAGGCTTCCTCTGCCTTTGTACCGAGCACTAGCAGCCTGCGAAGCTGAGTGCTTGCCTTGGTCTGGCAGCTTATGCCTATGCACGTGGTGTGTTTTCTTCTGTAGAGTCAGAAAAGCACTCATCTTGGTATATGTCCCACAAGGTTAATTTATTCTTCAGTTAACAAGTTAAAAATACCAATTGTCTTCCAAAAAAATTCAGGATTCATGTCCTAATTCTGTAGCACAGTTACCTATTTTCTTTTGTCTAAGAAAAATCCCTAAACATAAATAATTGCTTTTTAGTTTCTGGCACTATGCGTATCATAGAATCATAGAATGATAGAATGGTAAGGGTTGGAAGAGACCTTTAGGGATCATCTAGTCACTCACTAGATGCTACTAAAATAATTTTTCAAGCACATGAACACCTATTGTACAGCTATTTTTTTTATATTTTCACAAGGATATTTAAATCTTCAAACATGCCTAACCAAATTAAGATCTTAAAGATTTAGAGTGGGTTTATCTCAATCAGATTCAGCTTTTTGAAAATTCAACATGTAGTATGGTTGTCTAGACTTTCTCCTAAATAATACAGACAGGCATCTTTGAATGAAGTCATGCTCTTTGTGTCCCATTATAGGTGTTTAAAATAATTGCATTGCCTTCTGAAGACATTTCTGTTTATTGATTATGGTGAGACCTTAAGCAATAGCATAATACAATCAAACTATGTGTTGTTTTCAGTAATAAAACTGGCTTAAGAAGTCCCTGTCCGTTACTGTTCACTCCAGTCACACATTTATGTCTATGTGAAATTACCAGAGTCACATAGATCAGAACAACTCTGAGGCAAATATGACTATGCAGTACGTGGAGGAATGTATTTCCAATCCTTTTTTTGCAGAGATATTACAGCTCAAATAAAAAATATACCAGCAATACAGAGACAGAGGTAGAAAGGAGTAGGATAACCTTAAGCCAAAGCCACATTCCATCTTAACTAACTCATTTATTAGGATGTGTCTTTTAGTTGGCTAAAATGAGGTGAAATTCACATTATCGAGTGTACAGTGCATACAAATTAATGTCTTTCTAAAAATTAGCATTTGTTTTTAAACCAAAGGCTGTAAAGTTAGCAACATTTGAAAAACTGTTAACAAATCTCTTTGCATTTTTTTCTTCCTTGACGTCTCTTATTTTTATGACTTTTCACATAGGTTGGTGCAGGAACATCACAATTCTGTAAAATAAAAACTAATATAATCAGCAGAATAAAAAAAAGCACCATCAGAAAAGGTTTTGCAATAAACTATCAGAGCAAAGAACTATACCAAAATTCCTTAGTTTTATCAAAAGACATTGACTTTCTTAGTGTGCTTTCTTGATTGTTTTAATTCTTTTTTTTTTTTTTTTTTTTTTACAAAATAAAAATCTTGAGGTGGTTTTCCATTTAAAGCAATGGGATTTGGCAGCTCATTCACTGCACAAATTAGTGCTGCACAGAATTTAGTAGTGCCAGAATCAGTCCACAGTATTCTGGCCTTTTGTAGATAGTCACAGAATGATGTCTCATTCCTGCAGCTCTGTCCTGAGTTTGGTCAGGATAGAATTAACTCTCCCCAGCTGCAGCTGGGGGTGCGTGGCTGGGCTATTCAATCCCAAGTGACATCATGCTCGGGATATAAGGGCAGCAGCTGGGCCGGGGTGGCACTGCAACCAGTGCAGCCACTGCAATTCTGCTGTCGGGCTGAGCGCGGTGAGCAGTTACACTGGGCATTGCTCATTTTTCTTTGTCCTTTGGCCATCATTGTAACTGCCTACTCATTGTGGGGTTCTGTTAAACTGTCCTTATCTCAACCCAGAAAGTTCTACAACTCTCTCTTGATTCTCCTCCCCATCCTGCTGAGTTGGGGAGAAGTAACTGGGTGGTTTGGTTATTGTTCAGTTAGGGCTAAACCACCACAAGCTCCCAGTGACCTGATAGGATTCTGATCTCCTAATTATCTCATTAAAAATCTCCCTGATGGTTGCTTCATCTTCCCAGTCACCACATGCGTGTTCCTGCATGCCATTCTCTTCCATAGTGAGAATCCTTTAGGGACAGTTAGGCTTTTTCCCTGTCTGGTGACTTGACTCCATCATGCAATGTTGAGAGGAAAACTCACAAGAGAGCTCCTGAAGTAAGTCAGAGGTAACTCTTGATGAAGACTTGGTGAATATCTCTGGTGTGGATTCTTCACCATGGTTGCAGTTTCTGCAGTTACAGGGTCCCTCTCTCGGGACAAGGCCTCTTCTGGGCACAGGTTTGATGAGCTGCTTTGTCATGGGTTCCTTCCCACAGNAGAAAGGGCAGAAGAAGGAAGAAGCAGGAAAAAGATGGAGAAAGAAACTTCCTCTTCCGGCTTCTTCTTAAAAAGTGATCGTGGAGGCGTCTAATTGGCTCAGCCCCAGAAGTGGATCTGGCTCAGAGCTGGGGAGAGTTGCAAACAACTTCTTACAGGCGCCATCTTTACAGCCCCTTCCCCCTTACCAGAAAAGGCTGTCATGTCAAACCATGACAGCCACACATGGTAAGACTGATAGGAAGTTTTACAGCTGGCTTTAAAGAGAAGAATGACTGAAGAATATTTCTGATGTGTTGAGTTATTTGAGGGTAATAAGGACAAAGAAAATATGTATTATCTACTTATCTGGAGAAGGAGAGAGTAAAAATGTGCTTTGAACAGTGGCTGATTTCATATGTAAAGTGTAAAATATGAAGGAAGCGTAATATGTGAAGATACAGGAATAAGAAACAACATTTGTAAGAAAAGGTACTTAAAATATTAATTTTCTTTATACTAAAAATGACAATACTGTTGAAGAAAAATAAAAAAATAGGCTAGAAAATAAAGGCTTCTCACACATTTATGAGTTTCAAAGTAACATTTCCATGGTAAAAACATCATTCGGAAGAAGTTTTGGGGAGGATTCTCATGAAAAGTAGTACAAAAAATATCTAGCAATTTTCATCAGGAAAGACTTTTTTTTTTTTTTGTGGAGCATATAAAACCTTTCAACAAAATAACTCATTTCATATTAAAAGAAAAACTTTGTTTTGCAGCAAAATTTTGGGCCAGAAATATTTAGTCTCCCTTTAAAAAGAAAATAAATGTTTCATAAAACTAAAAAATGTAGCGATCATGAAAATATATGTTCTTCTCCACAGACAAATAATACTAGAAAAGTTACATTAACTAGCTGCATTTATTAAATACAATCAAAATCTTCAGGTTACTCCATCTAGTGATTATCACTGTGAAAAAAATCACGTATCCAAATGTACCCAGCTGTTTGTTTTGGAAATATGATTAATGATTCAAAGAACATTATGCTCTCATTCAACAGTGGAAATTTTTCTTCATATCTGTAGCTTGAAGGAGCCATTATGTGGTGATATTTACCACAGTTAGGTATTTACTATAATTCCTATACTTAGAATGGAAATTATGGTAGATTTTTTCATGAGTGATAAACACTCAAACTGTACCCACTGTTTTTTCCTATATCTGACTTTCTAGGCTTACAATACAGACAGAAAAGAATGACATGAAGAGACTGCTATGGTAGCAGAAGCTATTCTTAGCTAGTCAACATTATCTGCAGAAACAGACTGATTCACTTTGATTGCCCCTCAGCAGGACTGAAGGTACAAGTCACATGTAAATAGGTGGGCTAGAAATGGATGCCTGTATTCATTAATCTTTCATTAGACTCAATCTCAAAATTACCCAAAGGTTTTACAAGGACTTTTCAAACTCTAATTTGGCCCTTGGCCTTTAAACAAAATGAAAGCTATTGATTGATTTTCTGGCCAGGATGCAAATGAGCACATCAGTTCCTGATTCAGTCTGTATTGGTTTAGATGTACTTTCTCATACCTGAACAGGAAAGATATTTGGAGATGAATTATTTTATTAACCTTCATAGTAAAGCTAATGCTGTGTTAAATTAACTAATTAAGACTTAGTAAAAGCAAAGACTTACCCTCTAATTTCCAGAAATTCACAAATATTACTTTACTCTCCTTTAAAATGAGAAAAAGCACAACACGGTTTTAAAAGATAGGTAGAGACATCTTTTCTTAGTTAAATTTTAAAATACTACTATTCTGTGTTCCTCAACTCTGCAAAAGCACAAATTTCTGGATGTAATAGATTGCACATTCATATTCCTTATGGAATGATACATACTCCTAAAGTAAATATTTTTGTGCCTTCTACTATAACATGAGAAAGTATCTTCAGATTTAGAGCAGCAGATTTATTATTTAAACTTTTTTTTTTGTGGTGAACTATTAGGATTTTTTTTTTTTTGAGGACTCAGTGTTCCTCTACCTCTGCTCCATTTTAATAGTCTATCAGTAAAAAAGCCCTGGGAAATGGACCTTAATTTCCAGTCCTTCTCAGTATGAGAAGGTTTAACTCCTTTTCTAGGGACTACACAAGTCACAGAACTACAGAATAACCTCATCAGCAAATCAACTTCAGTGGACAGAGGAGTGTATGAAAAAGCAAGCAAATGAAAGTTTTAACTCCAACTAAGAGAAGAAAAGTCAAATTACCTGGCATTTATTTGACATTAGAAAAAAAGTGTCAGGAATGGTCATAAACATCGAGATTACAACCTTCTACAGCTCTCATCTTATTTGAATATCTTATTGGAATATTTAGAACTGAGAAACAGAGGGAAGAAAAGAAAGAGAGGAAATGAGAAACATTTAAAATTTTTTGTCTAAGGAAAAGAGAATAAATCAGTAAGTTCTAATTATATTTTAATGGAAAAAGGTTATCAATAATTTTCTACACTGTATAAGTGAGGCTTTGATGTTTATCTGATTGATTACTTGGCTTTATGATAGACAAATATACAATATTGCCCATAGAAGTAGGAGTCTATTCTGACCAATTTAAGTCAACTTTCATCAGAAGTGATAATATGTTTGCCACAGTAGACACAATGTCATACCTTTGTATATGAATGACCTATTTATCATTTTGAAGACAACTCCAAATTAGACCAGTGAGTGAGGAGGAATATTTATTTTACCTAATTTGCTAGCTTAGCCCAGATTGCTTTGAGTTAATGTTTTTATGTTTTTATCTGAAAAAATAGAATGCTTTATTCTGCACATGTCAATTATTAAAAAATAAAGTTAACTGAAACTAGTCAGTTTTACAAGAACTGAGTTTATTGAAACTTCAGTTTTAAACTGATAAACAATCTGTTTGAAAATTTCAAACAGTTCTTTTAAACATCTGATTCAGGCTTTAGGTCCTTGAAAAGTTTCAATAATGTGGTGCCTTGCATGTGGTCAACAAAATCTTTAAAAGGTTTTAACTTAGTTTTCAGTGAAAGTTCTTGTTTGTTTGTTTTTTTAAATGTTTAGTTCAGTTAAAACCAGCATTTTTAAAACCAAGAAAGAAACAAGAAAGGTGTTGGTTCAGCATTTCAAATTGATTTTGGTTTGAAATTGCTGAGAGAAAACAGTTGAGCTGAAGTGATATATATTATAACAACTATTCCTACTGTTATTGCAAAAGCCAGACTTAAAATCACTGTAATTTAGTACACGTAGTAAAGGATAGAAACTGGCTATTGCTCATTATAGTTGTTAAATTTTCTCAGAGAGGATGGTAGAAACTGGTGGAGTTGGTCTCTGTCCTGTACCTGTCCTGTGGATAGCTTAGGTTTGCAGAGCTGTCAAGCTGGCATCCTTCCACAGTACTCAAAATTCATTTTGGCTCCTGGGTGTGTTTTTCTGTTAATCAGCTGCCAATCCATTGTATAAATCTTTCCAGTCTATTTTATATAAAAGTTTCCAGTCTAGCAAAGTGGGGCTCTATGGGCTATTTCCAGACTTGCTGTCTCAGTTGTGTTGGCAGAATCCCAAGCTGTGGACAGCGAGTAGAAGAAAGTCTGCTCACAAAAAGGAGCTGGGGGGAAGAGGAGAGGAAAACTGAAGAGTAAGATAGATGCTACCATAGCAGAAGCAGGAGATAAATTCAAAGGAGTCGGCATAACCTTGAAAAGGAATAGGACCGTGAGGAAAAGGGATGGAGTAAAGGAGTTTGGAATAATCAATAGGTAAGGAAGGAGTTTTCAAGGTGCTAGTCCACCCTATCTTCCCAGCAGAGTCCAAGGGTGGAGGCGGTAATGTCACCACCTTCCTCCACCTTGGAGGCTAATTCTTCCTTGACAGTCACTTGCAGAGCCACCCGCAAAAGAGAGCATAGAGATCATTGCTTCCATTGTTGGAAATCTTAGCAATCTGTTGAATAGATTAGGTAAAATGCCTGTGCAGAATACACCATAGAAACTGAAGCCATAAATTCTTGCTTGAGTTCTCTTAAATAACTCTATATAAACAGTCTGTTATAGCTCTGTAGGAATGGTCATCCCAAAAGGTACAGGGCAACAAACAGCTGCCTTTCACTCTCACAGCGTCTGTGCTTTCAATTAGTTAAATGTTAGCGTGTTTTGTTTGTTTGATTGTTTAAAGTTTTAGATATTTTAGAGAAACTGATCCTCCTCTTTCCAGAATCCAAGTGTACATTCTCTTACACACATGTACCCATCTGTTACTTGGGAACAGAGACTGCACTGACTCTATGCCACAGAACATAAAACTTGCATGATAAGCTATGCAAAGACATAGTCAAAATGTATTTCACAGGTGTAAATGTTAATACAATAATATTTGTGTAATATTTCATGTTCACTTAATAAAAGTATTCATTGAAAATTTTCTGTAATTAAAAAAACACAACCAAACTTTAAAACAAGGATAGAACATGCAAAATTTCGGTCTTTAAGTATTTTGTTTGAGATGTGTGTAGTGATATTAGGAAAAGGTAGATGCAGAAGGATCATAGCAGGAAGCGCAACTCTGCCTTAGTGCACTGCTTGATCTTTGCAGATGGCATATTTGCTGCTCTGAAATTTCAGTAAGCTTAGAGATCTATCAAGAGAACTCTGTCCTTTATTCAAACACACATTAAGACCTTAATTTTGTCTGAGGAGATCTTTGTGTGTTACCTTGTAGTTATTAGTTTAGGTTTTTCTTAATTAAACCAAAGAAGACCAACTGCATGCTATACTTAAAGCAGAGGTTTGGTATTCAATACTGTAAAAAGGAAAAGGTACACAGCTTGAAACTTTTTTTAAATGAGGAGAATAGAAACCTCTTTCCCAGGGAGGCTGTGGAGTCTCCTTACTTGGAGGTCTTCAAAACCTGCCTGGACACATTCCTATGCAACCTGATCTAGGTGGACTTGCTTCTGCAGGGGAGTTGGACTAAATGATCTCTAAAGATCCTTTCCAACCCCTACCCCCTATCATTCTATGATTCTCTTTTAATTACATTGCATTTTTAATACAACAGCTGTATTTGGAGAGATAGTAAACACCACTCATATCATTATGATGGCAATTGGACAAATTAATGAGTTCAATGGAATTCAAACTCTTTTTCCAACACACACTAAATATTCATGCTTCTTTCTATAACAAATGTTTCAAATTATATTTAATTTACCAATTATTTTTAACAAATTTTCATTGTTGTTATTGGTTTGCTTTTTCCCAAGAAAACCCAAATATGTGTCCTCTGCATTTACCCTAATATCTTCTCAGTTATTAGTCTCTGAGGTGTTTTTTGCCATTCTGTTACTTGACAATCCAAGCAGAAGTTCTACTCAGCTGATGGAAAACTGAGGCAATTTCCACCGATGAATCTTCCATGTTAGACAACGTTTGTTCTTGTCATCCAGGGCAAAAGAAAAACACTTCCTAGCAGTCAACTTTTATTTTGTGTTGAGAACAAAACCAATTTCCTCCCCAGGTATTTGTAACTTCTTACCATCGAGTGCATATACTTTGATTTGTTTCATCCTGTTTTTTATGTAGCAATTTAACATATTGCCATTTATAGTCAGAATATTTCTTGGAGTAAAATATTCCCCCAGAAAGTATGGAAATCCCTTTGTTGATATTATCTGTACACAAAAATCAAGTTAGAGTAATTTGAGACATGCATCTAAATTCTATAGCTAAACTAATGTAAAATAGAAAAGCCATAATTTGAAAACAGAAAACACGACTTCAAGACTTGTACTGCCAAACTCAAATCACGTTAGCCAAATGACACAGAATGCTGATACAAAATAATTTTTTTCCTGGCTGATCAATTTTGTTTTAAAGTGTTGACAGATTATTGTTATACTAACAAGCTTTGTGCTAGATCAGGTATCATCTGTCTATGGCACTTCTGTGCTGGCTTAGGTTTTGCAAGCACAAAATCTAAAGCCTGAACAAACCCCAGTGGTTTTGCCAGTTTGAATTCATATTATTGAACGATCCTACACTGAAAGTGGTTGTAAGTTTTAATTAAACTGAAAGCTACTCTAAGACATTTTTTCCAGTTAATGATTAACATTGTAGTATTTTTACAGAAACACAATTTATGTATAGCTCAGTCTAAGTAGTGTGTCTCCTTCTTTATACCCTTCTAGAGAGCAGTGAAATGTCTGTTTCATTTGACTGATCCTAACACAATTGATTTTCATCTGCCACACCTGGGTAAATCTCAGAAGCAGTTGCTGTGTTCAGTGAGATGGAGATGTCTACTGGAAAGTAAGATTTTGATCTGTAACTGAAGTGGAACAAACAATAACATTTTGGAGTGAATTTTTTTTTTTCAGAATATTCATAAGCAGATGGAGAAACTTTAATTTCATTATTTCTAATTATTTGAAAAATATTCCAAAACTAATTTTACACCATTCTGTTGTGAATATCAATATTCTTGTTTCACAATTTCTACGTCATTGGTTATTTACACGACTCTCATGCTTATCTCTCTCTCCTGACGAATTGATCTATGCAATCAAGCATCAAAAATCAGGTGTAGAAATTAATAGAAATAATATGTTTCAGCAAACATTTGAACTTAAAGGTACCCTTAAAAACAACAACAACAAAGTTATCTTAGAAAGCTTGATCCCTTAGATTTTTTTTTTTTTTTTAATGAGCATGAAAGGATGCAAACACAGCTGAAGTGACATTTTCCTGACTCAGTACTCCCAGGATACAGAGGACAACACTCACAGATGAGTTGATGGTGTTGTGGATGACTCTGCCAACAAAACACATTTCACTCTCTTCTCAAAAGCTATATGTTCATTTCTACACCAGCAAGTCAAGACACTCCCCTTCACTGTGGATTAAATTCACAGGACAGAAAATTGCCTTATGAATTCACATTATCTCGAGAAGAGTATTGTTATTTCAACAGTGGAAAATAAATATATTAAAACATCCTGGCTTATAGGACAGACTGGATTAGACATGACTACATGTCTACAATTTATAAAGCACCCTTAAAAATAATGGCACATTGAGGTGAAAGCAAAATATTATCATACCATTCTATGATTCTGTGATGTGCCAAAGAACTGTCCACTAGCTTCACTGCAGCTATAGGATGTGAGGCACTCCTGCACTGTAGTTTCTTTTGACATGAGAACAGGTACTATGTCACTGGCTGCTCACCTGGAAGTCTAATATGCCTAGAATCTTGTGACTTTGTACATTCACAATGGATATATCCCAGGTGAGGCAAATTCAAGGAAGACTAAGTGCCGACTTAGATTGTGCTTGTCATCAGTTGTATGTTCTTGAAGATGCCACTCAGAAACTTGCTCATTCACTGTTAGTCATCTTTCCCAAAAAAAGTTTGCAATTTGGATCCTTTATTTCTTGCATTATTTTTTAAATGTTTTTACATGTTATTATTTCACAAAGAAATTGTAGTATGTATGTTGATATGCTACCATGTATTGATTGATTAAATTTTGGATTTGAAACATATTTGCAGATCTCTATCACCATTGAAAATATTTTCTGTTCATTCTCATTTGTACTCAGAGTATGTGGTTACATGGGTTTCCTGTGCTTTTGATGAGTACTGTACAAGTGTCAGTGCTGCTTCATTTCCTGCTCAACTGTAGGACTGGGAACTACAGGCACAAAATACAAAAGTCTTATTCTATAGTAGCACCAAGGAACTTGAGCTTGAAAACTTTGTTTTTCATTCTTTCTAAAAGAGAGTATGCATTTTTCTGTTAAGAACATACAGATTTTTTCAAAAGTAAGTAGAACCAGAGCCCAGCTACACTGTGTTTCTTTCACATCAGTGTTACAGCCCAATGTTATGATTTTAAATCCCTACTGGACATTCAAGACTACAATGCATGCAGAGTTTCATATGTCACCACTTTTTTCTCTGATTAAAGCTTGGTATTAGTTAAAGACTCTTGTCATGATTCTCCACACAGGGAAAAAAAATATTTTATTGTACTTCAGTTACAGGTGAGTGGATTAAACCAATAACAAATACAGAAAACGTAGAACATATAGGGGAAAAATAATTCCTCTGCTGCTTCACTAAGGAAACATGCTTGCTTTCTTCTATGATTATTGGGGAAAAAAAAAAAAAAAACAAACAATGAAACAAACAAACAAAAACTTCAACCAAACAAAACAATTTAATTCATAAATATTTTTTGTTGTCTGAGGCCATGGGTGATTTGCAAGGTATAGAGGATTTGTGATATCTGAGATACAGATACAGGTTCTTCCAAGTATTAATTTTCTGGCACCAGAAGTAAGTCTCATTGTGTACCATTTATGGTGTTTTATGCAACAAGCAGTATAGACTGTTGTCCCCGAATGTGTCTCTCTGTTTTAAGGACTAATCACTGGTGAGTAACTCTCTTCCTCGTGGTGATTTAGGGTAGGTGATTCTACTTGCTTGATGGTCATAGGGAAAGTCCAGGAAGCGTGAGTCCATACGTCAGTAACAACTCAAACAGTACATATGGAAGCTATAGGACTCATTTTTTGTTTCCCCAAGTCACTTCCAGATGTCTGAGTTTGTATGGTATCTCGCTGTTCCACCTGACATTGACCATATAAAAAAGAATGGTGACCAAACTCCCTCTGTTAGCAGTTTCTTCTCAGTTTATTTGGATTTGGAAGACCTATTTTCTGGATCTATTTTTTGACAGTTTGGTGTCATAAATAATTTTTCACAATATACTACCTGTAGATCGTGTAATTCATAAGTCATTGCTGGCTTTGTACAAATAGGATAGTTTGGCACTTACAGGTCTATCTACTTATATCAGTGCTTTTCAGAGCATATAAATCCCCATACTGTGCTTGGAGATTTGTTGAAGCAATGGATCAGTAAGAAAATATTTTTCTCTTCAATTTGCATACCTTGCATACCACCGGGACCACTTCAACTCCCTCAGTTGTAGCTCACCAAGTCAAATATAGGACTCTGGAGTTTTATACAGCTCCTCTGTGGAAGCAGAAAGGGGAACGCATGCATTTCTAACTTTTCCAATGCAGAAAAACAGCTTTCTATTCTTATTCCACCAGATAAACAACTGCAATATGGTGGTAGAATGTATATATGGCTGGTAGGAATCTAACTAGCAACTCTGTGTCACTTATCAAAAGTAATATGCTCTTTCAACCTTATCATATGATTCTTGCTAGATAGTGTATGCAGAGTATCTTGCTGCAGTATATGAATACCAGGTGACAAAAAAATATGATATTAAGGCAGCAAGCCTCATTTGGATGGCGAAGTCGTGAGGGACATTGTGAAAAGCTAAATTAAATCTCAGGTGCAGAAATCTCACCTGTGTGTTCTCTATCTTCTCTGACTGAATGTAGTCCAAAGCACACATTCTTTCACCAAAAATATACACATGGATCCACCTCCAAGTGTTGTACTCCTGAGAAAGAGATCTGTGCTTGCTGAAATACAGCAAGAACACCTTACAAACTCCATGGTCTTGAAATCTACACCTGAAGTTCAGCAGCTCCTTTGGATAATGGTTCACATTTACAGAAGTGTCAGAAGAGAAGGATGTGTGTGACTCTAGGACCTTGGATTTTGGACCTGTGACAACTGAGTTGCTAACAAAAGCATTAGATAAAACCATATGGATGAACATAAGTGGTGTGGTGGTTTAACCCTGGCTGGATGGCAAGTACCCAGCAAGCTGTTCTGTCATTCCCCCTCCTAAACTGGACAGAAGAAAATATAATAAGAGATTCATGAGTTGAGATAAGGACAGGGAAACCACTCAGTAATTAGGCAAAACAGACTCAACTTCAGGAGAAAAAAGTTTAATTCATTAATGAAAAATCAGAACAGAGCAGAGAAATGAGAAATAAAAAACTAATCTTAAAACACCTCCCCCCACCCTTCCCTTCTTCCTGGGTACCTACCTCCTCCTCCCCAGCAGTGCAGGGGAATCAGGAATGGGAGTTACAGTGAGTTCATTAAAGATGGACTTCACCTCTGCTGCCTCTGTCAATACCGATGGAGACTGTCTTCGAGAGCCCCAGACTCCATTCAAGTCGGGTTAAAGGAGGAGTCTTGGTTTGGTTCATGAGGACTGGGTTAAGGATGAATTGAGCAGTCTGGATGTGCATAAATCCATGGGCCCCAATGGTACGCACCCGTGGGTGCTGAGGGAGCTGGCAGAAGTCATTGCTAAACCACTCTCTATCATCTTCAGTAAGTCACGGAGCACAGGAGAGGTGCCTGAGGACTGGAGGAGAACAAGTGTCACTCCAGTCTTCAAAAAGGGCAAGAAGGAGCCGGGTAACTACAGACCAGTCAGCCTCACCTCCATCCCTGAAAGGGACATTTAAAGGACACGAAGGTCGTTAGGAGCAATCAACATGGTTTTACCAAAGGGAAGTAACGTTTGACCAACCTGATAGCCTTTTACGAAGATGTAACCAGGTGGGTAGATGGTGGTACTGCAGTGGATGTGGTTTATCTTGATTTCACTAAAGCATTTGACACCGTCTCCCACAGCATCCTCACAGCAAAACTTAGAAAGTGTGGGCTGGATGATCAGGTAGTGAGGTGGATTGTTAACTGGTTGAAGGGAAGAAGGCAGAGAGTTGTGATCAATGGGGTAGGGTGTAGTTGGAGGCTTTTGTCTAGCAGAGTCCCTCAGGGGTCGCTGCTGGGACCAGTACTGTTCAATCTATTCATTAATTACTTTGATGAAGGAAC
This sequence comes from Urocolius indicus, assembly GCA_013401255.1. Classification (NCBI taxonomy): domain Eukaryota; kingdom Metazoa; phylum Chordata; class Aves; order Coliiformes; family Coliidae; genus Urocolius; species Urocolius indicus. The sequence continues at coordinate 76,533 of WBNH01011104.1, read as the reverse complement.
AGAGGGCACTGTCAGCAGGTTTGTTGAGGATACTAAACTGGGGGGAGTGGCTGACACACCAGAAGGCTGTGCTGCCATTCGACAAGACCTGGATAGGCTGGAGAGTTGAGCAGTGTGAAATCTAATGAAATTGAACAAGGGCAAGTGCAGAATCTTGCATCTGGGAAAGATGAGACTTGAGAGCTGAGAAAGTTCAAGAACTTGAGAGTCCTAAGAAAACCAGCTAGAAGCACCTTAGACATTGATGTCTACTGATAGGTCAAACATCCACAGCACCCATACATAGGGATAGTTGTTGGAAAAAGGGAACAGTGGCATTCTTTAGGCCCCAGAAAAACCCCAACAGCATGGAAGCCTCATGAGAATATTAGTTAGAGGGAAGGCAGGAATTGAGCACAAAGATAATAATGAGAAAATTAAATGATACAGAAACAATTATTCCAGAAACAATAGTCACTCTAAATTCATCTTGCTATTACATTGTGTCAAGGAGCCAAATTTATGGTGGCTGCATGGTCTATGTCAAGTTCCAGTGACCTTTTTTGGATGATTTTATTTGAAAAAAGAGTCATTCCTATAAATTAAATAACAGACTACATTGAGAAGTATTGATCACATTTTTGAGGAATAGATGCAATTACATGTTTTGTTGCTATATTTAATGAAAAGGCAAGTAAGTAGTAGAATCAAGCTGTGGAATGCTGTTACTTGACAACGTCTGAAAAAAAGGGAACATTAGTGGCTTGGACTAAAGTTATATGTGACTAATAGACCATGCTCTGCTTTTAGAGACGATGAGAAGTCTCTCATAAGGAGGATTTTATTGCAGTTATAAATTAAATATCCCAAACCAAAGATCTTTAGAAATTTTGACTTTTTGTAATCACGGGTATCCGTGCAAATGGAACAAGAAGCACAAGTAACATAATTCTCCAGTTCTCTAACATCCAAATCTTGGTTTTGTTATTTGCACAATTTTGCTGCTATATCTACTGGCTAAATGATGTCTGAAACTTCAGCTCTTTTGCTACAAAGGCTTTACATGTACCAACACTTGTACATACATTTTTATATAATCTAGCCAATATGACCAACTGAAACATTATAATAGTTCTTAGATCGGGGTATTAAATTCTAAACCAAACAAGTTTGTGTTTCATTGACTGTTAAGGTGAGTTTCTCTATCTATGATAAAAGGTAAGCTTAATGTCAATCACAGAAAAATTTCTTTGCATGCTATAAGCACAAACATTGGCTAGATGATTGAACTGTAAGTTCAATTAGTGCTATCCAATTAGCTAGTGCTAGTTCAATTAGCTAATTAGTGCAGGTCCTATATTTTTCGTTTCAACTTTCTTGTCCTACACAGTCCCTAGTTACCCAGGGAAGCTATTTAGACTACAGAAAAGTAGTTGTCTTCTCTCTTTTTGTGGAAATATCGAGAAGGGAGCAGTGGAGTGCTTTGTGTCATGAAGCTCCCTCACTAGATGGTCCTTCATTCAAGCCAGAAGGTGCAGTAAGAACACAGTGAACACTGTGACTCTCTCACAAGTAGCTCATTTATTAAAAGCAGGTATTTATAATGATACCGTGATAATCAGTATAACATCAGTTTCTTATTGCAGAATTCAATAATCCATATTTTCCAACAAATGTGGTGTTTTGGGAAAAAGATAAGATAAAGATGGTTTGGTTAACCAGAGCAGAAGGTATACAGCCTTTAAATATCAACAAGTTTGGAAAGATCACTCAGCAAACTGTGATAGTGCTATGGGGAAAGAGAAGTTACCATATTTTTCCCAGCTTAATTACTCAAAGATACAAAGATTCTATATCACCTCAAAGATACATTTCAAAGCAGTGTGATTTCTCTACCCACTGAGCTTCAAGACACTATGAATAAGAAATGTTTGTTTTCCTTGTGAGTATGTCTAAGAAATCGGTGCATTAAATGCTGTGGCAATTACTTTGAAAGCTGGAGTACTGTAGATTGTTAGCCATCACAATCCTTTGAGTATGTGGCACTTGGCAGTTTTATCCAAGAATGACATTTATACCTAAGAATTGCAAAGAAAGAATAATCTTTTTCTCGGTTTTGGTCCTTCACAAATCAAACATGGAAGGAAACAGTTAAACCATTTTCCATTTTCTGATTTGCTGAAAACATGTAAATATATCATACATATTGAGGTGTATTGTATTTTTATGCTTTTTTAATTATTATTTTCTTTTGACTTTTATTATTTTGTTTATTCTGAACAGGTTAAACATGAGAATAAAAACCTTTAAGGACCCTTCTTTACACTTTAAAACATAACAGGAAAAGACAAGCTTATTTTTAATAATAATCTCTTGCAAATCACCTCTAACGGTATTTGGCTTTTTGATTTTAAACTTTTTCCTTCCAGTTATTCTTATGGTCACTGTTATATGTCTATCCAGTAAGATACATGCTAATACAAACCATAAATTCTTGCCTTAATGCAGACATGCGACAAAGCAAACAAAATATTGCCACTCCTGCCTGATAAATGACACCAGAACATTGTGAATTTTTCTCAAAGAAGTTTGTCTCTTGCATCATTTTTCTTTTCCACTTATGGGTCACTTGTATGTTTCATGGAACATCACAATTTTGGCCTTTCAAGCATTTTGACAATGATGTTCATCAAGGAAAATGAAATGAGGAACTTATATTTATCGCATTTTTAAAAAGGCTTTCTTAGTCCATTTAAGTGTATCTTATAAAGGAACAATTGATATTAAAAATGTACATTTAATTTGTTTTATAGTTCATCTTTATATCATATCTTTTGTTAAGGTGATGGGTAACGAAGCCAGGCTCAAACAAAATCTTTACTAAAGGTCAGATTATCAGAGTCAGCACCGTCGGTTAATGGTGTTTACACCACAAAATTATGGGGTCAAGCGAGGAAACATGCAGAGATGAAGAAACAGATATTGTGCATGTGCCTTTTGAATATGTATGCATTAAAAAGATGATTGTTTCTGAAAGTTCATCTATGCTCTGAAATATCTGCCTTATACATATACAGGGTGATTTTATACTAGTTTTCCAAGTATTCATTTTGGGAGTGTAAGTAATAAGTAGGTCAGATGGCTAACCTACTTAAATACGTGGTTTTCAACATCTTTTTTATCAAAAAAATAAAAACACCTCATTTCTATTCCATTTCTATCTCTCTGTAGTTATCCTACTGTTACACAAACAAAAATAAAGTGTTTGGACATAATTTTATCTCTCATTCTCAGAGGAAATAAGCAGGGTGTGTTTTAAATAAAGTTTTACATGAGAAGAAAGGCATCTGATTTAATTTACCTTAAAAACATTATTTGTTGTTTCTGGTATAAATCTCGGTTTGCTCTATGGCAGAGTTATGGATTATTCAAAGTGCATCTTTTCTTGGAGAAAAACCTAAATTAACACCAGGAAAAGCAATTATGTATAAATACATTATACAGCTAAATACATTATTAATTACTTTTCATTATGACACGTCTCCTCAGGAAAAAAAAAAAAAAAAAAAAAGAACAAACAAACCCTCACACACCTAAGATTCTGGGAATTCATATATTTTTAATTTTCTTGCAGATCAAAAACATGACTAGACTTAGCTACTGAAGACTCATTTAGTGCCAGGTGCTTGTGCACTGCACTGTCACTGTCTAGACAAAGCTCTTGAGGGAAGATGGGAGTCACCTCCCTAAAGAGAGCTGTGTGTGCCAAAGCTGCTGCTGCTCAGGAGCCCTGACCTTGCTTCCTTTCTAAATGCTCTGCAGTCTCTCAGCCTAATTGTACTTGAAGCAGTGAAACTGATGCGTTCCATGTGACATGTGCAGGGAACTAATTGAATTTTTTAAATGAAATTTCTATAAGTACTGAACAGATATGCAAGGATTTATTTTCTTCCTTTGTTTTTAACATTTAATAGCAGGTAATCATAGGTAACTTTTCCTGGCTTTGAGTATCTAATGATCAAATTCCATTGTCGCTATTTGACTAATAGCTAAAAAGTCTAAAATAAACATATGTCCTTGACATTCAGAGACCTACTGCAAATGCAGGTGAAAGGGCTGGAAGAATATAACCCCAGCCTTTTTTGCCTTTTTTTTTTTAATTTTAATAATACAGAGGTTTCTGTTGTCAGGGAGTCAGAAAAAGATGTCATCTTTCCTTTCCAGGTTTCTACAGGTCTATAAAGACAGCAACAGTAGCAAATGTTACAGTATTAAGAAGAGGCCAAAGGCCGTTACTTTACTTTTCCAATACATTTTGTGTGTGGTTCTTGAAATGAGGAAGAAAAGTAGGCCAACATGTGTTATACATGTGATTGAGCAAGACAAGCCTCAAGTTTTGAATTAATTATTGGAAATGGGAAAAGTAACCTGTATAAAACCCTTAATAAAAATTTAGAGTCTTAAATCACTGGCAATTAATATAATTTGGAAACGCTAGTATTAGTATTGCCACAATCAATGTGGAACCAGTGGTAGGTACTGATATTATTGCTCTTATTCCAATGGCACATCAGTTCCAAGATAGGTAAATAATATTCCTGTAAATGAAGTTTCAGATTCTCCAAACACATAGTTTTCCATGCGTGCTCTTTGCCAGCAGCCAGAATACATCCTGAGATGCAGTTAGCAGCAAGCAGCAAGCGACTTTCAGATTAAAACACTGAACATTTAAAAATCACAATTTCTTCATGTTGTTAGCTGTGGCACATCTTTCCCTGGCCCTGTTCAGTGGCTTGGAGCAGGACTCTTTTTTTCATGTTGACTATAACATTAATCATATAGTTGTTTCTGAACCAGTTTGTAGTAGGCGTCCGGAAGATCTCGGATTGTAACGCGAGGGGTGAAGAGGAAGTGAGAGGTCTGGCACGGGGCAGAGATAGAGGAGGTGCTTATGCCAGCAGATATAAGGGCATAACATAAACAATAAGGGAGAGACAGAGACAGAGACGGAGAGAGATGGAGACGGACAGAGACGGAGACAGAGCACCATCCACACCGTGTGTGCAGTGATCCTTTCCCTCAACTGTCGGAGAGCTGGGAGATCAGCCTGAACCACCACGTAGTGTTGCCTGCAACGGCAACACCAGTTGATCAGTCAGCTACCATAGACAATGGAAGTACTACTTAGAGAAGATATTCTAACAACAGTAGCTTAAATAATGCTAAATAATGTTAAATAATGAACACAGTACCACAGATTCATTGACTCACTGGGAAAAATGTGATTCTATAGCTTTTGTAACACTTAGAATGGCAGGCTAAAAAGTTGCCACTGACTGAGATCAGTCATGTCATGTCAATGTAATAAGAAGGGGAGAAATTGTGAGACTATCATGTTAGAATCAGCCCCTTCAATGTTAGTATTACGTTTTTTGGCAAACACTGTAACTTCTTGCCAACTGTTTAAACACAGTGAAAATATATAGTTCTAGTCAAACTGTTTTTTTTTTTAAATATATATAAAAAGAACTAAATGTGGACCTATTTGCTGGATGGTGGGCAGTAGAAGACAACAACTAGGCTTAGAGAAAGGATATTTGGGTACAGTTAGCCCAAATTTTCTAAAGCAGGGAGAAGACTTCAGGAAGGAAAGTGATGAGACAGGACAAGGATAAGTTGTTAGAAAAGAGGCCTTCAGGGCCAGATGCATGCTAGGAATGGAGTGGAAGCAGAATGGGTGGGAGATATTTGTCATTCCCCGTGAAAACAAGTGCAGTAAAAGTCCTGGACTCTCAACTGTCTCTTGGACTCTGCATACTTCCTCAAGGAAACTGGGATCAGACTTCTGACATTTCTTTTCTCTTTTTGGAATAAGATCCCTTTGCCACTGAGGGCATACAAAGTCCTCTGCCTTCTCTCTATCACACTGGAATATCACTTCTATTTTCAGGCAGAGGCAGGAAGGGAGGAGGAAAGGGAGGACTGCACCTTTCCACTGCCACATCGGTGTTCTCTGGGGCTGGAAACTAAGGCTATGGTGAAGGGGGTCTGTGGTGCACTAAAATTGCCTGAGTCCTTCTCTCTGTTATTGTGATAATGACATCTATGGAATGAAGTAAAGAAACACCAAGTCTTACTGTCCTAGTTACTAACAACAGGCCTGAGGACATCACGGATTGTAAATCCCTGGCCCCAGGCAGAGAGAATGAAGATTCACCAAAGTGAATGGAGCAGTTCACACCTCCCAGATTTGCATTGTGTTCTCCCTGTACTCTTCTCCAAGATGTGTTTTCATTCTTGAGAAATTTCTTATGAGAAGATTGGAGCACTTTTAACACCTCCTGGAGAAGTTCTCTTCAAGCTTGATTACTTCCAGACTAACTAGATGAGTTTAGCTGATTGCCTTAAAATTGGTATGACCCATGGAGAGAAGAGTGTGTTACTGAAACCTCCTCCCTCTCATTTTCACATATTGGAACCTTGCTTATCTTAACAGTTTGGAAAGGCTCAAGATCCAGCTATGTAAATGAAATCTGTGTTAACAGAATCATTTGCCATTGAGCACTGAAGATAAAGACACTTCTTACTAACCTTTGGCTTTAACAGTTTAACAGGTACTGAATCCTACTTGAGAAAATAAAAAATGCAGCCTTGTTAATGTTGTCAATGACACACATTTCTTTTCAATGTGTCTTCATATTTTTCCACCTAGGAGTTTACTGAATTAATGATATGCTAATGAGCCCCATTTCATTAATATCACAAGGAAAAAAAAATCTATGGGCTTCATCGAATCTCCCTGAAACTTTTCTAATCTAGGACAAACTCTCCTCAGTCTCCAAGTCTAGACACAACCTTAGTTACTAGAGATAGTAAGTGCTACTAGTGCTTAAAATCTTTGCAGTATTGCAATGGCCAATGAGTTGGAGTAGAAATTTGACAATGTGGTATGGCTTGATTTTCTTTTACTTGAAGTGCAGATACAGAGGAAAAGAACACAGAATTCATACACCTGAAAAGTAGTAGGTTTTAGAGGACATTTGCATTAATAATCAACTCTTAGTTCAACAGCAACCTGTAAGCACCTATATACATGGTAGAGATTTTGCTACATGTGGTGCTAACGTAATGAAGCTAGGAACTTTACCCTAGGCAGTGAAAGATCTCCAATCACTCCATTCTGCCAAGGCAGTCTGTTAAGTAGTTTGAAACAAGAGCCCACCTTACACACGTACTTTTATCACTATTTTCTCTTTCTGTGAGTCTTTTGTTTTAGCACATCAACTAACAGTTTCCTGTTTAGAAGTGATATAGTTTCTCTGATCAGATTTTTTTGTTATGGTTGATGAAGGGGAGATGACATCAGCTACCAACTATGACTAAGTCTTGTAGCTTTCAAGGGATAAAAATAGAGTAATGTATACATGCCTAAAGTAAAAATAAGGTGTCTGTGTATGTGGCAAAGGTGAGCTGGTTCCATTGGCTGGTCTTGTCCAAGGTTATCCTATGTTATAAGCAGATGTAGAATGCTATATAAGCAGATGTAGGTGGTTATTGAAGAGATTGGGGACATCTAGCAACACCAATCCTTCTGTTCACCTTGCAATGTCAGAACAAGAGGGCAGTTGCCTCTGAAAGCCACTTACATATTAATCCACTCCACTGTTTTCTGCTTGTACCTCTGGGGATGAGGCAGGATCAGACAAGGGCCACAATGGCACATAATCATCCTTCTGTAGTGACACCCCTGCATAATACAGAAGAATATTTGCTGTGTAAGGATCATATGTCACAGCAGCACAGAGTCACAAGTGCCATGACTTTGTCAAGGAGTTAACAAGTGTGACTGGAATGGAGCCTTACATGTGTCTGTCATATGGCCTTTTAAGAGATAGATTTGGGAAGCCCTAAGTAAGGTTGTTGTCAGATGTAAGGTCACTGCCACAAAACAATGATGTTCCTATGAGGTGCTCCAATATACAATCATCACATTTGACCATTACATTATCAGAGTGGATGTTGTAACAACATAGTGTTGAGCTTGAAAGGAAATTGTTTCCATATCCATGCCAAGAACATTTTTTCCAGCAAGAGCAAGAAGATTCAGCTTGGATGCCTACAAACTATTGTGAGTTAATAATGGCTATACAGAGGGCCAGTGAAAATACATGGTATTTGTTTTAAACAATATATTAATCCCTTTCCCCTTACACTTTGTCTGCAGTTCATCTTCTTACTGTGCAAGCACCCAAGAGTATAGCTGCATTATTGCTTGGGATCAGTCATCTGATCGTTTGGTTGCAAATGATAAATAGTAATAATATAAAACATTAATGCCACTTTGCCCACATTTACACCCATCCCTCAGTGAAGTGCTGCACTTGTTATTGCTGTGTCTGACCATATGTTCATGGTCCAATCCCTTTAACATCATCATAGCAGCAATACACCTGGGACATAAAAGCTGTTAGCAAATTCCTGGTGTCAGGGCTGGAGGCAAGGGTCAGAAGCCAATAAAGCCGAGAGACACAGTAAATTAAAAGGCATGGTGTAAAAATGGCAAAGAGTGTGGTGAAGAGTCAAGAAAATCATGTAGCCAAAGCTGAACCCTGGGCCAAGGAACAGGCAGGGACAGGGAAAAACCTGCTAAGCTTGACAACAGCGATATCCTACAACACAAAATAGGCAACTAACATAGTGATGGGACTCCTTTAATACAGGTCTTTCTAACAGGTCAATTCTTAATCTTGTATTTGGCCAAATGGTTCAGTGCAGCTCGTTTTACTTTAATGATACAGCAGCATCTATCACTATATGGCAGGAACTTGGGGTCCATATAGCATTCTGCCTAGAAAAAGTGTTGGTGAGACATACACAAGTTTCTACAGAATGATGATGCAGCAAGACATTGATATATGTAAGGAGTCATTGAAAACAGGCAGTGTTTTGCAAGTCTTTGCACCTTGCTGTAATAATAAACAGTCACCAGTCATTGCTGGGCTTTTTTTTTATTATTATTTTTCTTTCCTACTCTTTAGAGGAATATTACACCAGAGCAATCTGCTTTCATTAGCTTTAAACAAGGTGCTGTAGTCACTTCCCTATAAATGGCAAATATACACAAAATCACATTTTTTAAAATGAGTATTGTAACAAAGGTTCAAGCAGGAATGATTGTACAAAATTGTAGTGCCTATATCATTCACAAGAGCAGATTATGACAATGAATCTCAAAACCCGTGAAGCAACTTTTTTTCCCCACTCGCTATTCCTCACTTTCTAGTTCTAAGTCCATTCCATTTCATTAGTATTCTTTCACTGTGTTGTCAGTCTGCATTATGGTGAGGTTTTTGGAAGGCCTTCAATACAAGAATACTTAGCTATGCTACAACCCTCACCCTTTGTATCTCCGTTCAGATCCCAACAGAATGAATTTCTAAATGCCTGCATGTTGCAAGAAACATGAATTCTTAATGAATCTTAGGATATAAGTTTAAACAGATGACAGTACTTTCCAATCTGCTATGGAAACAATATGTTTTAATTAAGTGTAAAAGATTAATAAAATTTTCACTCCTTGTACAAAAATGAATGGTGATTAACAGAGGGCTGACAAGCCAATTCTAATAATTTCTGATTAAATGCTTTTGTTTAGTGTTTTCAGTCACTCTCTACAGGGAATTAATTACTGGAAATGAAAAAAAAAATGAAGGTTCATGCCAGTTAATATCCTTGAGAAAGTGGAAGTAATCAACTGTATAAATTACAGTGGCATATGCAGGCCAGCTTGTGGTCAAAATTTATACAACATACCTCAGCCAGTTTTCAAGTTGATTAGACTGCAAAGTGTGTGTGGGAAAAAAAAATGTGTCAAGTCTCTGCTCCATAGTTTTAAGTAAGCAGTGAGCAGCTGTATTTAGAACAAGATGCCATTGTTATTTTTTTTTCTTCTGTTTCTGATTTCTTTTTAATGGCACTTACTTATTCTCAGTGGCCACTACTCCTGCAGGTTCAAAGTACATGTTTACATTACACTTTCATGTTGCATATTGCTCTTTAAATAAACAAACCAGCTTCTAAGGGCAAATCTCCATGGAAATGTGCATGTGGAGAACCATCCACCAGTGATGTAAAGTGAGGAATGCGAGCAGATGGGCAGGGAGTGCTGTCACCTTGCTCCCAGGGAACTGCTTGCTGCCGTAGGCACTCACCTCCCCATCCAGATCAAGGTTTCCTCTTACCGTTGCTGAGGCCATTCTAGATAAACTGGTGTAAAAAGACACTCCAATAAACGTCTCCCAACATGTTTTGTACAAAGCTAAAAAAAAAAAAAAAAAAAAAGGATAAAAAGAGCACTGCTTGTTATCCATTGTCCTCAAAGGGATGATCCTTTGAAAATTTACCTGTGAAAGTTCACTTAGCAATAAATTTCAGTAGGCAGTCTTTTAGCTGAAGTCTGTGAATCTAGACTTTTTGTTCCTTTGAGTTGATTGCCAATTAACTTCAGTTAGTTAACAGCTTTTTAAATGTTAATCTAAGTATTTGTGACCATGTGGACACAAAGGTTTTTGTTTTTCTCTAGGTCTAAGCCAATTGGCAGCCAATAACTTGATTTTTAGCAGCCTTAAGTGTGGTACTCCAGTACAAGCACATGCAAACTTTGTGCAAAGCAAAGGCTCATTTTTCTCTACAGAAAAGCAGTATCAAGCTGTGTGATATCACCATTCCATCTGAAGCCTCATTCATTCAATTTTGTCTCTGGTGCCACATAAGCTTTGTACTGGCCATCTGCAAAGGGTAAGAACTTCATGGGCATCTCTCATAATCTTGTGTTTGTCCAGGGATTCTTTAAGACTTTCTAATATTGTTTTGATAATCAATATTTATGGTTTCTAGTTGTCAGTGAGCTTCAGTTGAAGTAACCTGTGCATTGCAGAAAATTTACAGCCTAAAGAGTTGCAGTACGAAATATTAGTAAATTATACAGTTCTATATAAGGTCTTGCATAATTCAAATGTTTGTTTAAATAAATTAAACCTTTTCCCCATGGAACAAAAAAAAAATCAGCCAGAAAGATAAAATAATTTCAGGTATTTTGAGGTCATTACCTACAGGCAAAGGCGAGAAAATGTGACTAAATAATGAACTCACCCATGATGGAGATACATTGGGATCTAAACACAGGAAGCTGGAACAGCAGAGGCTTAAGAAATATGAGAATTAGATTGAAATATGAGAATTATTCTAATTAGCATTGAAATAAAGCACAGAGACTTATTTCCCTGAATTCTGGTTTTATTTTGTATTTTCCGTTATACAATGTATGATAAACAGTATTTGCAAATATTTCTATAATGTACACATAACAAACATTCTCTTTTTTAGAGTTATTTTTCAGAATTCAGTGCTGTCAACTATATTGCTTTGTTCTGGAAGCGAGAAAACTTTTCTATACAGTGCAAGATGTAGGCAAAGGGCTGCTATCACATGTATACTTACAGTCAGTCAAGGAAGTTTCTAAAGTACTGTGAAAGCTATGTAGGTGAAAAGGACCATTGATACCAGTGCACTTGTGGGTTTTTTTTTTTTTGCCATCATGGACATTAGTTTTAAAAATAATATTAACTAATAAAAATATAACTTAGTAAAGAATCTGAAAGCATGTATTATCTGTTCTGTGAACTTGTCCACTTTATCACCTATACCACTATGAGTGTGTTGCAGATCATAAAGGGAGTTGGAGTGTGCCCTTGTTTTGCGAAGTCTGTTCAGCAGAGGAAGAGGAAAAGAGAGGTATCAATTATTATCAATGTTGTTATGAACACCTTCTCACACTAACAGGCAGTTATATGGGAAAAAGACTTCTAGTGAGTAACTGCTCTTTGTGGTATTAACAAAAGTACCACCAAGGTCTCAGGTTTTGAGACTTATGTTCTACTTTTCTTTCAAGTTGTCTTACCCTTTAGAAACAACTCGTTTGTTATCTTACAGACTGGCTTCTGAAAGACAGAAGGGCTCCCTTTCTCCTCTCTCTACCAGTTTTCAGCATTGCAGTAGAAGGTTTTCTTCACAACATCAGGCTTTCTAAATAATTTTCTCTCTAGGGTAGTCCTTCTTTTGTAACAAGATAAGAGATAATCCTGTAGTCATTACACAGGCAACATTTCCTGTGAAATAATCAGGACTGTTGGATAAGAACTATAGAATTGGGTCCTATGCCACCATTTTGGCTAGCTGTCAGAAATGTTACTCAGCTATTAGAGATAACTGCGTGGATGACCATAACAAGCACTACACTGAAGAAGAGTCTATCTTTAAAATACGCTCAAAATCCATAGTTTACATAGGGACTGACTAAGATTTTTAAGATCAGTTGCTGAAATTTTCCTTTAGGTTTGTTGCAATATTATATATTACATTATGAGTATCACTACACATATTGTACAGATTACAGTGGAGTTCTTGCCTGTTGAAGAGACTCCAAAGGATATAGAAATAGGGAAATCATAGACCTTGAGATAAAACAATAAATGCAATTACGATCTCTCAACAAATTTTCATTATTTTTTCTTACTGCAACTTTTTTCTCTCCTCATGCATAGCTGAAAAGTGTCATTATTTATTAGCTAGTCTGAAATGTTTCCTGCATTTTCTCATTTGCAAATGTACCTGTGAAGCTGTTTAAAACGCAAGGCATACTGTTGATACGTGTAAAAATATTCATGAATTAAGTTCTGAGTGATCTGAGTTGTTCCACTTCATCAGGACCTGAGGTACTGTGTACCTTTCATACAAGTACTCAGTACCATACTTGAAAATAAAGCCACCTAAAACAATTTGCATGAAGTGTTGAAAATATCAGGATTTGTCAGCATTCCTTGGAAATTATTTGTTGCAGAAGTTATAAAATAAAAACTAAGAGTTTGATGGTACAGAGTAGAGAAAATTCAGTTTGTCATAATAGATATCCTTTCTTCAGCAGTAACATCTCCCTTTCCCCACACCCCAGTCCTAAGTGGTTGTGCACACTCCCTCACTTTGGGTTATTATCAGAGAAATCAGTTTATTGATTTGAATATCAGAGCACCAGCAAAAGGCAGAGATGGTGTGAGGGAGGACAGATTTAGGTGACATTGGCTTTAAGAAGAGGTCAGTAGGCCCATAGCCTCACCATCATGAGAAAGTCTTTCACTGCTCCTATTGATTAGGTCAAATCTGCATTACAAAGTGTTTTGCCAGTGGCAAAAGGGGCACTGTCAATAAATTTTCAACAGGCAGAATGAATGTTATGGCCTGAAATCTTTTTTTTTTTTGTTAATTCATGAGTATTATGCTGATGAAATCCAAAGTACTTAAAATCACCTGTGTCTTCCAGGTGATTTATGAAAAATGTTTGTTTCTAAAAATTACGATTTTATACACTCCACAGTCAGTTTACTCTGGTGCTCTGATATCCTTACGAAGTTCTTCCTTACTTTCTGGTGGATTAAGTTTGTTATCTATTTACCTCTGCTTGGACAGTAGACAAGTTGTCTCTGGAAAGCTGAGAATTGCTATGCTTTTCTTTGCTGATGTAAACCTATAGAAAGTAAGGAATCTGCTGTTATATAGGCATTTAAAACCAGAAAAAAAAAACCCCTCCTCTACAGAGCCTGAGCATGGAACCATTGCCTACTCTCCACTCCCTCCACAATCCCCACCCCTGATTAGTGCACATTGTCCCTTAGGATGATCTTGAAAGAGGCTGTTCCTTTTCATGACACTACTATGTTTGAAAAATTTTGGCAAAAGTAAAACTATCTGGGAGATCCTCACTCCAACCTTTAATAGCATGTGCTTCTTAACATATTTATATATTTTAACTGGAATACACTGTTGGCTAATGTTTAAGTTTTCCTGTCCTAAGTAAAAGGAAGCAGAAATGTGAAGACGAACTTCAACTCAGAAACCAAACCATTCTTAATTATCAATATATATTTAAAAAAAAAACCCAAACAAAACACATCCAATAAGCTATTACACAGAGAATGATTCACAAAACGAAAAAATAATTTTTCAGAACTCTGCATAGAACGGAGCAAAATACTCTTCAATTTTCAGTATAATTTTCCGTAATCTTTCATTACGCCCGACTGGAAAGTTAAAGTGACTGTTGAGTCATCCATAGCAAACAAAGAAGCATATTGACTGACAAGATACTCTGTTGCCTATGACTTAATTGTAATTTCAAGGTTTAATACAAACTTACCTGAGAAAAAGTGTGAGTTAAAGTATGCATTTCACTAATTCTCTTACTGGACTAGTGTAAGCAGCTTTTTACATAATAGTATGTGTAGTCAATTAGCAGAATATTAGCTATAATAGATAAGATTCTAAAGCCTATATTAATTACAGCTTAAACACAGCTAATCTGAGACCTATATTGAAACTACATTGTTATGTAAGCATGTTTCTTTAGGCAAGTGGTTTCCTTCATTGAGTTTTTAAGGAAAAAGAAACCCTAGCATCTGAGATACAAATATGCACAGTTTAGCAGGCATAGGGAAACCATGTAACATTTCTTTAAAAAACCTGAGTGTGCCAGGACATGTTACAAATAATAATGAGATTATGAACACAAAAGATTGAACATCTTTCAATTTTATTGGAACAGAAGGTCTCATTTTGCCTTGAGTTAGACCTCAGTTCTGCAGTTCTCCAGGGTAACTTCTCTTCAGCAAAAATAGAGGCTGATGTGTCTCTATACCCACATTTTTTATTGATCCACATCAGTTTTGAGACAAATATTCTCTGAAATGAATTAAGGATCCTGTCTAAACACAGATTTAAATTTATTTGTATTTGCATGGGCATCACATTGTTCAGAAGCTCTTCAATATAGCCAAAGTTTAATACGTCCTTGGTATATCAGCTACCTGAAGGAAACTCTCAGGCAAAAACATATTAAATATTTAAATCAGAGATAACCATGAAACCAAGCAACTGCAAACTTACCAGTATAGCAAACTTTGATACAATATCAGAAAAACAGTGTATTGAAATGAAATTAAAATGCCAACAGTAACAACTCTGCTGTTGGCAGAAAAAAAAAAAATCCACTAAGCTGATAGTGCCACAATGTTCTGTTATCGAGTTGCATGGTGAGAGAATTATTACCCATCTGTATGCCAGAAGACAAGTGCTTCTCATTGTGACTGAAATGAAGTGGAAGAATGAGGGCTAATATGCACATAGATGCCCGTGCCAAGAGTCATGCAAGTGTCTAGGGGTTAGTTCACTAGACAGGCTACCTCTGCAACTTCAGATGCAGAGTCGACAACCTTTCGAGCTCATGTTCCCCTCTCCCATTTTTATTGAAAGGCTGTTTTAATATTTTTAGTATCTTAATATGATTTTCTTCTTTTTGTAATGGTAGCCTTTCAAACACTGTGGGATATTTAAGTATGAGCCATACTCTCCCATATCTAAAAAAAATACCAGTCCATAGTGTTTTAAAATCTCTTCCCATTTTATCCATCATAATTTTCAGAACACATACTGTAATTTCACCAACAGAGGTCAGTAAACCACTGAAAGAACCATAACTGCTCGGTGAGAACACACACACTCATTAATCTTTCTAACATCCTTCTGATAGTTTTGTTCAAAGGGCTCTCGTTCAGATGCTTCAGTAAATATTAGTTTAGTTAACTAAAAACGATTTAAAAAAAAAAAAAGAAGAAAATAATCAAGTGTATGCTCATGCATGCAGGTGAACAAGTTTTATTATCAGGGATATGAATTACGCAAAATGCTACACTGTCAAAGGCCTTTCAGTGTTAGAATGTCTGTGAAATATCTGTTATGAAGATGTTACATGCATATATACGATCTTTGCTAAATCAATTTGTCAAGGTTAAAACAGGCTGTGATTTAAATTGTAGCATTTTGAATGATCTGCTGATTTTAAAACTAGGTGTTCTTGAAAATGAACCTAGTGTGGATAGAGCATGAAGAAGATCCTGGAGAAGTAAGATTTAACAATATTAAAATAACAGGTAGAAGCGCGGAAGAAACCAAGACCTGTCATCGACTTGCTCATTTTGGCAGTAACACTCAGCTAATGGAACTATATTAACACATCATTTTCCAGCTTTCAACTGTAATGAAAAGCTATTTCTACAAATCATTACTTTTGGTATATGGTGTTTCAGCCACGTGGCTTCTATTAGTGTGCAGGGGAGTTTCACAACTAAAGCTGCCAGTGCAGTACTGAAAGTGTACCTTTTATGTTGCGCTAATCCCAGAGGGGAGTCAGCACTCGCACCCGTGTCCTTTTGACCTTCATCCCTTTAATGCATTTTGCCTCAGTAGCAAAAGGTGAAAACCTAGTTTTAATGTTTCAAAACAGACCGCTTCAACAGCAATTCTCTATGAAGCTAAGGAAAGTAACACATGCTCCTGTGGAAAGGCTGAAAGTCCCTAGTTCAGCAATCAACAATAGCTTTACAAATGTATTTTTAGACTCGTTTTTCTGGTAGTCCTTTGAAGCTCACCCCTATGGCCTCACCACCACCCCTCTCAACAGCTGTGAGAATGTGAAGCCACTGGAGTGGAAGATGTTAATTATCATCAGCTACTGGAATTTCTCCAGGGACCACTTGTGGTTAGAACCATGCTTCCCTAAAGAACTGCACTAGGCACTGAGACCATCCCTCTTGTCGCTTATCTGAGTCCCTCCTCTTAAGTAAAAGAGATAAAATAATTTAAAACTCCCAATCTTCACTTTTAAGCATTCTTCTTTTAGCACATGGCTGTGTGATTCTCCTAAACAGTCTTAACCATATTTTATTTCTGTGAACAGAGTTCCAACAATAGACATTTTCATGTAGATGTGAGTTCCCCCAAGATGTTTAGCATTATGTACAGATATAAAAAAAGAAGTCCAAAATGAAAAAAGCAATAAAATCGGGAAACAGGAAAAAAACACCCCAATCTGATGGACACAACTGTGTGTGGATTTTGGTTTTGTTTTGTTTTTCCCCTAACAAAAGTCATTTGAACTTCCGTTTTATGNACTTCAGATGCAGAGTCGACAACCTTTCGAGCTCATGTTCCCCTCTCCCATTTTTATTGAAAGGCTGTTTTAATATTTTTAGTATCTTAATATGATTTTCTTCTTTTTGTAATGGTAGCCTTTCAAACACTGTGGGATATTTAAGTATGAGCCATACTCTCCCATATCTAAAAAAAATACCAGTCCATAGTGTTTTAAAATCTCTTCCCATTTTATCCATCATAATTTTCAGAACACATACTGTAATTTCACCAACAGAGGTCAGTAAACCACTGAAAGAACCATAACTGCTCGGTGAGAACACACACACTCATTAATCTTTCTAACATCCTTCTGATAGTTTTGTTCAAAGGGCTCTCGTTCAGATGCTTCAGTAAATATTAGTTTAGTTAACTAAAAACGATTTAAAAAAAAAAAAAGAAGAAAATAATCAAGTGTATGCTCATGCATGCAGGTGAACAAGTTTTATTATCAGGGATATGAATTACGCAAAATGCTACACTGTCAAAGGCCTTTCAGTGTTAGAATGTCTGTGAAATATCTGTTATGAAGATGTTACATGCATATATACGATCTTTGCTAAATCAATTTGTCAAGGTTAAAACAGGCTGTGATTTAAATTGTAGCATTTTGAATGATCTGCTGATTTTAAAACTAGGTGTTCTTGAAAATGAACCTAGTGTGGATAGAGCATGAAGAAGATCCTGGAGAAGTAAGATTTAACAATATTAAAATAACAGGTAGAAGCGCGGAAGAAACCAAGACCTGTCATCGACTTGCTCATTTTGGCAGTAACACTCAGCTAATGGAACTATATTAACACATCATTTTCCAGCTTTCAACTGTAATGAAAAGCTATTTCTACAAATCATTACTTTTGGTATATGGTGTTTCAGCCACGTGGCTTCTATTAGTGTGCAGGGGAGTTTCACAACTAAAGCTGCCAGTGCAGTACTGAAAGTGTACCTTTTATGTTGCGCTAATCCCAGAGGGGAGTCAGCACTCGCACCCGTGTCCTTTTGACCTTCATCCCTTTAATGCATTTTGCCTCAGTAGCAAAAGGTGAAAACCTAGTTTTAATGTTTCAAAACAGACCGCTTCAACAGCAATTCTCTATGAAGCTAAGGAAAGTAACACATGCTCCTGTGGAAAGGCTGAAAGTCCCTAGTTCAGCAATCAACAATAGCTTTACAAATGTATTTTTAGACTCGTTTTTCTGGTAGTCCTTTGAAGCTCACCCCTATGGCCTCACCACCACCCCTCTCAACAGCTGTGAGAATGTGAAGCCACTGGAGTGGAAGATGTTAATTATCATCAGCTACTGGAATTTCTCCAGGGACCACTTGTGGTTAGAACCATGCTTCCCTAAAGAACTGCACTAGGCACTGAGACCATCCCTCTTGTCGCTTATCTGAGTCCCTCCTCTTAAGTAAAAGAGATAAAATAATTTAAAACTCCCAATCTTCACTTTTAAGCATTCTTCTTTTAGCACATGGCTGTGTGATTCTCCTAAACAGTCTTAACCATATTTTATTTCTGTGAACAGAGTTCCAACAATAGACATTTTCATGTAGATGTGAGTTCCCCCAAGATGTTTAGCATTATGTACAGATATAAAAAAAGAAGTCCAAAATGAAAAAAGCAATAAAATCGGGAAACAGGAAAAAAACACCCCAATCTGATGGACACAACTGTGTGTGGATTTTGGTTTTGTTTTGTTTTTCCCCTAACAAAAGTCATTTGAACTTCCGTTTTATGGCCAAAAAAGTGCTACACACCTCTGCCTTGCATCATCAGAAAACTGCATGCACAAAGTCAGCCTTTCTCCTCCTGCTATTCGCTGGCATTTTGAGTCTACTCTAGTTAGCATCAGAAGCTTGATGCCATGTCAGCAAGTGAGGTATTCCCCACAGGGAACCAAAACAATAGTAATGAGCTGGCAGAAAGATCCCCAGAAAAAGGAAATAACCTAAACCGTACAGATTCTAAGCCTAAACCCTTTACTGTGACTACATACATCCTTGAATACACATTTGTAGATCATTCTGTTGGAACCGTTACCCTTCCTGCTGAAAGACCAAGTGAAGCCTGCCACTAGCTGTAGAGAAACTAGGAAGAACTCAGTTACTGGGGAGGACTTGACACCCAACACACTAAGATGAATGCCAAGGACGTTTCTCTTGCTCTTTGCTACAGATGAAAACGGCACATGTGCCTCAGTACTATTATGAAATAACATAAGGGAATATGTTATTACGAAATAACATCAGGGATCTGAAGGAAAAGCCACCCCACTCTCCAAGAATGCTGTCTCTTTCCTGTAAGGGCACAGGAAATCCCCAGCCACCCCCAGGAGGAAGGAAACTCAATGTAACGGAAAGTAAACATCGTAAACTGTGACAACAGGAACCACCAGTGAGTACAAATATCCTTCCTCATTATACATTCAGAAAATTAGTACAGTGGTATTTCTGTTAAGTACCCTACAATTACTGGCCAATTGCTTAGTGCTGTCGTATAGTACACTTTCTCCAGATCAACATCTGTTAAGTAGATACAGTCAAGATGAGGGACAGTTGAATTCTCCCAAAATGGTCACTGCTTCATGGCATAGCCTTTTTAACTCCAGGTTAGCTGCTGTGGGCTTTTAACAAGCTACAGAAGGTACGAGAATTCATGTTCTGCAGAGGGCATCCAGAGTAACTGTGTCGATAAAACTGAGCACACAAACACAGAACTGTTATATACAAAAAAAGTTTAATTGAAATACCTGTATAAAAAATATGATCTCCATACATTTCACACTGTTAAACAGAAGAAAAAAAAAAAAAAATCCAAATCCAAGCTGCATAAATGCAACCAGATCACAGAAACACAGCTATTAAAATAAATTAAGGTTTATGACTCTGCCACTCTACCTTCCAGAGCCAATGCACGGAGACTGTACAATGTCAATAATTTAAAACCCTTCCAAACGGCATTACTTTACATTTCTGGTACAATAATACCAGACAAAAGGCATACTAACTTTAAAAAGTCATTCTATTTCCCTTAAATTAGACTTTGTACAACAATTTTCCATCTTCCAACAAAAAAAAACCAAACTGGTAAGGTCAGAATTTTTTTTTTGTTTTTTTTTTTTTTTTTTTTTAAACCAAAAGTTGACAGGAATGCAGAAAAAAAAAAGTGCCATGGGCAGACAACTAGAATTCCCATGGGGAGAAGGAGGGGTAAGCACAGTGTTGAATAACTCTAACCAAATAAATTAACCAAATAAATAGCCACAGCTGAAACCTGTGGGAGGTCTTCTAAACTCCAAACAATAAATAACTGTATAGTACATGGGAAAAACAAAAATCAAGTTTACATAAACACATTATACAGGTATGGAAATAAAATAAAGTCCTTGAATATTGCATTGATTGTGCATTCAACATGCCCATACATACTTTAAGACTCGCAGGGTGACAAAAGGCCAGGGGGAGTTGAGAAAGGGGCTTCTCATGCCCAATGGTAGAGATGATAAAAGGAAACATGAATAAGTGTTTCTGATAAAAAAGCTGATATATCTGTTCATATTTCTGTGCAGGCTATAGGAAATATTTTGAGCAGCAGAGGTGGGGTTGGATTTGGAAAGGGCCAGGGGGCAGGAGTGAAATGTCTGTGTTCAAGTATTCCATCACCAGTGGATGGGACTACTTCATTCAATCACCGAACATGTTCTCCAATGCATCATAGGAGCTGCTCCCTCCAGCACCAAATCTAAAGGGAGCAAATTCCTATAATGAACTGGATCTTCTTTGGACATACACAGCTCAAAAAAGAAAGTCCCACTGAAGCAGCTTTCAAAAAGGCACTCAAAAGCAAATAAAATCTAGTCCAGGCTCTATGAGAGCAAAAAAGTTTACAATGTATTCAAAGAGGTCACTGCTTTCTTAATAAGGTCAGTCTTTGACTAAGTACTGGCCTGCAACTCTCAAACATCAGTGTTTCCAAAAGGAAATCTCATTCCAAAGCAGAAACCAGCAAAAGGGGAAAATAAAATCAAGTCCCTCAGACAAAGATTCAACTACAGAATAATGAATGCATTTTTTCTAGCCCCTCCTACGTATTGGCAGCAGCACTGTGGTCTTTCTGCTTGTAGCTCCCCTCCCAGTGCGAGGTCCTTAGTAATTCACAGACTCTCATTACTTGAACTTGTGCTAGATACATCAGTATCAAGGGTCCGTAGCCTTATGTCACAGTCCTCAGACTTCACTACTTCAGATTTGTGCATCCATTGATGGTCAAAAATTTGCTCGAGTGTTGGTCTGTCTGAAGGCCTCAGTGAAAGGCACCATTTGATCAGCTGTTGACATTCTGTAACAAACAACAACAAAAAGCAATTTTAGATAAGGAAAACAGACAATCCAAAACAAACAAAAAACCCCCCAACCCACAACAAATACATTTATCTACCCACAGAAGCTCAAACGTACAGGACTTGGGGGGTGGAATCTCCCTTCCTGATCCCTGTACAACTCACCAGGTGAAATTCTTCTCCTGAAGTATAACCGTCCCCTCAAGATTTCTTCATCTTGCTCAAAAGGGATGTCTCCACAAACCATATCATACAGCAGAACTCCCAGAGACCATACTGTTGCTGACCTCCCGTGGTATCTGTGGTACCTGATCCACTCTGGAGGACTGTATACTCTCGTTCCTAAAACAAACAAAAAAAAGTGATTAAAAAAAAGTCAAGCTTTAGTGCTTAGCCCTTGTTCAGTTTCTTCTAGAAGGGTTAAATTAAATTCATAAACTCGTCATTTGTAAGTATAGAAAAAAAAATGCTTTAAATATCTCAGGGGCCAAAGTCATTAGCGGTGTAATTTCAGGTCATCTGCAGGGTTACACCATCAACAGACTTGGCCCATCAGTCGGTGCTATTTTACAGGGAAGAACACAACACAGCCCCATCAGCTGACTGTTTACCGAAGCGAGCTCCCTTTCACTGACCACGTGGCGTCTGCAGCATCACACCAAAAATAGACACAAAAGGACAAAGGGGGCTGGCGGGGAGGAGAAAAGAGGGCGGCGAGAAGGTGAAGCCCAGGTCTGCCCGTATTACACGAGGCTAATCTGCTTTATCCAATTTCATAAGGCAGTAAACAAAACAAGGCCCCTTACGATTTCTGGGTTTTGAAAGGCCATCTCACCTCCCCCTCTGCTCCAACCCCCACCCCCGCCGGGTGCCCGCAGGCTCCTTGGATACCAAACAAAAACAGGAATTCGTGATGCCGAGGGTCACGTGCTGCGAGGCTTCGGGTTTCACAACAAACAGATGTGAGTGAGGCAGCTGGAGGAAGGGGTGGGGGGGTGGCGAGTGTTAAAAAAAGGAGCCCATCATCAGTCAGACTCAAATGGCAGGGGGAAAATACCCCCTCCTGTCACATACAAGCTTATCTGTAGCTTTCCCATCTCTAAAGCGTCGAGCCTGGTGCCAAAGCTAGTATCATTTTGAGGATGCGCATTTATTCATCACTGCTTTAAAATCTGCAATGCGGGATTTCCAGAACGCTAGTGGGAAAGGGAGCGGGGCGGAGGGAATCTATCGCCTCGAGTTAAAAAAAAAAAAAACACCGCATACTAAAACTGCAAATCCACACATGGAAACATCCGACACTGGCGAAGCCTCCGTGTAAACAGATCGCCCTCTAGGAAAAAAAAAAGCCCACTACTTTTTTTTTTTTTTCCAAGACAAGGAAACAAACTGCTGCGTCACTGCCTGGAATCGCTTCTTTCCTACGCAACTGAACACCCCTAAGCTGCTTCGGGTCCAAGGGTTTCCATTACCGATAGACTCGATGTGAACCCTTGCATTAGATGCACCGTTCACCATTTTCGGGCGCCAGAGCTATGCTGCAGCTATTAAACAGGGCATCGCCCGGGAAGGGGTGCGAAGGTCTGGCCAAACGTGGCAAGGGCACGTACCGTCGAAATCGGTATAGACCGTGTCCTTGAGGAGGGCCCCCGAGCCGAAGTCGATCAGCTTAAGCTCTCCTGTCCTAAGGTCAACCAGCAGGTTCTCGTCCTTAATGTCCCGGTGCACTACGCCGCAGCCGTAGCAGTGGCGCACCGCCTCCAGCACCTGCCGGAAGAACCCGCGGGCTGTCTCCTCGTCCAGGGCACCCTTCTCCGTGATGAAGTCAAAGAGGTCCTTCACCAGCTCGGGCCGCTCCATAATGATCAGATAGCCGTCGGGCCGCTCGTACCAGTCCAGCAGTTTGATGACCCCTCTGAAGCCGGAGCCCACCTTCTTCAGGAGGACGATCTCCAGGGGCACCATGACACCGCTCTGAGCAGAAACAGAGGGCGCGGGTCAGCGGGGGGGGTGTGTGTGGGGGGGGCGTCGCGGCCCGGGGCGCCCCCGCGCCGAGGGGGGGGAGGTGGGAGAGGGCGGGGAGGAGGGTGCGGCCGGCGGGGCCCCTCCGCCAACTGCCGCAGTCCGAGGGGCGGGCGCGGCGCTGCGGCGCCGAACCCCCGCCAAATTCCCCTCGACGCAGAGGCCGCGCCAGCGGGGCGGGCCCCGCCGCACACACAATGGCCCCGCCGCGGCGCAGCCCCGCGGCACCTCCAGCCGCCTCCCCCCCCGCGCCCCAAACACCCCTCCCGGGTACTTACAATAGTGCCCCACTCGGTCACCCTCTCCTTCACCACATGCTTGACGGCAACCTGCGGAGCGGGGAGGGGGGGAGAGAGAGAGAGAGAGGCGCCGTGAGCGGCGGGGCGGGCGCAGGCTGCGCCCCGCAGCCCCAGCCCGCAGCCCCAGCCCGGGGAGCGCTGAGCGCTGGTCCCGCGCCTCACCGGCAAGCCGTCGGCGATCCTGTTCCCCGCGTACACGGTGCCGAAACCCCCGCTGCCCAGCACGGAGCCCACCTGGTAGACCTTATCGAATGGCTCTTTCTCCACTTTCACTGTGGAAACGAGAGGGGAAAACACCGCGTTAAAGAGTCCGCAGCCGCGCTGCCCTTCACCGAGAGTTTTAAAAAAAAAACAAAACAAAACCCCAAAAACAACAACGTAATAAAAGCCCCCGAACGCCCTGCCCGGGGGATGCGTGGTACGTGCGCTGCCCTAATTCTGGCCAAGATTTAAAAAAAAAAATAATAATAATAAAAAAAAAATCGTCTTCTTAATTAAATAAAAAAAAGAGAAAAGCAGAAGGAATCGCGCCCTGGAAGCTGCCGGGGGGCCGCGAGGCGCCGGCCCGAAGCGCCCCGAGTCAGACGGGAACCCCGCAGCCCCGGCGCCGGCCCCGCCGTACCTGGCTGCAGGATCTTCACGGGCAAGTGGTCCATGCTGGCAGGGCTGCAGATGTGAGCCAGCGAGCCGAACTTGGAGAGCAGCATCTTTCGGGTGGGGGGCACGGCAAAGTCCCCCGCGGCGAAACCGCCGGCGTGCTCCCGGCTCGGCGCGGCTCTCTGCTCTCTCGGGAGCCGCCTAAGGCACGGCGGGCCGCCGAGACCCGCGGCGCGGCTCCTTCCTCGCCCGGGGACGGGCGCGGAGCGAGTCCTTGAGGGTCCCCGCCGGCAAAGCTCCACGCGGCGCTCGCACCAAGCGCTCCGGTGAAAGGCGGTGGGCGAGGGCGCCGCTCGCGTTCTCCTCCTCCTCCTCCTCCTCCCTAACCGTTTCTCCCTGCTCCGGCCGCGGGGCCGCGGCGGGAGAACCGGAGTCCTTGGCTGAGGCAGGCGGAGCCCGCCCCTGCGGGGGCCGCCGCGGCGGGGAGCGAGCCGGACGCCGCAGTGGATCCGTGGCGGGCGCCGGAGCCGCGCCGCCGCCGTGCCTGCCCGCGCGCTTCTGAGCCGCCGGCGCCGCCGAGCCGCCTCTTAACTCCCAATATTTTGGTGCGGGCAGAGCGCGGCGCGCGCGCCGAGGATATCCCTCCGCGGGGGGAGGGGGAAACACCTCTCCCCGCCGCCCCCAGCGGCCCCCGCCCCTCCGCGCCGGGGCGCCCGCGGTGCGGCGGCCGGGACTGCAGTTTCCCGCCCTGCCCTGCCCTGCCGCGCGGGCCTGCAGGGGGCGGGGGACTGGGAACTACTTGTTTATAGTAAGCGGCGCGCAGAGTTACAGACTGTCTGAGGAACGCATCACACGTTAGCAGCGAAAAAAAACCCCCACGGCTTGGGGGGGGAGGCGGCGGGGGGGAGATTCTCCTGTCTGCGTTAGCGCTTCCGCGCGGCCAATCGCGGGGCACCGTTTCAAAGGGCTCCCAGCACGGCCAATGAGGAGCGGCACCATTTGCATGCGGCGGAGCGGGGCCGGGCGGGAATTCCGCGGCGCGCCGAGTGCGGCCCCGCCCCGCGGCTGCGGGAAGGTCGCGGCGCTCCGCTCCGCGCCGCTCCGCGCCCGCCGAGGCGCTGCGCCTGGGGCC